>CM037866.1:26983657-27363657 GCA_021292105.1 Anadara kagoshimensis
CCACATCTGACATGACTGACAGTTAGCTTTCATCATTCCACAACATTTGAACACATTGTTCAGATTCCAAGACGTAATTACAAAACGTCAGCCAATTTTGGTTTTAACCTCATATCTGCATTATTCTGTAAAACCAAGAATTGTGTTATTTCAAAAAACATGCTACCGGTTCCACATCTGACATGACTGACAGTTAGTTTCCATCATCCACACATTTGAACACATTGTTCAAGATTCCAATGACGTAATTACAAAACGTCAGCCAATTTGGTTTAACCTCATATTTGCATTATACTGTAAAACCAAGAATTGTGTTATTTCAAAAAACACGCTACCGGTTCCACATCCGACATGACCGCAGTTAGTTTCCATCATTCCACAACATTTGAACACATTGTTCAAGATTCCAATGACGTAATTACAAAACGTCAGCCAATTTTGGTTTTAATCTCATATTTGCATTATTCTGTAAAACCAAGAATGTGTTATTTCAAAAAACACGCTACCGGTTCCACATCTGACATGACTGACAGTTAGCTTCCATCATTCCACAACATTTGAACACATTGTCAAGATTCCAATGACGTAATTACAAAACGTCAGTCAATTTGGTTTTAACCTCATATTTGCATATTCTGTAAAACCAAGAATTGTGTTATTTCAAAAAACACGCTACCGGTTCCACATCTGACATGACTGACAGTTAGCTTTCATCATTCCACAACATTTGAACACATTGTTCAAGATTCCAATGACGTAATTACAAAACGTCAGCCAATTTTGGTTTTAACCTCATATCTGCATTATTCTGTAAAACCAAGAATTGTGTTATTAAAAAAACACGCTACCGGTTCCACATCTGACATGACCGGCAGTTAGTTTCCATCATTCCACAACATTTGAACACATTGTCAAGATTCCAATGACGTAATTACAAAACGTCAGCCAATTTTGGTTTTAACCTCATATCTGCATTATTCTGTAAAACCAAGAATTGTGTTATTTCAAAAAACATGCTACCGGTTCCACATCTGACATGACTGACAGTTAGTTTCCATCATTCCACAACATTTGAACACATTGTTCAAGATTCCAATGACGTAATTACAAAACGTCAGCCAATTTTGGTTTTAACCTCATATTTGCATTATTCTGTAAAACCAAGAATTGTGTTATTTCAAAAAACACGCTACCGGTTCCACATCTGACATGACCGGCAGTTAGTTTCCATCATTCCACAACATTTGAACACATTGTTCAAGATTCCAATGACGTAATTACAAAACGTCAGCCAATTTTGGTTTTAACCTCATATTTGCATTATTCTGTAAAACCAAGAATTGTGTTATTTCAAAAAACACGCTACCGGTTCCACATCTGACATGACTGACAGTTAGCTTTCATCATTCCACAACATTTGAACACATTGTTCAAGATTCCAATGACGTAATTACAAAACGTCAGCCAATTTTGGTTTTAACCTCATATCTGCATTATTCTGTAAAACCAAGAATTGTGTTATTTCAAAAAACATGCTACCGGTTCCACATCTGACATGACTGACAGTTAGTTTCCATCATTCCACAACATTTGAACACATTGTTCAAGATTCCAATGACGTAATTACAAAACGTCAGCCAATTTTGGTTTTAACCTCATATTTGAATTATACTGTAAAACCAAGAATTGTGTTATTTAAAAAAACACGCTACCGGTTCCACATCTGACATGACTGACAGTTAGTTTCTATCATTCCACAACATTTGAACACATTGTTCAAGATTCCAATGACGTAATTACAAAACGTCAGCCAATTTTGGTTTTAACCTCATATTTGCATTATTCTGTAAAACCAAGAATTGTGTTATTTCAAAAAACACGCTACCGGTTCCACATCTGACATGACCGGCAGTTAGTTTCCATCATTCCACAACATTTGAACACATTGTTCAAGATTCCAATGACGTAATTACAAAACGTCAGCCAATTTTGGTTTTAACCTCATATTTGCATTATTCTGTAAAACCAAGAATTGTGTTATTTCAAAAAACACGCTACCAATTCCACATCTGACATGACTGACAGTTGCTTCCATCATTCCACAACATTTGAACACATTGTTCAAGATTCCAATGACGTAATTACAAAACGTCAGCCATTTTGGTTAACCTCATATCTGCATTATTCTGTAAAACCAAGAATTGTGTTATTTCAAAAACACGCTACCGGTTCCACATCTGACATGACTGACAGTTAGTTTCCATCATTCCACAACATTTGAACACATTGTTCAAGATTCCAATGACGTAATTACAAAACGTCAGCCAATTTTGGTTTTAACCTCATATTTGCATTATACTGTAAAACCAAGAATGGTGTTATTTCAAAAAAACGCTACCGGTTCCACATCTGACATGACTGACAGTTAGTTTCCATCATTCCACAACATTTGAACACATTGTTCAAAATTCCAATGACGTAATTACAAAACGTCAGCCAATTTGGTTTTAACTCATATTTGCATTATTCTGTAAAACCAAGAATTGTGTTATTTAAAAAACACGCTACCGTTCCACATCCGACATGACCGGCAGTTAGTTTCCATCATTCCACAACATTTGAACACATTGTTCAAGATTCCAATGACGTAATTACAAAACGTCAGCCAATTTTGGTTTAACCTCATATCTGCATTATTCTGTAAAACCAAGAATTGTGTTATTTAAAAAAAACACGCTACAGGTTCCACATCTGACATGACTGACAGTTAGTTTCCATCATTCCACAACATTTGAACACATTGTTCAAGATTCCAATGACGTTATTACAAACGTCAGCCAATTTTGGTTTTAACCTCATATTTGCATTACTGTAAAAACAAGAATTGTGTTATTTCAAAAACACGCTACCGGTTCCACATCTGACATGACTGACAGTTAGCTTTCATCATTCCACAACATTTGAACACATTGTTCAAGATTCCAATGACGTAATTACAAAACGTCAGCCAATTTTGGTTTTAACCTCATATTTGCATTATACTGTAAAACCAAGAATTGTGTTATTTAAAAAAACACGCTACCGGTTCCACATCTGACATGACTGACAGTTAGTTTCCATCATTCCACAACATTTGAACACATTGTTCAAGATTCCAATGACGTAATTACAAAACGTAAGCCAATTTTGGTTTTCAGCTGATATCTTCATTATTACTGTAAAACCAAAAATTGTGTTATTTCAAAAAACATGCTACCGGTTCCACATCTGACATAACTGACAGTTAGTTTCCATCATTCCACAACATTTGAACACATTGTTCAAGATTCCAATGACGTAATTACAAAACGTAAGCCAATTTAGGTTTTCAGCCGATATCTTCATTATTACTGTAAAACCAAAAATTGTGTTATTTCAAAAAACACGCTACCGGTTTACATCTTTTTAGGGAAGTTATGCTCAATGAACAGCATGTGTCTAACAAAGCAAATATTTAAGAGAAGATTATTTGAACATTTTCTATGCCAGAAATCTAGCACCTGTTTTATCCCAGAAATCTGCGATATACTGCAACAATACCAACTACAACACTATTTACAGAACTACATAAATAATGGCCTCTTTCCAACAGTTAATAAATGGAAAAATATAGTCAGCAAAACCGTCAAAACAGTACAGTTCAACGCTTGGTTACAAAGAACAATTAATCACCCGGATTTTAATAGATTCTTATGTCTTCATGACTCTAACAGATCACCAGCTCTTATATGGACAACCAGTAAGTGTAACAGTGAACTAGAACTTTGTTATTTTATTGTACAATTATGGGCAAATCTGGTTCAAACTAATACAACACTTTTCTGCAATGCATGTTTTTCCGATATCACTGAAGAATCCATTCAGCATGCGGTGTGCACATGCCCTGCAACGGGCCGACTCAGAACCGCATTTCTTAATTCCGTGTGCATGTTCGACAGAGACTTACACAGTAACATCATTAATCTACAAACAAGCAGTAAAGAAAACTTTGTCTGCTTCCTCCTATCGGGAAGATACCAACATTCTGATGTCGAAAACAACCAAAATTGGACTTTATCGGCATTTAGATTCATAAGACGATGTGTTGTTGCATGTAGTATCAAATACCAAGCATAGACTGAATACTTCTGACATGCCACCCCTATAGTAAAAGTCCTTCAACACTGAATAAATATATATAGTGTATATGATTTACTTATGTTGTTATATGTAATATTTAGTGTACATATGTTTATCTGTTAAAACTTTCATACATTATATCTCTAAAATAAAGGAAATAAATGAATGAATGAATGAATGAATACATTGTTCATGATTCCAATGACGTAATTACAAAACGTAAGCCATTTTTGGTTTTAAACTTTATTTCTGTTTATTACAGAAATGTGGTGTTATTTCAAAAAACACGCTACCTGTTCCATATCTGACATGACTGACATTTAGTTCCCATCATTCCACAACATTTGAACACATTGTTCATGATTCCAATGACGTAATTACAAAACGTAAGCCAATTTTGGTTTTAAACTTTATTTCTGTTTATTACAGAAATGTGGTGTTATTTCAAAAAACACGCTACCGGTTCCACATCTGACATGACTGACAGTTAGTTCCCATCATTCCACAACATTTAAACATATTGTTCAAGATAACAATTGATATCAAATGTCTCAGAATCAAATGAATACTTAAATGGTAAATTATCTCAAAAACTATAAACTTTTTGTATAGGCATAAATATAGGAATATTGTAGGCATTGGCCTAGAGATCATTTTGAAATAACAATGAAGGTTTCTAAGATCAAGATTACAGGTGCAAACAAATATGAAATAGTTAATTATCTCAAAAACTATAAACTTTTGTATCGACAGTATGTTAGAATATTGTAGGTATTGGCCTGAATAAACAGTAAGTACAAATATCAAAGAGGTGGTAAAACATTTTATTCTTTTTGTTTTTCCTTTTCACAATAATCTAGAAAATACATGTACCCAAATTTGTCTGCTTTGCATGTTAAGGGCCATTAGTGACTCTTTTTGTATTTTGCAATCATTTTTATCATTACCAAAAGTTTAATGTCAAAATTGTAAACAGGCATATCTTACTTCAACTACAGGCGCTCTTGTTATTGTTTGTCTTGATACATATGGAGGTTTCACAGGGGCATAGATAGGAATGAATTATAATCCAAATTAATTCCGATGGGTCCTCTCTCTCTCTCTCTTCATTGGGCGGACCCGACCTAGTGAGTTCATTTAAGAATTATTGTAGTTGTAGAATGTGCGGGCGTGTAAACCGAGGTAACAGCTTCGTTAAAAACAGACCGTATTTTACACATAAACAAAAAGGATAGAAAGAAAAGGATATAAAAAATAATTAATTGTAATTTTATAAGCTCAAAATTGTGTTAAAGGTTCTGTCATATACGTTTTTTAAAAAATAATCATAACATACGTTTTAAATCTGGTATATGTCATTTAATGTAATTATTAAATTTTAAAAAAAAGTATACGACAGTACCAATAAAGGGTGTACCTAAGTCACTATTTATAAATCACCGTCTTTTCGACGACTGACTAAATCAAAATCTCCAGTAAAACTTGAGTTACTGAGTTGTTTTATTTGCTCAACTGTATATGTAAAGTTCGGTTTCGGCAAGATTTTGCTTTGCATTTTTCACAATGTTGACCATGGAATGATATGTTTGTATTTAAATTCCTAAGTTTTCTTTTATATTTACTAGTATTGTTTACCAGCAAATATCAGGTTCAGGTGTCTCCAGAACGCATCATTTAATGCCATTCTTTTCAAATTTTCCTGGGGGAGCATGCTCTAGGACCCACTTTTTTGCCTTGATTATAATTGGTTCCTATTTACACCACAGCCTGTCTGATGATGTTTCAATATGAGGAAGGTATTGCTGACTACAATGTAAACCTCCCACCCACCCCCCCCAACCCCCCCCCCCCTTGCCTCTCTCTCTCTCTCTCTCTCTCTCTGACTATGATGATACCCTCTTTAACAAACTTAAGGATATTGAATGAATGTTTTCAGGATCTGGAAGATGCATTAAATGAACACTTTGGTGTGCAACCACAAATGGACTATAATTGTCCTAAACCAGATGAACATTCTCTCGTTTGTGATTTTACAGAAGAAGATGATAGTTTCGTTGTAAATGATGAGGCAGTTTTTGAAAGGGCTAGATTACTCTGATACTGACACTATTCAGGATGATTGTGGTAACACCACTAATATGACAGATCAAGATGTTTGTGACATAGAATTAAAATACAATTCACAATGCTGTTCCTCACATTGTTTGAAACAATTTGAATCTAATTTTTTAAAACAACATGTACTAAATTTAAGGGAGCTTCTGAAAACTGAAAAAGAAATGTTAATTATGGGGGCTTTAAAGTCATCTAGTTCTGATATTGCAAGAGACCAGAGGAAATGTACTAGATATGAGTATAGTTTCCTGGGGAAACCACTCTGTTTTAGAGCATTCATAATTGTATATGACACCATAAGTCTCTACAAGCTCATATTCGTAAAAATGGTTATGTACCTAGAGACCATGGTAACACTGGAAGAAAACCACTAAATGCATTTAGTTATGAAGATTTTAAAAATGCCACCCAGTTTCTACTTAATTATGCCGATGTACATGGAATTTCGACAACCAGTAGGTTCCCGATAGCAAAATGCATCTCCACCAATACATTTGCCATGTGGTGACACAAAGCAAAGCATCAAACTCATGCACATGTAAGAAGTCACATGAACATTATCTTAGCTTGTCATCATTCAAAGACCGGGGGTCAGTTGTTCGAAGCGTGATTAGCTTAATCAACTGATTAGTTAAAATTTTAATGCAGCATAATTTGAAATCTGTTATGAAATTAATGTTGAAAATGCCCTAAGTAAATTGAATTTTATCAAACTAAAGTGCAAGGTTATATATCTACAGATTTGGTAATGGTATGTTGATTTTTAATGATGTTTTGAATTTGTGTTAATCAGTGATTATGCTAATCAAGCTTTGAACAACTGAGTCCTGTGGTCAAAAGTTCTTCCCCACATTAAAATAAGTTCACCAAAAACAGACGTTTGCCATAAATGTGAAATATTTAGAAAAAATGTTAATGATGCCATAAAGGATGATGATAAAATTGAAAGAATAAACAAATTTTCAGACCATTTACGATGAGCACAAGAAGGTAAAGATCGGTATAGGGAAGTGGTACAGGAATCTGTGAGTGAATTGAAGGATGTCGCACGAGGGTATGGACCAGTCGAACCAGTATCAAAAGACTACACAAAGGTTCATTATACCTTTGACTTTTCACAACCGATGACACTGCCACATCGGGCCCGGCAAATGGGACTGCTATACTTTGATAGTCCAAGAAAAATCCAACTGTTTGGAGTAAGACTTGATGGCATTCCTAGGCAGTATAATTATCTTATTGATGAGGATCAGACTATAGGTAACATGTTCTGAATTTTTTATCTTCTGCAGTAAAAAAAATTACAAATGCAATAAGTAATTTTTGAACAAACTAAGAAAATATATCAAATGTGGACCGATTAGATATATTATGATGGACCAGCATAGGGTTCAAGTTGAGTTGAGTAATGGTGTTTAACAGCTGTTTAACGTCCCAGTTAAGAATATTTTGCTTATATCGAGACATAGCCAGCTACAGGCGAAGGTGCAGAAATTTTGCCTGTGCTTTGCGCTGATGGCATTTTACAGCAGGGTTCTTTATCGTGCCAAACCCATTGTTACATGGACCTTGTTTATGTTAAGTTCCCTTCCGAAAGAACCATGACTTTCATTTCCTAATACTGAGTGCTTAGCAAAAGAAAGTCACTATCCCCTTTTTAAGTCTTGGGTCAGACCCGGTCGTTATTCGAACCCACGACCTCCCACTTACGCAGCGAGCACTCTACAACTGAGCTACCGCCGTGGTTCATATGGTTCAAGTACTTTTGGTAGCAGCTAACTATTGTTATAACCAGTAGTTATGTAGTGTTTCATTTGGCTACACTGGAATTTACTTTCGTTTATAGTAATAGCAAACTCGTTGGTTTCTCATATTTTTCTGATATTTATGTAGTATAACTTTCCCCTTTTAAGGTACAGACGGAAGCGGAACTCGCTGGCCAGATACAGTTATATCGATTCTTCATCATGCATTTGATAATTTTAGATATGGAGAGAACGACTGTGTTGTGCATGCTGACAACTGTGTTGGTAAGTAAATAGAATACATCAGCACATGTATTCACTTCATGACATGAATCAATTAGTTGTATTGTACAACCGTGGACCTGTTAGTACAATTGCTCATGCGTCACACTTTATAAAATGGCATAATCTGGGATTGACTATCGGTGGGTTTCAGGATTTTTGTACTAACATACTTTTTCAATACATTTTCAGGTCAGAACAAGAACAGGTATTTAATGGCATATTTTTCCTGACGCACACAGAAACGTCTTCATCGGCAAATAACTAACTTGATGCAAATACCCGGACACACAAGGTACATTTGTATTTTTTCTTGTTATCAACTTTCCTTGAACTCAGGCATATAATGGATACATGTATTTACATTTTTATGAACAAAACCATATTTACGTCCGAGTAATGTTTCAAATAAAAAATATTTTTGTTTTATTTCCGTTACATCTGCTCATTTAGATGGTATATCAACACCGCATTTCATGAGATTTCTTAAACTGAGAAAAAAACCTGTATAAAATCTTTTGTTTTAACTATTATAAGTGTCTTGTGGATTCCAACTTCGCCCATATTAAGAAATTATATAGGAGAACAGATTCAGAAACATACATCATCTGAGAGAAAAAGTAGACAACTCAAGTTATAGTAATCATGCAGTGTTATTCACGGAAGAACCTACCTCGGTTTAGGGAGACAGGAAAGGGTTCTTAGGAAAACATTTCTTACAAATTAATAAAATATCAACATTTTACAGTTTTCGATTTCACGCAGATTCTCCTGGCATAGTATATGTTAGAGAAAAGAAAGAACCGGAAAAGGCCATCAAAATAATTAAGGAACATCCCCCATTGCCAGATGGTTTACCAACTGAAATTGAACCTGCCGGACTCACTCCAGAAAGGCAGCAATACCTTTTTAGCCATGTTCGGCAATTTGTTAGGGAACCATGGAAAGATGTAACATACCCTCCCACCAAACGTTGAGGAATGATAATTAATTTAAATACGTTCTTTCTTTGGATAATCAACAGAAACTTTACTTTTAATATTGCAATTTATGTGATTGTTTCAATTGTATACTGTCACACGCTCTTGGAACATACTAGTAATTGATACTGAATTATTTTAATGTACAAATTTTAAGTAATGGATGTAAGATGTGCCGTAAAGTATGTATAATGGTATGTTTATAACAACGTTATTTTGATTGACGTTATTCAATATATTCGTGACGTTATTCAAATGTTAATTTCTGTGCATCATTAATTTATCTAACATTAGACTTGTTTTTCTGTCTGTATTTGATGAAATACAAGTTTTATCGAACACGTATAATACAGAATCTTGTATCACCACACTGTGGTGAAACAACATTGGCGGTAAAGCGCACGTGCACTTTCTCATTGTTACGTCATCAGAGAGTCTTGGATTTGTCGGTCAAAACATAGTTCGGTGGTTTTCTGTGGTAAAATGTAAGTTTTTCACATTAAGTATTGTTTTTTTATTATTTTAAATAACTCAATTTGAAATGTTAGATAAAAATATTATATACAAAGTGTGTAGGTACAACCCTTCGTATCAGGTCGAGTCCTTTTTTCGTAGCCGTATCACTACGAGTCGCGCAAAAAAGGACTCGACCTGATACTGAGGGTTGTACCTACACACTGTGTATATAATATGTATTTATCAGCTATACTTCAAACGTAAGTTTAAGTAGGTTATAGTTGAAATATTTCCAAAAAGTAAGTATTTTTGGAAACTACAATAAATACACTTTAAGAATATGTATTTATCTCAAAATTGCAAATTTTGACCATAAGCCTGGTTTTCGCTTGGCACACCACAAATATCAAATGCTGAAATGCATATCTTAAATTTTATGGCTACGGTACACAGGTTACACGGCTCCAAGTCCCCTGTGAAAGATTTATGTACTGAGCAGCAGGTGAAGGGTACATTGATCTTTGACAGTGTTAACCTACCAAAACAGTGTACGATTTGTTCACATTTCAAAGCGGTATTAGTTTGGTCTGTTTACTTAGATTTCGTATTCTGTGTGACTTGCATACATTGTGGCCATCTTTATTTACCATAACAAGAGTTCCACAGTGTACAAGTTACCTCCCTTTTACCGCTTAACATCACATGCGTTTATGTACCCCGGCAGATTTCTTAACATAGTTCCATGTACCCCATCATGTTAACCAATTGCTATAAGATAAATTTCTTTAAAGGGTGACAATATAAGTTATACAGGTTTTTGGCAAGTTACAGGGCAACATATATCCTGTCAAAGATTTATGTAACCTAAGCTAGGGGCCTCAATGGCTATTGGAACCACTGTGGTAGCTCAGTTGGTAGAGTGCTCGCTCCGTAAGTGGGAGGTTGTAAGTTTGAACCCCGACCGGGTCTGACCCAAGACTTGAAAGTGGGTAGTGACTGTTCTTTCGCCAAGCACTCGGCATTACGAAATGAAAGTCACAGTTCTTTCGGATGGGAACTTAAAATAAAGGAGGTCCCATGTCATGGTGGGCTTGGCACGCTAAAGAACCCTGCTGTATAATGCCATCAGCACAACGCACAGGCAAAATTTCTGCACCTTTGCCTACAGTTGGCGACATCTCCATATAAGTGAAATATTCTTGACTGGGACGTTAAACACCATTACTCACTCACTCAATGGCTATTGGTTTTAATTGCCAGCTTATAAATCACAGCACTTCTTAATCCATTGCCATAGGTTGGTGGTTTTCTCGGTGGGGGTTCATACAGTGGGGTTTTTTAATTTCTACTGCCAACATTTTGTCTACCAATTTTCTCGAAAACTATCTTAACAGATCGTGACATTTGAAATGTCAGAGCAATAATCTTTTGGTAGAGTACATGTGCCATTGGCTATTCGTATTTTGATCATGCACATGGTTGGGAAAACATGGATTTCCCATTTGAGGTTTGTTTGGGGACATTTTTGAATGTCATCTTATTTCAGTTATAACTTGTGACAAAATATCTAGCAGAGATTTATAAAACGTCACAGGAACAGTCTTTAGGTGGAGTAGATGTGTCATTGGCTATTCATATTTTGATCATGCATGTGGTAGAGAAATCATGGAATTACCAGTTGATGTTTTTTTTTTAAATTGCATCTCGTTCACTTATATCTTATTGTACATGTATTTATCTAACATTAGACTAGTCTTTCTGTCTGATTTGGCAAAATACACGTTTTATCGAACACGCATGATACAGAACATTGGCAGTAAAGTACATGTGCACTTTCTCATTGTGACGTCATTTGGGAATCTCCGATTTGTCAAATGTAAATAATGACGTCATTACTACAGAACATATGTCATAACATAGTTCAGTGTTTTTATGTGGTAAAATAAAGTTTTTCAAAAAAATGTGTTGTTTTTATTAGTTTGAATAACCTATTTGAAAATGTTAGATAAAAATATCATAAACACAGTGTGTATATATAATATGTATTTATTTTGATATTTACAGGCATATATGAAGAGATTGGAGGGTAAATCTATACATGAAGGAAATCTGCCTGGATTAACTCATCAAGTTATCAGCATTTATTCTTTCTAAACTTTGCACAGGTAAATGTGTATTACTTAAAAGAAATCTTTTACCTTTGACCTGTTAAAACATATTATGACCTTAAATCTAAAGGAAACCCTTTCAACTTATTTGAATGAACTATGTTATTGGAACTCTGGTGGCTTAGTGGTCTAAAGCACACTTAACAGTGGCATAGGGTGAATGTAATGAATGTGCAGGGGCGGATACAGGGTTTTTTGAAAAGGGGGGTTGAGATCTATACAGGATTTTTTAAAGGGAGGGGCGAGAATTATATCAATGCTAGATGCGAGCACCAAAGGCGCGAGCTTCCAGAGACGATGGGTCTAGGGCAGAGCCCCGATGGGGGCCAAGAAAATAATTTTAATTAGTCAATATCTCACTCTCTCTCTCTCTTTAAATTTTTCAAAGGGGGGGTTGCAACCCCCGCAACCCCTCCCCTAAATCCGCCACTGATGTGCAAGCTTGGTGCCAAAGGTACATAACGTGCTGTAGTCGTGTCCTTACTAAGTTGTTAACAGGCGCTATCTCCACCCACCTCCGGAAAATTTTGAATAAATGGATCATTTTGGAGCATTTTTCTGCATTCTTAATCAATATTTACATGGGTAAAAAGTGGTAAGATTCGGGTTTTTGTCATGGGTCCATTGGACGAGAAATTAAAACTGATGCTCATCTTTGCACATTGTCCTGAGCGCACTGCAAAATTTATGTCACTTCACCTACAGCTGGTGATGTCTCGATATTTATTATAAGTGAAATATTCTTCACTTGGAAGTATATCTTCAGCAGTATTAAATTGAACTGGGTATTTGGGCTCGCATGATTCCCAGGAAAATGTACACGGCTTATCATCCGAGTTAGACGAACACATTGGCTTATAACTGATAGCTACTAGACTGAAGAGTGAGACAAAATCTTCTGTTAAAGATTTGAAAAAAAATCATTGTTTTATTTTTGCAGTATTTTGTATTTTATATTCATTTGTACATAATGACAGACTAAATTAATTTTTAATTTTTTTTATCAAAACATTACGTGCAAGCACAGGATTATTGGCTTATATGCATGCTACGCCACAGGGCCAAACACATGACAAGGTTCAAATCCCACTCGAGATGGATCCAAATGTGAGAAAATTCAAAAGGTTTGGTTTTCTGTTGGTAACCTTTGTAAAGTCACCATTATAACTTTGTAACCTGGCATTGTTTTGAAAATGGAAAATTTAGTTCAGTATTAAATTTATGTTACAGGTATGGTGTGGCTCAATCAGACCTGAGGCAGCTGTGAACAGAGTTAGAACTGGACTTCAAAGTCCTGGTAGATTTAGGTATGTTAAAGATAGATAAAGTATGGAGACTTATTTAAGAACAGTGCTTATTCTTGCTTTAGTAACTTAAAATAACCAAGATACATCTACATGAAAAACAAATCCTTCCTTACAATCAAAAACAAACATACTAATCCATGTCCGAATCACAATCCAGAAGCAAACTAAAAATTTTGGAACTGACAAGTTAGGTTAGACACGTGAACTTCCACCAGGGAAGTGAGGCCAGGTGCTCTGGAAGGGTAAGCACCTCCTGTTTAGCTAGCTACACCCGCCACATGTGTAATCAAAATTGTGTGAAAGGAACATGGAACTATGAGATGTCAAATATATCCAGGGCAATCCTGGACACAGAGACATCGAACTTATCAACAATACTGTGATGACGGCCATAAAACTTTGTGAGGGCCTTGATAAGCCTAGGCTTGCAATATCCCTGAGTCAACAATTTGTTTGCAAGCAGCCTATTTCGTTGTACAAAGTCCCCATAGTGGGAACAAGCTCTACCATAGAGTATTAATTGAGAAACAATTTATTTTATAAAATTAATATATGCATTATGGATTGGTATTCATAAATATCTCGTATTTCAAAAACTAATATTTTAACAGGGTTGAAGAAGTTACTTTTTGAAACTTTGTAAGCCCCTTTGTCACTGAAAAACCTGACTCGCTGCTCATTGCGAAAAATAAATTTCTGCAACTTAAGATGAACTTCTCAATATATATGAAACATTTTCTTGAGTGGGGTAAGGTTGTTTAATTTCCCAGTCAAAATTCTTTTAACTTGTACATGTATCAAGAGGTCAATTCTTGAATGATGGAAAAATCAGAGACCTCTAGCTGTTGAATACTGAAAGTCTGTCACCAGGGACCTCTAGCTGTTGAATACTGAATGTCTGTCACCAGGGACCTCTAGCTGTTAAATACTGAATGTCTGTCACCAGGGACCTCTAGCTGTTGAATACTGAAAGTCTGTCACCAGGGACCTCTAGCTGTTGAATACTGAAAGTCTGTCACCAGAGACTTCTAGCTGATAAATACTGAAAGTCTGTCACCAGGGACCTCTAGCTGTTGAATACTGAAAGTCTGTCACCAGAGACCTCTAGCTGTTGAATACTGAAAGTCTGTCACCAGGGACCTCTAGCTGTTGAATACTGAAAGTCTGTCACCAGGGACCTCTAGCTGTTAAATACTGAATGTCTGTCACCAGGGACCTCTAGCTGTTGAATACTGAAAGTCTGTCACCAGGGACCTCTAGCTGTTGAATACTGAAAGTCTGTCACCAGGGACCTCTAGCTGTTGAATACTGAAAGTCTGTCACCAGGGACCTCTAGCTGTTGAATACTGAAAGTCTGTCACCAGGGACCTCTAGCTGTTGAATACTGAAAGTCTGTCACCAGAGACCTCTAGCTGTTGAATACTGAAAGTCTGTCACCAGGGACCTCTAGCTGTTGAATACTTAAAGTCTGTCACCAGAGACTTCTAGCTGTTGAATACTGAAAGTCTGTCACCAGAGACCTCTAGCTGTTGAATACTGAAAGTCTGTCACCAGGGACTTCTAGCTGTTGAATACTGAAAGTCTGTCACCAGAGACTTCTAGCTGATAAATACTGAAAGTCTGTCACCAGGGACTTCTAGCTGATAAATACTGAAAGTCTGTCACCAGGGACTTCTAGCTGATAAATACTGAAAGTCTGTCACCAGGGACCTCTAGCTGTTGAATACTGAAAGTCTGTCACCAGGGACCTCTAGCTGTTGAATACTGAAAGTCTGTCACCAGAGACCTCTAGCTGTTGAATACTGAAAGTCTGTCACCAGAGACTTCTAGCTGATAAATACTGAAAGTCTGTCACCAGGGACTTCTAGCTGATAAATACTGAAAGTCTGTCACCAGAGACCTCTAGCTGTTGAATACTGAAAGTCTGTCACCAGAGACTTCTAGCTGATAAATACTGAAAGTCTGTCACCAGAGACCTCTAGCTGTTGAATACTGAAAGTCTGTCACCAGAGACTTCTAGCTGATAAATACTGAAAGTCTGTCACCAGAGACCTCTAGCTGTTGAATACTTAAAGTCTGTCACCAGAGACCTCTAGCTGTTGAATACTGAAAGTCTGTCACCAGGGACTTCTAGCTGTTGAATACTGAAAGTCTGTCACCAGGGACCTCTAGCTGTTGAATACTTAAAGTCTGTCACCACAGACCTCTAGCTGTTAAATACTTAAAGTCTGTCACCAGAGACCTCTAGCTGTTGAATACTGAAAGTCTGTCACCAGAGACTTCTTGCTGTTGAATACTGAAAGTCTGTCACCAGAGACCTCTAGCTGTTGAATACTTAAAGTCTGTCACCACAGACCTCTAGCTGTTAAATACTTAAAGTCTGTCACCAGAGACCTCTAGCTGTTGAATACTTAAAGTCTGTCACCACAGACCTCTAGCTGTTAAATACTTAAAGTCTGTCACCAGGGACCTCTAGCTGTTGAATACTGAAAGTCTGTCACCAGAGACTTCTTGCTGTTGAGTACTGAAAGTCTGTCACCAGAGACCTCTAGCTGTTGAATACTGAAAGTCTGTCACCAGGGACCTCTAGCTGTTGAATACTGAAAGTCTGTCACCAGAGACTTCTTGCTGTTGAATACTGAAAGTCTGTCACCAGAGACTTCTTGCTGTTGAATACTGAAAGTCTGTCACCAGGGACCTCTAGCTGTTGAATACTGAAAGTCTGTCACCAGAGATTTCTAGCTGTTGAATACTGAAAGTCTGTCACCAGAGACTTCTTGCTGTTGAATACTGAAAGTCTGTCACCAGAGACTTCTTGCTGTTGAATACTGAAAGTCTGTCACCAGGGACCTCTAGCTGTTGAATACTGAAAGTCTGTCACCAGAGACTTCTTGCTGTTGAATACTGAAAGTCTGTCACCAGGGACCTCTAGCTGTTGAATACTGAAAGTCTGTCACCAGAGACCTCTAGCTGTTGAATACTGAAAGTCTGTCACCAGGGACTTCTAGCTGATAAATACTGAAAGTCTGTCACCAGGGACCTCTAGCTGTTGAATACTGAAAGTCTGTCACCAGGGACTTCTAGCTGATAAATACTGAAAGTCTGTCACCAGGGACCTCTAGCTGTTGAATACTGAAAGTCTGTCACCAGAGACTTCTAGCTGATAAATACTGAAAGTCTGTCACCAGGGACCTCTAGCTGTTGAATACTGAAAGTCTGTCACCAGAGACCTCTAGCTGTTGAATACTGAAAGTCTGTCACCAGAGACCTCTAGCTGTTGAATACTGAAAGTCTGTCACCAGGGACTTCTAGCTGTTGAATACTGAAAGTCTGTCACCAGAGACCTCTAGCTGTTGAATACTGAAAGTCTGTCACCAGAGACCTCTAGCTGATAAATACTGAAAGTCTGTCACCAGGGACCTCTAGCTGTTCAATACTGAAAGTCTGTCACCAGGGACTTCTAGCTGATAAATACTGAAAGTCTGTCACCAGAGACTTCTAGCTGTTGAATACTGAAAGTCTGTCACCAGAGACTTCTAGCTGATAAATACTGAAAGTCTGTCACCAGAGACCTCTAGCTGTTGAATACTGAAAGTCTGTCACCAGAGACCTCTAGCTGATAAATACTGAAAGTCTGTCACCAGGGACCTCTAGCTGTTCAATACTGAAAGTCTGTCACCAGGGACTTCTAGCTGATAAATACTGAAAGTCTGTCACCAGAGACTTCTAGCTGTTGAATACTGAAAGTCTGTCACCAGAGACTTCTAGCTGATAAATACTGAAAGTCTGTCACCAGAGACCTCTAGCTGTTGAATACTGAAAGTCTGTCACCAGAGACCTCTAGCTGTTGAATACTGAAAGTCTGTCACCAGGGACTTCTTGCTGTTGAGTACTGAAAGTCTGTCACCAGGGACCTCTAGCTGTTGAATACTGAAAGTCTGTCACCAGGGACCTCTAGCTGTTGAATACTGAAAGTCTGTCACCAGGGACCTCTAGCTGTTGAATACTTAAAGTCTGTCACCAGAGACTTCTAGCTGATAAATACTGAAAGTCTGTCACCATGGACTTCTAGCTGTTAAATACTTAAAGTCTGTCACCAGAGACCTCTAGCTGTTGAATACTTAAAGTCTGTCACCAGAGACTTCTAGCTGATAAATACTGAAAGTCTGTCACCAGAGACCTCTAGCTGATAAATACTGAAAGTCTGTCACCAGAGACTTCTAGCTGATAAATACTGAAAGTCTGTCACCAGAGACTTCTAGCTGATAAATACTGAAAGTCTGTCACCAGAGACTTCTAGCTGATAAATACTTAAAGTCTGTCACCAGGGACCTCTAGCTGTTGAATACTTAAAGTCTGTCACCAGAGACTTCTAGCTGATAAATACTGAAAGTCTGTCACCATGGACTTCTAGCTGTTGAATACTGAAAGTCTGTCACCAGAGACCTCTAGCTGTTGAATACTGAAAGTCTGTCACCAGAGACTTCTAGCTGATAAATACTGAAAGTCTGTCACCAGAGACCTCTAGCTGTTGAATACTGAAAGTCTGTCACCAGAGACTTCTAGCTGATAAATACTGAATGTCTGTCACCAGGGACCTCTAGCTGTTGAATACTGAAAGTCTGTCACCAGGGACCTCTAGCTGTTGAATACTGAAAGTCTGTCACCAGAGACTTCTAGCTGATAAATACTGAAAGTCTGTCACCAGGGACTTCTAGCTGTTGAATACTGAAAGTCTGTCACCAGGACCTCTAGCTTGAATACTGAAGTCTGTCACCAGGGACCTCTAGCTGTTGAATATGAAAGTCTGTCACCAGGGACCTCTAGCTGTTGAATACTGAAAGTCTGTCACCAGGGACCTCTAGCTGTTGAATACTGAAAGTCTGTCACCAGGGACTTCTAGCTGATAAATACTGAAAGTCTGTCACCAGGGACCTCTAGCTGTTGAATACTGAAAGTCTGTCACCAGAGACTTCTAGCTGATAAATACTGAAAGTCTGTCACCAGAGACTTCTAGCTGATAAATACTGAAAGTCTGTCACCAGAGACCTCTAGCTGTTGAATACTGAAAGTCTGTCACCAGAGACTTCTAAATGTCCACTGTTTTTTTTATTTGAACAAAAATATTTATTTTCTATCTTCAGGGTAATCGGCATTTTCCAGAACATGAAAGAATTCTCAGACGTTTATGAATGTCCTAAAGGATCATACATGAATCAAGATGTTAAATGTAGTATTTGGTGATGATGGTCACATGATTAAAACATGGTTACCATGTCATTGCCATGTGATGATGATAATTTTAGCAGCTATAAGTGGTACTGCACCTGTAAAAGCTGTACCCAATACAGAAATCCATGAATCAAAAGATAATAAATCCAAGAGAAGGTTGGCAAAGAATCAGTAATTATATTGTTATCAATGACAAAAAAGAATGTCACATGATTATCATGTGATTGACATGTGATTTGTTGATGTCAGTGATTGGCCAAGTTTGATTTTTTCAGGGGAGATAATAAGTACAGACAGTAATTTTCATGTATATAGGGAATGTATATAAGATTTCAAATTATATGTATATACAAATAGTTTATTTTTTACCTGTAAAGTCACAATATATTGTTTACTTATCAATCACTGCTTATATTTTGATTGATGATTTATTGGACCCCTGACATAGTAGCCATGCTGTTATCAGAACATTGTGCAAAGGTTTTTTTTTTTAAATGCAGGCTAAACATACTGTGGGAATTCAGGCTCAGGCCTCAGTTTCACAATCATTCCTTAACTAAGATTTTCCTTAACTTAAATTTAGCTAATTTTGTCACTACAAATAAATATTGTTGTCAAAACTTAATGCAGATGTCATAAGCTTGATATAATCTTTAAAATAACACCTTAACTTTCCTTATATCTTAACAATTAACAAAATTATTAAGGTTTTTAATTTGCCAGATTTAAGTTAAGGAAAATTTTAAGAAATGGTTGTGAAACCGAGGCCTGGTCTTGACTGACATTTTTCTTAACTTATACCTGGAATTTTTTTATGGCATTTAATGTTACTAAAATAGAAAGCATCAATGCAGTAAGAATTGTGTTGTAATAAGCTTAGTGTGATCTTCAAAATGACTCACTAACTTCATGGATATCTTGAAATCTAACAAATTTATAATTTCAAATTTGAAATTGCCATTTCAGTGCAGAAAAATCTTAGTTAAGAAATAATGTGAAACTGGAGCCTGCAGATACTGAGGATTAGCCTCTTTCAGAGACAGTTCTAGTTTGTATTGGAGATATTCACAGAATAATATTTACTTTCTTGAATATAGTGTGGGGTCATGACCTCTGATTATGTAACGTTTAACTATTTAACTATCCGACTATGTCACAGAATGTCATTCTATTACGTCATGCATTCTTTGATTGATCAGCATCCAAGTCTAGTCCCGACGTAACGATCCTTATTTGGAGCAAGGCTGTCAATCAATTCCGTATGTTTGTCGGAATCTTGCATTTAGATGAAATAAATTATTGTAGCAATAATTTTACATTTTGGACATGCTATCAAATAATATTTTAAAGGAAATAACATTCTATTTGAGTGTATTCATTTGGTATTATGAATGAGAGTCGAGACCTTTGGCAAGCTGTACTGACAAACTTTATCACACTAGGTTCTGTCCCATGTGAAAATCTACGGTATGCATTTGAAACATAGTTTTACACCCCAGTCTTGAAAGATTCTTTCACTTGCATCAAACGGATCAGTTCTTGGACAGTGAAAGAAACTGGATTACCCAGAAAAAAAACCCACTGGTCCCAGTTTCACAATCATTTCTTAACTAAGATTTTCCTTAACTTAAATTTAACAAATTTAAATCAACTCTTTTTGGAACTACTGCTAAATAGTTTTGTCAAAAGTAAACGCAGATGTTTTAATCTAGACGTGATCTTTAAAATGACACCTTAAATTCCCAAATACCTTGAAAATTAACAACATTATAAGGATTTGAAATATTGCATGATTTAAGTTAAGAAAAATCTTAGCTAAGGAATGATTGTGAAACCGGGGCCTGACCTTTGTCAAGTAAACTGACAAACTTAATCACACTAGGATCTGTCCCATGTGGCCAAATCTATGGTACACATTTCGATTACACTCCAAGTCAAAATTATTTCACTTATATCAAGGCCATCAGTTCTGGGACAGTGAAGAAAACTGGATTACTAAAAAAAACCACTGATCTTTGGAAAGCTGTACTGACAAACTTTCTCGCACTAGGATTTGCCAAATGTGGGAAATTAAACCTATGCAGTGAGAGACTGATTGGTAAGCTGGTGTGTTAGACTGCCTGGCAACCGACACTGCCACATTCACAAATGGGATACAGAAACAAATGGGATACAGAAACAGCCGTCAAGCAAACTGACAAATTTTCTTGCACCAGTTTGTGACCAATAAAGGTATCAAACTTGGTACAGTAAAACCTTGTTATAATGCCCCTCGATAACTTTGCCACCTTGCTTATCACCACACTATTTTGAAGTCCAAAAATCCATTTTGTTTATGTTTTTTTTATCCACCTTCACCACTTTTATAGCCAAACCCCTTTATAACGCCAAAATTTGACTGAACAAATGGTGGCGATGAATCAAGGTTTTACTGTTGTGTGATCTGTAAGTAAGCCCTTTGGACCACTCAGCCTCCAAGTCACCTTGACAGGAATGGAAAATGTCATTCCATCATTCAAACATAAAATAATGACAAACACTAGAAATCAAGTTTGTGAAACATTTTATATTCTTGCCTTTAGTAACTTTAACATCTTTCTATTGCATTCAAAAATTTAAATAATCATAAAAGCAATAGGTTTTTTTTGCCTGCCCCACCCATACTTGCAAAATTCAAACCACTATTTTGCAGTCTGTTGCCCCGCCCAAACAAACAAAAATCACTCTACAAATTTTGCAGTCGTGATTCCCCGCCCGCCCCTGCCCGCTTGCCCACACATACAAATATGGACACTGCTGATCTGGCAGCCTGCATAAAGTGTACAACAACAACAATAATAACAACATAACATCTTGTATCATACAACGTTACATTCACACCACACTGATATCTGTATTTATAATAAACATTTACATATAAAGCACTGAACTAACATTTATCAATAATAATAACAAAATCTATATATAGATCAAATATAAATCACATGATATCCATACAATTAAAGGTCAATCATGTGACCTGCAAAACAAAAGCAATAAAAATGAGGTCATGTGACCATTTCAAAAAAACAAAAAACAACATGGTCATGTGTGACCTTCCAATGGTATCAAAACACATTTAAAAATAGAGAAGAGTAAAAAAACAATGCTTTATTATAAAACAACTCGGTAACTGTTGTTGGCAGTTTTTGCTTAAAAACTTTTTAAAAGTTCTCAATAAAGTGTACTTCCTACAGCAAAATGGGGTTCACCGCTGTACCACGTGATACCCTCTAACGTTTGTGGGGAAACTTCTCCCATGGATAAAGAATCACAGGAGATGACGTTTTTCTGCGAAAAGGACGCCATTCCAAGAATCTGTGACGTTGACGTTTTCCTAAACGTTCCACAAAAACGTTAAAGATATTGATCACGTTACAGCAGCAAACCCCATTTCAAAAATGGGAACAGTTTTATCTTGAATCATGATACCCCAGTATTTGAACATCATGTTGCTGTATTTATAAATTTCAAGAAATTTATATAGACACTGAGGACAAAAAAAATGTGTGAAAATCAACAGAAAAAATTGTTTTTTTTACTTTTCCCCATTTTCTATTTTTTTAATTACCTTCCCTTTAATTATGGAACTGCTTAAAGCAAGACTTTAATATTTTCCAATTTTCATGGTTTAAACAATGACTTAAACTAAAGCCACAGTAAACACTGCAAGAGTAAAAACAAAAGTCTATCATTGAACAATTTAAAGAAAGAAATAGCAGAGAAAAATGAGCTCCCTGTTTGACAGAATGAGCTTGTTAAAATCACTCAATATTGTACATCATTTTTACTGAATATAAATTAAAAGGCCAAAAACTTGTTTCATATCAAACAATGGTGGGTACCTTGCGCCGTTGTCTCATATTTATCTTATATGAATTCTAAATAAATCCAGTTTTATCTTCTGATTTTCAACCTAGACTAGAATATCTTTACATAATGTCACAATGCAATGTAAATAAATTGATTAAAAAAGTGTGGATGTTAATTGGAATACTGATCTTTCCTAACTAAAATCCATGAAATTGTATCGACTCCCATTTGAAAAAAATGTTCCTAGTTTTTGCAAGGAGTGGGGTTTAGGATGACCTCCACTAACTATATATATTCTGGATTGAACACTGTCAGGATATTACAAAATCTCATATCCAGAAGTTTTTGATGATAAAAACAAAATTTACAGTCTTCTCAGTTTTGAAATGTTTCAAAAAATTATTTACTTTTAAATAACATTTTCAATTTTTAAAAATCAAATCAAGTTTTTGCATACAATCATCATCATTATCATCATCTTTTTTGCTACCTGCACAATTTGTGTGTTACAAATAAAAGTACAACAACTTAACAACAACAACAACCATTGTCATTTTAAAACATACTTTTTTAATAAATCTTAACTTTTGTAATGGTCAAGATATGTTAAAATATTAAATTTAAATTATGATCTAAAAATAATCTGACATCTTAAATCTATTCATTTGGATCACTGTACATAGATTATAAGACATCTTATTCTTTAATTCCCCAAATTTAAAATCTCTGCATTTTGGACTATCCTGCTAAAGGAAATAATCCATTTCTCTGCATTTGGGACTATCCCGTTAAAATGGAATGATCCATTTCACTACAAATCGGACTATCCCAATAAAATGGAATGATTTTGACTCTGCATTTTGGACTATCCCATTAAAATGTAATAATCCATTTCTCTGCATTTTGGACTATCCCATTAAAGTGGAATAATCCATTTCTCTGCATTTTGGACTATCCCATTAAAATGGAATAATCCATTTCTCTGCATTTAGGACAATCCCATTAAAATGGAATAATCCATTTCTCTGCATTTCGGACTATCCCAATAAATGATGATAGGGTTTATCGTTGAACCACATAGATTTGTGGATTTTGATATCTAATAAAATGGCACATTGTAAATTTTGCAAGTATAAAACAGCTCTATATCACTGTGAATGCGGAGACTCAAATTGTCTCTTGATTTCTTGATTGTATTAAAAATTTACTTAAATGCAAATTAGCGACTGATTGAAAATGTAAAATAAATTTGATTGTACTATATGAACATACAAAATGATTATTTATTTAAGATGCAACATCTGCAAATCTGTAATGTTTGTAGTGGTTAGATTGACAGTGATGCATAAACAAATTTCATGGTGTTTGCCTCCCTTTGTAATGAGTTATCTCCCTTTAAACAAATCCTTTCACTTCCTTAAAAAAAAATGTATGCCTTAAAAATTGTTAAAAACAAAAGCCAGTACCAATTTTAACCAAAACGTTTGATCCTACCAATAACCATGGTATATGATGTTCGAAAAGCAAAAAAAATCCCTGGAACAATCAAATCATCAAATAAAGAAAATGTAATGAAAACATGACTTCTATGTTTTTTTGACAATTTCTCCATAACTAATGGGTTGATTTTACTTTTATCACAATTTTTATACAACTTAAAGCTAGTGCTTGAAAAATACATGTATAACAACAAGAGGAATTCTCAATTTTTTTACCTAAGGGTCCTTTTCACATATGGATGGTCATATGTGTGAGAGTTTGATATGCCGTCAGTCTTTCTACTCACCCAAGTCAGAACCAGACAAAATGAAGGCACAGGTTTGGTGGAAGTGTTAATGTTGATACAGCTTTGATACAAATATATATTTTCAATAGAAATTCAGGTGCTTTGTTATGTATTATTGGTTCGAGAAACAGGAGAAGATAATAATGGTTTGTACTCATATCAAATTTTGAAAATCCCCAAAATTTTATGGAAAAATAAGCTGATTCAATCAATATAGGATGGAAAAGTGAGGCTATGGATTAATGCCATATAAAGTATAAATATGTGTATATTAAAAGCTTAATGCCCTTTGGCCAGATGAACATTAAATAATGACCTGTATAGCAACAGGCTCCAGTTTCACAAAAAAAGAAAATAATTTTGAATTGAACTTTAGAAATAGTTGTAATAATTATGCATACCCCCCCCCCCAACAAAACTAAAATGCAAATGACCTAAATTTAAAGTAATCTTCAAAATGACGAAAAAAAATTAAAAATTTTTGGAATATCTCAATTTAAAACAGTACAACCTTGTTATCATGCCCTCAATAACTTTGCTTCTTCAGGAAGGCCACAGTATTTAAAGTCCAAAAATCAAATTCTATATTCTTTACAATCCCCTCACAATTTTTTGCCAAACCCCTATAGCCCCAAAATTGAACAAATGGTGGCAATGAATGGAGATATTATTGTTCTCTGGTTACAAACTTTCCAGTTTTAAATTAAGAAAAATCTACCCAAGTTAAAGACGATTGTGAACCTGGAGTCTGCAGAAATGATATAACAACTCACATTTATAGGTCATATGACTAGCATAAAATAATGGCTGACTAAAGCAAGGCTTGAAAATTCAGTGATCCCTTCATCTTAGAGTACTATGTTGTATCCCTCAACCAGCAAAAATATAGCCTGCATTGATAATTTCCACTAGTATTGGCAAAACTTGTTACAGAAATTCTAAGACTAAAAGGTCCCAATGTTTCAGCGAGTCCAGATTTTAAATATCAAGTTACTATTATAGTCCAATATCAAAATGTTTCTATACTAAATTTTAATTCAAGAATAGTGGGTCTTAAAATCATAAATATCAAATTACTATAGTCCAAAACCAGTGGGCCCAAATGTATTAGTCCAAGAATATTAGGTCTTAAAATATCACATCAAAATAATTCACACTAGTGCACTTAACTGTTTAAATACCACATAACTATAGTCCAAACACTAATGAATCCGGATTTTTTAAAACAAAATAACTGTAGTTTGAGATAAGCAGCTCAAATTCTAAGACAAGGGTCCAAATATGTTCAAGCCCTGCTAAAATATACAAACATTTGCCTTTGTTAAAAACTGACTACAGTACAGACCTGTCGAAAGGTTAACACTTAGCTAACGAAAAGGAGTCAAAGTTAAGCTCCCTAGAGGCTGAGATTTGAATAGCTGTCGGGAGATAATTAAATAGAAGCTGTTGAGATATACCTAAATAGGGGCGGAAACGAGCTGTCAATTCGGCAGTAATTCGTAAGTTTTGTGTTAAACTTATAACAGGCCTGTACTGTAACTACCGGTAATGAGGGTCCGAGATGAGTTGTGGATTCTGCACTTATTTGTAAGTCTTGTGTAAAACTTTCGACAGGGCTGCACTGTGTATTACAAGTCAGATACAATCTTAATCACGACAGACATAATTATACACCATCACAACCGGAGACAAAAGATTTACTTGCAAAATATAATTGTAACAATCCCTTATTAATAAAAACTGTCACAAAATATCTATAAGAACTAGATGGGCGAGTGGCCCACATTTATGGCCAACAACTCGCATCTATTACCATGACAACATCACATACACATACAGACACTTATTTTATCTATAAATATATTACATTTTTATCTTCAAAAATCATTACAAAATACCAAAAATTGTGTAGCTCTTTAGCAAATTGCGGCATGGCACTTTTATTCTCATCAATATGTCAACAGGGTTTAATGCAAAATGTGTGATTAACTGAACATCTTAAAAATTTTAAAATATCTCTGACCCACCCAAAATTCAAAAACAAATTTAAGGTCATGTAATATTAGCAAATTCAATAAAAATATCCCACAACAAAAAAAAAAAACCCAAAATGTGATAAAACACAACTTTTTTTGTATATTAATAATTTTTACATAAAAATCCTGTTTCTAGTTTTTTTTCAGATTTTTAAAAAATAAAATGTTTCCTTGGGGACAAATTTGAAAACCAGATTTGCAAGAGGAAAGAGAATAAAAATTAAACATTTTTCTTATTGTGACATTTCATTAAAACAGACATTTAAAAAAACAAAACTTGCGTTACCGACTTTTACGTCATTTTAACGTTTCTTTACCCGGTTTTGTAAAAATGTGTTACCTGATTTGAAGTTTTCTTAAAAGTAGACAGTTTTAAGTAGACTATATATATATATATATATATCAACCACTTCAATAAATATATATATACAAATGCACAATGACGACGAATGGCATATTAAAATTTGCCCAAATAAATGGAGCCTTATTTTTTTACAAAAAAAAGGAGCAGATAAAACTCATACTGAAATGTACGAGTTGAAATCTTGCCAAATTAAAGCTGTACTATGCAGTAAACTTAGTACCAATGATAAAATTTACGACAAATCCATCTGCTCCTCGGAATTTAGCAAATTACAAACTTGCTGACCAATGTCAATCATTGGTGTGGCGTTATTTGTATAATCCAATGTTTTATTGTCATGATTTGTGTACCCGGACAAAGTTATCTCACTTGGTGAGTCTGTTTGATATGATAATATTTGACTCTGGGAGTCATCAGAGTTCAGAGATAGCTCAGATTTATTGTTATATTCCACCCCGACTTGTTCATCTGATCCAGACGTTTCTTCATCCATACAAGACAATTGGTGTCGCTGTTGTTGCTGCTGCTGTTGTTGTTGCAGAGCAAACTGTTGTTGAAGTAAGGCTATATCCATTACTTGTGGTATAAATGCATTCTTTCTTCCGGTGGTTGCTGCTGTTGAGGAGCATAGCTCTGTCCCTGATAAGTTTGCGTTGATGGTGTTGCGTAATTTGGATTAGAAATTGGAACAAACTGAAGACCGTTAGAGACCTCGTCATATTGAACATTGACAGTTTGTGGAATCATATTTCCTAATGGAGGTGGCATCAATTTGTCCCCTGATGGATTCTCCAAGTCCTGAAACGGTGGCATGACAGGCTGCTGTTGTGCCAGTTTATATGATGTTTTTCTGATAACAGGTGGTCGTCCCAGTTCATCATGCTGACCAGGGAGCCTTTGTTGATGTGCCATGTTGGCTGATAAATAGTTCATCTGACCACCTGAATTCTGAAGTTGAAAAGACTGTAGATTTGAAACGGGATAAAAATTCTGAACATTTTGAGAATCGATTTGTAACTGTTGAAACTGATTATGCAGTTGACTTTGTTTTTGTAATGTTTGTCGTTTTTGTTGCAATCGATGTTGCAACAGTGCTTGTTGTAAAGGTACATTACCTGAAGCAAAGTCAAAAGAGGTCTGTTGGGGGACAAACTGTGGCTGTGTCACAACTTGCTGAACTTCCTCATGGCTAACAGCTCGATCCATCTCCCGCTCGACTTGCAGACTCTGTTTTAATGCTAAAAGTTGATGAGGCTGAATATCAAAGGTTTCTGACGGGAGACTCATTCTTTTCATTAATGGACGTGGACGAGCTTTCTGTGACTGTTGCTCATCTAAAGAACTTTGTCGAAGTCCGCCATCTTGATAGTCAGAGTTTTGTAATTGTAGCTGTATTGCTTCGTCTTCCGTTAAACTTCTATGATACAACCCTGATAAATTTTGGTGTTCTTGTCGTAATTCTACCATGCCTTGTGCACGCATGCTCTCTTTTAATCGTTGTTTAAATGCTATTATTCCCTGTGCAACAAGTCCATCAGAGGCACGACGGCCTTCACGGAAATTTACCGGTGATCGGGTTTGCTGACGATCTTGAGTTACTTCCTCGGATTGATTGTCTTCTACTAACTTTGAATCCTCCTGTGAATAAACGTCTATAGCACCAGAAGTTACTCTTGAAACAGAGTTATCACCCCCTAAACTGGCTCCAGATATATCGGAACCGAATGTCTGTTGAGAACACAAAGAAAGACTAGACATAAAATCTGGCTCTAAAGTTGAATCAAAACTCGTAAACGGAGAGCCACTATTGATCGATGTACAACTGTTATTGCTGTTTTTCGAGAGTTGAGAAAAGTCTCCAAATGCACAACTCGGAATTAACCCCATGCCAAAGCCATCTTTAACAAACTGACCTTTATATGAACTTTCACTACTAGTGTCACTGTCCATAATATCGGCTTCAACGCCTTCATCAATTGACGTAGTGATCATGTGACTTGCGAGTGTCGACTGTGTGGTGGTAACTCGAGGAATCATATCCTGCATACAACCAGTCACTGCTGGGATAGGAATTTCAGTATCATATAGTGGACACTGATTGGTTGTATAAGATTGTATGGGCGGAGTAACACAATCTGTTGTATGACTAAACATACCCTTGACATTTGCTAGAGGAGTTCGTTGCATTTCATTATGCGGATGTGTTTGATTGGTAGATAACTGACTAGGATTCATTCGTAACATTGCCTGTTCGGCTATTGAACTCGGACGTCTTTTTCTTGCATCAATTCGATTCTCGGGAGGAAAACTACTTCGATGCAATTTTAATCGTTCCAGTAAGAGGTAGTATATAGCTGTATAATGATCATAAGCATCTTTACGTAGTGCCTGAAATGTACAGAAATAACAGGTTAAAGTATAAAAAACCAGCAAAGTCAGGGAATTAGGACCATCAACAAATACAGTCCAACCTGTCTATAAAGGCCACCCAAGGAAAACAGTAAAAGTGGCCTTTATGGTCGGATGGTCTTTATATACAAATTATAAATATTGATTTATAAATTATTGATAGAATGGGGTTTTATATCTTAGTCAAGAATATTTCACTTACAGTCAAACCTGTCTATACAGACCAAAAAAAGAATGAGTAAAAGTGGCCTTTATGGACAGGTGGTCTTTATATACAGGTTCAAATAATATGAAACAAAAACAAGAACAATTGGGATACAATTCTACTGGCTTTCAAAAGCAGGTGGCCCTGATACAGAGGTGGCCCGGATACAGAGGTGGCCCTGATACAGAGGTGGCCCGGATACAGAGGTGGCCCGGATACAGAGGTGGCCCTGATACAGAGGTGGCCCGGATACAGAGGTGGCCCGGGTACAGAGGTGGCCCGGGTACAGAGGTGGTCCTGATACAGAGGTGACCCTGATACAGAGGTGGCCCTGATACAGAGGTGGCTCTGATACAGAGGTGGCCCTGATACAGAGGTGGCTGGACTGTACTTTTACGTGATTTGCACATATCTTTCAAAGAGCAACAACTCCCAGGAAAATGAGCAAACCAACTCGTGATTAAAATATGTTCAATGTTGATTTTTTGTAGCAGGGCTTCATAGTTTTGAAGAATTACTCTGGGCAAGAAATGGCTGGACAGGTGGAAGGATGGAAGGACGGAACTTTGAATAAAATATCCCAGTTTCCTTGAAAGATGGCCTCATCTCGATACATTTCTGCACATCTTGACATGTGACTAGCATGAATTTGTGATTTTTTTTATTGTATCACAAAACAAATCATTACTCCATCCCTAAACTGGCCATCTCAATACAAGTAGCAGAAAACAGCATTACACGTACTTCACTTTATAATCTTTGAACCGACCACCTCAATATAAGTAAAAAATTCTGACTGCAGCATAAAACACCATTACTTCACTCCACCATCTGAGAACTGGCCACTATCTTTATTCCACCTATAATATCACAATTGTGCTCTGTAATGATGTCACCGACACTAGTACGTCATTAGCTGCCGTGACACTGCTTTGGTACCGTGATGGTGGTCAGTGTCAACACATAAAGGTATGGCTGGCGATACATCAATTAAATACTTACTTCTAATGTTTTTTGTTGATCTATTTTTAGACTCTGCATTAATCTTAATATTTGTTCGTTATATTCCCCGACTTTTGTGACAGGTGCTAAATTTGGACTAGGCGGTGACGACTTCGGTTGTCCTCCATCAATCTGCATCCAGGCATGTTTCTTTATTTGATTGATAGAAAATCGTTTTGATGGATCTCTAACCAACATTCTCCTTATTAAATGTTCACACTCTGAAATAAATATTGACAAATGAACTAATTACATATTATACCAGTGTTAATTCTCCAGTACTAGACAGCTGTTTTTGGATACAATTCCTCATCGTTAGTGCTTGGAACAAAATTGTGAAATGAAAATTCTTTTCAAGAGGTTAAAAAATATCCAAAAGACCAAAACATATTTCAATAAATTTAGCAAAGGAAATACTTTGCATAAGGGAATTATACCTTAGTTTTTGAGGATTTTAGCCATTTCTCATTTGAGCCCCAAAGCTTAGATTTGTGTCAATTTGAAAAATGTACATGAAATATCAAAGTCACATCTCTTGTATGTTCATAGAAGTTGTTTTTATTATTTTTTAAGATTTTGAAAAAAAACCCATAAACCTTTCAATGTGAAAGTCTGAAAACCCTTTACCAAGGCATGATAATTACCAAGTTTCATCAAATTTGGTCCAGTTGTTTATGAAGAGCTGATAAAAATGTAAAATGTTAATGCAGATGCCAGCCACTTAGGTGAGCCAAAAACATTTAATAAAAGGAGGCAAAATTAATTGATTTTCAAGAATTTTTTTCATATATCATTATCGGTAGAGTATTATTCAAAGAAGAAAAAGCTATATCATGTATACACAGGTATTATTTAGTATAAACTATCCTATTCCAAGAAAGATAACTCTAGCATGACTATGCAACAGCTAGGATGCCACAAATTCATGGTAGATAACTCTAGCGTGACTATCTTCCAAACCTCAACAAGTTCAAGTTAGATAACTCTAGCATGACTATCTTATAAAATTCAAACAAATCCATGTCAGATGTTGAAATGGCACTGAATCAAAAACCAATATCTATCATCATCAGAAAATTCTTGAAATTTCAGAAAACACTTATTTGCCAAGGTTGATGTTACAAGTACATCATAACAACATGTTACTTCCATTAAATTGGATTTTTTTTCAAATTATTTGCTATTGTATGTAGCAATTTTAACAAATAATGTTTACTTTTAAGTGTTTGGGTTCCCATTCCAATAGAACTTTTTTTTTTAATTTATGCCTGTCTGGGTATGCAGGATTTTTCATTTTTATAAAACTTTTTTTAAGATACATAAAGGAATTTTTCATTTTTTAAAAGCTTTTTAAGATATAAAAAGAAAATTTTTCACTTTTTTAAAAACTTTTTAAGATACATAAAGGATTTTTTTATTTTTTAAAAACTTTTTAAGATGGGTATAAATGGTTCATTATCTTACCATTTGACATGAAGAATGGAATTCTAAACCTTCCGGAGAGTACACGATCCCTCAACATCTGTAGACTAGAACCATCAAATGGCAGAGCCCCACATACCAGTACATATAACACAACCCCTAAACTCTGTAAATAGGAAAAATAAATATTTAAACAGGGGCTCAAAAATTATGTTTTGTAATGCAAGGTTCAGGACATACTGCCTTTTTTTTTGGCAGGTCTCATATTTTAGTTTTAAAAGAAATGAAAGTCCAATATCCATGTGTAATTATGTTATCAGAAAATAATCTGAAAATAGGGCCCTTGTAATTTAAAAATGACTGGCCAATCAGACTTTTTCAGTTTAAATATTAAGGGTCCCCAATGGTCTCAAAAGGTCCAGGATCTCGGACTCTGGGAATTTTGAACCCCTGATTTAAAGGATGGATGAGTTAATTTTAAGAGAACAGCAAATGCCCTCAGATAGCCCACCTGTATGAATATATTGTTTTATAAATTGATTGATTGGAGTTTTGTATCCTAGCCAAGAATATTTCACTTATATTGAGATGTCACCAGCTGTAGGTGAAGTGGCAGAACTTTCTACCTTTTTAGTATGCTCAGGGCAATGTGTAAGGAAAGGTTCTTTAATGTGCCATCCATGCCATGGCACAGGACATCCATTTTAAGGTCTCTTCTAAAAGACCTCATTTTATAAAGGTACCCCTATGCACTTAACACTGTATGTTAAGGCATATGTGTAGGGTATGACATTAGCTCTTATAAACTTCATGCAGGCTAGATCAAAATGAAGCTTTTTTAACCCATAATGCATATCAATAAATTAAAAAAAGGTTAGATCTTCAGATTCTTCCCATCTGTATAATTCCTGTTTATCAGATAAAACTATATGGTGTATACAAGATCTTACAATTATGATCACTGAGACCTGGAAAAAAAATTCTAAGAAAATTATACCTGTCCCTACTTACCCAAATATCAATTTGTGGACCTAAATATTTTTTCCCCTCAAAAACTTCCGGAGCTGCATATGGAGGACTTCCACACCATGTTGCTAAATGTTCATTTGTCTTGAAAAAATTTCCAAATCCAAAATCAGCAATTTTTATATTCATGTTATTATCCAACAAAAGATTCTCTGCCTGGAATTATAAAGAGAAAGATTAAATATCTAACTCACTGACAACAAACCAACAAGACTTTAAAGACGACTTCAAGAGTTTTTTTTGTGAAAGAATGGAACTTTTAAGTGAAAAACTAGACTTATAATATTTTAGATCTAGGAAAGCACTATCATTATTATAATTATATTAAAAAAAATTATTCAAAGATGTGTAAAAAAAAAAACAAAAAAAAAACCAAAAAAAAAATGTTCAAGAATAAGTAAAAGTATAAACAGTCCAACCTGCCCTAAAAGGCCACCGCTATAAAAGGGCCACCTGTTTATAAAAGCCAGTAGAATTGTATTCCAATTCTTCTTTAGTTATATTATTTAAATCTGTACATAAAAGCCACCTGCCTATAAAGGCCTATAAAGGCCACTCTTACTGGTTCCCATTGGGTGACCTTTATAGACAGGTTTGACTGTATATGAGTAAAGGTTTCCAAGTTCAATCATGACAATTCCAGGCTTATTACATCTGCAAGAAGTGTGCTGGTAAATGTCAGACACATCGTGAACTTTATAGGAATCAATAAGAAACACTACCATCTTGAAAGCAACTAATTACGGCTTTCTAAGGTTTTAAAATTCATTAACGAGTTAACAACTCCAGAATAATCAATAATTTTGTATGTGTGTATATCTATTATACAAGATGTTTTGTGAATTTTGTTCTTTCTCCCAAAAAATTATTCCAGAGTTTTGTATATAGTGTAACCTGCACATTTAAATGAGTTGAATGTAATGGTGATTGAAGTCCTAGTCATGAATCTTTCACTTATATCGAGAGGTCACCAGCTATAGGCGAAAGTGCAGAAATTTTGCCTGTGCTTGCACTGATGGCATTATAAAGCAGGATTCTTTACCATGCTACTACGACTATCGTGATTGGACCTCATTTATTTTAAGTTCCAATCCGAAAGTACCATGATTTTCATTTCGTAATACTGAGTGCTTGGTGAAAGAACAGTCACTACCCACTTTCAAGTCTTGGGTCATACCAGGTTGGGAATCACACATCCATTACTTCATTACAACCCTAAAACTGGAAGATTTGTCAAGAATTTCCAACCTTGAACCTCAATCATTTCAAGTCATGAAAATATCACTATAACATGACAAAAATTTTATCCTGACATGTATCGTTTTATCAACTGACACAGAAAATTACTTGCTATAACGCTCAACGACGGACGACCTAGTGGAATTATCGATACAAGTGTTTAGCCTTAGATACCTTACATCACTGTGACGACGGACGACCTAGTGGAATTATCGATACGAGTGTTTAGCCTTGGATACCTTACGTCACTGTGACGACGGACGACCTAGTGGAATTATCGATACAAGTGTTTAGCCTTGGATACCATACGTCACTGTGACGACGGACGACCTAGTGGAATTATCGATACAAGTGTTTAGCCTTGGATACCTTACGTCACTGTGACGACGGACGACCTAGTGGAATTATCGATACAAGTGTTTAGCCTTGGATACCTTACGTCACTGTGACGACGGACAACCTAGTGGAATTATCGATACAAGTGTTAAGCCTTGGATACCTTACGTCACTGTGACGACGGACGACCTAGTGGAATTATCGATACAAGTGTTTAGCCTTGGATACCTTACATCACTGTGACGACGGACGACCTAGTGGAATTGTCGATACAAGTGTTTAGCCTTAGATACCTTACGTCACTGTGACGACGGACAACCTAGTGGAATTATCGATACAAGTGTTAAGCCTTGGATACCTTACGTCACTGTGACTACGGACGACCTAGTGGAATTATCGATACAAGTGTTTAGCCTTGGATACCTTACATCACTGATTATAGATTTTCTTTAGCCAGATTACTGCAATTATTGTCAAAGTAATGTTGAACAAATTCTTACCACTTATAATTAAACGAAAAGTATTGATAAACTCATTTAGAATCTCGTTTACAGATAATAAAAAAATCTAGTTTCCCTGAGCATGTTAAAAAACTAAATATTGGTATTAACTAGGTAAAACAGAGGTGGATTTTTTTTTAATTTGATTTTTAAATGCAGTAATACTATTATATGCCTGTCAAGTTTTTTTACTGGTACTTGTACTGAGGCAGTAATTAAAAAGTTCAGGAATGGTGGAGGAAACCAGAGTACCTGGAGAATTAAAACCTCATAACTTCAGCAAGTGAAAGAACTTTACAGTAAAACTGAAATTTAACTTCTTATAACAAGAGGCCCATGGGCCTGATACGCTCACCTGATAACTAATGGCTAGCTGATAGATTTAAAGAAAACATAAATACTAAACCCCAATGACTTTTTTCTTTACATCATGATAACCGTTGTATCAATACCTACAACATTCTAGTATACATGCCTATACAAAAAGTTAATAGTTTTCAAGATAATTAACCATTTCAGTATTGTTTCACATCTGTGACCTTGACCTTTGAACCCATGACCTTTTTCTATACATCAAAATGATCGTTGTATCGATACCTACAACATTCTAATATACATGCCTATACAAAAAAGTTTATAGTTTTCGAGGTAATTAAACATTTCGGTTTTGTTTCGCATATGTGACCTTGACCTTTAAACCCATAACCTTTTTCTATACATCAAAATGATTGTTGAATCAATATCTACAACATTCTAATATACATGCCTATACAAAAAGTTTATAATTTTCGAGATAATTAACCATTTCGGTATTGTTTTGCATCTGTGACCTTGACCTTTGAACCCATGACCTTTTTCTATACATCAGAATGATCGTTGTATCAATACCTACAACATTCTTATATACAAGCCTATACAAAAAGTTTATAGTTTTCGAGATAATTAACCATTTCGGTATTGTTTCACATCTGTGACCTTGACCTTTGAACCCATGACCTTTTTCTATACCTCAAAATGATCGTTGTATCAATACCTACAACATTCTAATATACATGCATATACAAAAAGTTTATAGTTTTCAAGATAATTAACCATTTCGGTATTGTTTCACATCTGTGACCTTGACCTTTGAACCCACGACCTTTTTCTATACATCAAAATGACCGTTGGTTCAATACCTACAACATTCTAATATACATGCCTATACAAAAAGTTTATAGTTTTCGAGATAATTAACCATTTCGGTATTGTTTCACATCTGTGACCTTGACCTTTGAACCCACAACCTTTTTCTATACATCAAAATGACCGTTGGTTCAATACCTACAACATTCTAATATACATGCCTATACAAAAAGTTTATAGTTTTCGAGATAATTAACCATTTCAGTATTGTTTCACATCTGTGACCTTGACCTTTGAACCCATGACCTTTTTCTATACATCAAAATGATCGTTGTATCAATACCTACAACATTCTTATATACATGCCTATACAAAATTTATAGTTTTCGAGATAATTAACCATTTCGGTATTGTTTCACATCTGTGACCTTGACCTTTGAACCCATGACCTTTTTCTATACATCAAAATGATCGTTGTATCAATACCTACAACATTCTAATATACATGCCTATACAAAAAGTTTATAGTTTTCAAGATAATAATTATAATCAGAGGTAAAAAAAAATTAGGTCACGACCTTCACAATTGACCTTGACCTCATTTTGAAGATACTAACAAGAAGATGTCAAAACTGAAAACCCCATGTCAGTATCTGGTCAAATAGTCAAGTTATAACAATTTGAAGCTATTTTACAATTTTTTCAAAATTAAACGCAAAAACGTGTAACCTATTTTTTATCCGAATTTCACAAAATGAACAAACTATAGGCTTAAGACCCTAGAGAAGCCAAATATCACATCAGATTTTTTCTCCAATCAGTACTTTCGGAGAAGAAGATTTTTTAAGATTTTTGCACCCCTAGGTCACCTTGACCTAGTTATGGTAGCCATGGCAACGCCACGAACAAATCTGAATTGCACCGGCCCATATATACTTCTGACAAAGTTTCATTAAAAAACTGTCCAGTAGTTTCAGAGGAGAAGTCGAAAATAGGTGTTAACGACGCACGCACGCACGCACACACGCACACACGCACGCACGCACACACGCACATACACACGCTGCGCTATGCCATAAGCTCACATGACCTTCGGTCAGGTGAGCTAAAAATCATGAAGTCTGTCGGCCATCATTTTTAATAATAAATACATGTTTAATTTGCAGGCATGAAGATAAGCAGGAGCCTAATAGCCCTTGGCTCCTAAAAATCAGGCTGGGCCACTAACTTTTTATCCATTTTACTGATTTTATCAATTTATTACTATTACAACTTCTTTTCTGAAGTGAGCTGGGCCCCCAACTCAAAATAGTTATGCTTTATCCCTTTGTCTATAACCATAATATTTCCAGTATTCAACAGTCATGATAAAAGTTATATCTGTCCAAATTCTATTTTATATGAAAAAGGGAGTTTTAAGATTTTTTCTTCAATGCGTGAATAGACAAGACACCTATTGTTTACATGTATCTCTCTCAAAACAGATCTGACTCGATCATGCATTTAAAACAATGGATGGGTGGTGCCTAGCAAATATTTTGCAGGGGAAAAAGGTGGGTGTATTTTCGAGAAATTTGACAAGTCGTGCGTGTGAGTTGTTCATGTCACATTTTAATTATCATGATCATTAATGTTTACCTCCAAAAACATCAAACAGTCTTATAGTGGGCAGAGTACAAGGATAAATAATTGTGTTAACCTCCCACGCAAGTCATCTTGTATACTAATACACATCCCTGTAGTATATTTTTTTGACATATTTGCAGTTTATGAGGAGTTATACCTAGCTCATAACTTTGTCTTAAGACTTAGTTCTCTTCTATATGTATGCAGCAAAAATAAACTTCTATCAAGAACTCTTCCAAAACAATAATTATGTAACAATTATCAAAGCATTTTCTTGTATGTAATTAAACAAATAAATAAATAAATAAATAAATAAATAAATAAATAAATAAATAAATAAATAAATATTTTGAGAAACTCATCTAGGAAGTAATCTTTAAAGAAATAAACAACACACATGTACTGTATTATGTTATTATTTTTATTAAAAGTACATGTACTTTCAAATCAGTTAACTTTTAAAATGATTACATTCTAGTGTGGCGAGAGATTTTTGGAAGCCAACTTGCTAAAATGTAGCATCGGCGATTTTGAGGTCTTTTCCAGATTTCCCCACATTTAATTACTGGCTTGTTAACAATCAAACCTGACTAATAGGCCACCTCTATATAAGAGCTACATGCTTTTAAAGGCCAATAAAACTTTATCTTGATTGCTAATTATACATTTCTTCAAACCTCTATATAAAGGCCAACTACCAATTTCGGTAACTTTTACTGGCACCCTTAGGTGGTCATTATAATTGGGTTCTTTATTGTGCCTGCCACCCCTCACATGACATGGGGCATCGGTTTTTTAGGTCTCTTCTGAAAGACAGCGACTTTCAATTCTAAATGCCGAGTCAGAACTGCCTAGGACTTGAACAAATGACCTCCTACATAAGAAGGGAGCACTCTATCAACTGAGCTATCAATTCTTAATGTCAAGTGCTTAGGGAAAAAACAGTCACTGATTACCGGTATTTTCAAGTCTTGGTCAGACCTGGCTGGGGCTTGAACCCATGACCTTCCACATAAGAAGCAAGCACTCTACCAATGAAACCTATATGTTGGGAGTAATCGATCGGGAACAATGTAGATTTTATGTATTTATAAACACTACAAACTTTGAAGATAAAATCAGGGCCAAATACCTCCGACAGACACGACACTGACGTAAATAAAACTAACAGCTTCCCAGTACTTTGTAAACAATCTTTAACTCTACCTTCCCTATGTTCAACGTTTTATTAGGATAATACACTCAGAATTATACACTACCAGTATAACATTAAATGTAAAACATTACTTCCTCTGCATTTAATTGTCCTGTATGATTTCCCTGTTTACAGATTAATGGTTTTTTACCGGGAAATATTTTCTGATTATGATTATTTCGTTTCAATGAGGACCTTATTTTTTTTTATTAGGGTTTTATTTTCAATGAGAGCTTTAACTTGAATTGTGATTTTAGTTTCAATGAGGACCTTATTTTCTAGGAAATACTTTTTAAAATAATTATGGTTTTAGTTTCAAGGAGGGCCTTATTTTTTAATTATGATTTTAGTTATAATGAGGCCCTTATTTCCATGGAAATTTTTTTGGTTTATAGAGTCATTTCAAGGAGGGTCCAACTCTTTGAATTATAATTTTGGTTTCAATAAGGACATAATTTCCTAGGAAATATTTTTGAGTTAAGATTGTGGTTTCAATAAGGACCTAATTGCCTGGGAAATTTTTTTGAATTATGATTTTGGTTTCAATAAGGACCTAATTGCCTGGGAAATTTTTTTGAATTATGATTTTGGTTTCAATAAGGACCTAATTTCCTAGGAAATATTTTGAATTATGATTTGGTTTCCATTAGAGGAAATATTTTTGAATTATGGTTTTGGTTTCAATAAGGACCTAATTTCCTAGGAAATATTTTGAATTACGATTTGGTTTCCATTAGAAGAAATATTTTTGAATTATGGTTTTGGATGTCCTTACTTCAAACATAAATGATTCTTTTACAAGCAAATTAACAGTTAAAACAAAACATGTAAACTTCGTTTTTATATTTACATGATTTTTTTAACTCAAATTTTCATGGGAATTTATAAAATGTTTCTCCTGATAGCTTAGTGATCTGAAGTTCATACTTATACTTAAACACAGTGCCTCTCGCTGCCTAGGTCTGAAACCCTAGTTTGAGACAGTTTGCTTACTGTAGTGAAAGAATCTTGACTTCAGCCTAAAACACTCTTTAATCTTCAATTAATATGTGGATGTTTTTTGCTATTTTGAGAAGCCAATTGATAGTAAATCCTATGTTTCCATTCCTGGTAGCCAAAACGCCATTGGCTACTAATTTCTGAGGAATTCTTTCAAAAAGTAACCTATTTTAGCAAATTTGTGGAAAAATACTTTAAAAAGGGCTATATTTTCAAAAAAATTGGAAATTTGGCTACTAATTATTTTAAATTTATGGAAACCTAGAAATCAGAAACATTACTTTGACAAAACTTCGTCAGAATTAGTCAAAAATAAAAAAATATTTGTTGACCATTGGCTATTGAGATACATTATAAGACATCATGTACTTTTAATAACCAGTGTCTGAAGACTGATAAACGATCTTGTTTCTTCTTTGCTTTTGGGCTTATGTTGACCTATATTTACTTCTTGCTTTTTAATATTCAAAACATAAAGTCCATCTAGCACTTAATAACCCAATTGAATGGCCTACTTACACAAGAATCCGGTTAAAACCCAAACAGATTTGGAGAATTCTGGTCAGTTTTAATAAAAGGATTACGAGGCCTCCTGGGTAAAAAAACGTCTGGTTCAGAAAGTCCAGATTAAGACTGACCTGTTAACACAGTACAAGTACAGCCAATTAAGTGGTATTAGAAATATTTTTATTATTAAAGAAAATATTCATTAATATTTATTTCATCTGTACAAATTTAACAAATGTACCACAGCGGTAATAACGACTGGAGGCAAAATTACACCCAATTCTCCTACACCAGATTTCCTATGAATTAGATTTCAATGAAAAAAACATGACCTCACTCTTCAGAGAAAAATCTTGTAAAATCGTTTAATCTATTTTTCCATAAAATCTACTACCTATCTATATAAACAATACTAAAGCATGTATAAATATTCCTGTTCATATGGATGACTGGATGACTGGATATATAGCAAACACTAAATGTAAATAGACATACTGGTATACTATGGTATATATATAATGTAATGTCCTTGTCTGGTCTTAAAGTATGTTTATATACTGTGTACTGGGTCATTGACGTAGATTTCAGTGTTGGTGTGACGTCAGTTTCACTAATCAGGACCCCTTTACAGCAGTTTTCTTATCAAACTTGTTTTTATGTATTATTTACAACAAGTTTTATTGCCTTTCTCTATTACTAATACAGTCATACATTATTATATTTTGTCAATTTATTTGTTTTCTTAATAAAAAAACTTGTTTTTCAGAAATAGTTCATTGATCCAAACCAGGTTTTGAAAGAAGAAAACTTTGCCAGTTACAGCTGTTTTAAAGAAGAAAAAAATTGTCAATTTATTTTTTTTTTCTTACAAAAAAAAACCACAACTTTGTTTTCATTAATAGTTCATTGATCTAAAATGCGCATGTTTTGAAAAAAAAAATTGTGAATAAATAATTTTTTTCGAAATTTATTTCAAACTGGATGTAAATGTACCATACTATACTGAGTGTTGTTGTTGTTTGTATCAATATTATATGTGTAACTATAAAATGAAATTTTGTGTTATTCAAAAAAATTGCGGAGTCGGTTCCACTTCTGACATGTCCAATAGTAAGTTTCCATCATTCCACAACTTTTAAAAACATTGTACATGACTCCAATGACTTAATTACAAAACATAGGCCATTTATGCTTCTGAGTTTATATGGTCATTATAACTATAAAACAAAATTTTGTGTTATTTTTTTTAAAAATGCGGAGTCGGTTCCACTTCCGACATGTCTGACAGTAATTTCCCATCATTCCACAATTCCATACTCCTAACATCAGTTTTATAACTTACTTTAATCTGGCAAATTTTGAATCTCAATAATTTTCTTAGTTTTCAAGATTAAGATATTCATAAATTTGAGGTGTCATCTAATCTTATTACAGATCTATATTCTGATTTTGTTGATTTTTTTTATTTTCCAATACGATATAACCTTGTCAAAATTTGTCACTTTTCAGTTAAGTAAAATCTAAGTTAAGAAATAATTGTGAAAATGGAGCTATGACTTGTCTAATAATAAGGAGTGTGATGGTGACCGAATCTATGACAAATTTTAAACCACTACATTTTTCTTTCAGATATTATTCATACTACTCCCCCATCACAAATAACAAATATGACATCAGTAAAAATTATCCCTAAACCACTCCAAATCATCTGTCACAAAAACACACAACACTGCATCAGAAATGAAATTTTTAACAACCATGTACATATAGTCAGACATGTCTACAAAGGCTACCCAAGGGAATCAGTAAAAGTAGCCGTTATGGGCAGGTGGTCTTTAAATACAGGTTCAAAGAATATGAAATGAGTGCAATTTGAAACAGAAGAACGGCCTGCACATTGACCGAAACCCTAAGTGTAAACGTTAAACTCTGACAATCATAATTAAAACCAGGTGACCCTTATATAGAGGTGGTCTTTAAGGCAAGTGACCCTTATATAGATGTGGTCTCTAAGGCAGTGACCCTTATGTAGAGGTGGTCTTTAAGGCAGGATTGACTGTAATATTTATTTTCCTTGTGTATAACACAAAAAGGCAAAGGACCTTAATAACTGACAAACACACCCATTTAAACTGACCCCATTTTTAATTGGAGATGTCCATCTAGTTGGTCAAGATACAAGTCACATGTGTGCTAACCTCACACATACACACATATGGTGAATGTATACATACAATTTTAACCACAGCAAGTACACAACAAACGCACACATGTATGCACACGCTTTTATGCATATAAAGTGCACATTCATAACATACTATGTAAATTTACCAAAACAAACATTTAATTTCATTTGACCCCGCGTACAACAAACATGCATAAAATTCTTCAAGTGACAAAAATTACACGGCTAACCAAGAGAGAACATTCGATATGACGTAAATGTTGACCTTCACCAGGCGTAATTTCCATTAAAAATTCAGTCATATAACATAAGATTTATTAGTGGTCGGACATTATTTTATTAATTCATGACAGCCGTAACGTTTTTAGTACAGTTTTACCTAATCTCATTATGATACCTGTAGTTATGAGTAGAAAGCTCATAAAGCTCCCTAATTACCGACTTATAATGACGACGATGTAACAAGTATAATACCGTCTGTCAAGTTATCATCGTAACAAAGTGACCCAAATGTTTATAAACACTGAGGTAAAAAAATTAATTGCATCGCTTTTCAAAGTGGTCACTGGTTTTTAAACATTAATTCCTTTGGAAAAGACCTTCAAAAACTGATGCCCCAAGTAAAGGCAGGCATGGCACATCAAAGAACCATCCCTGCAACATTGTCGGAGTGCACTGCAACTTCACATATAGCTAGTCACTTCTTGATATAAGTGAAATATTCTTGACTAGGATGTGGAACCCTATTCAATCAATTAATAATTTACTCAGGTTAACTCTATCAATATCAATTATGTCCTTCGAGATTCTTAAAAAGTTTTGAGCATTTTCAGACTCATACTTTGTTACTGGTAATATCTAGCATTTTAAATATATGTATTACCCATACTCATACCCAAAAGTAAAAAATTCTCCCACATGAAACAAGAAATTTATTTTTTTTTTTTTTTTTAACTAATTAAATAATTAATTAATTTATTTATTTCTTTTATGTTATTTTATTTCAAGTAATTTGATATACAAATATTTATCTATCTTTTTGTGGTAATACTTAGCATTTTAAATATATGTATTACCCATACTCATACCAAAAAGAAAAAAATTCTCCCACATGAATCAAGAAATTTATTTATTTATTTTTTAACAAATTAAATAATTAATTTATTTATTTATTAATTTATTTATTTATTTTATGTTATTTTATTTCATGTAATTTGATATACAAATATTTATCTATTTTATAAGACACAATATATCTAATACTTTAAAAAGCTATTAATCAACTTACATATATATTGTTTTTAATTTCATTTTTTTTTCAAGTGAAAATTTATAAAATGACTCCTGAGTGCAAACATGTTATATTTTATTATAAAGCAACCTATTACTTCAACATCAATGACATTCCACCCAGCCAGGCAGAACTAACTTGTGGTAATTTTGAAGGATTTTTATGGAAATAACACACCCCAAAATAGCACAAAACTATTCAGGTGTTTGCATTTTTGAAATGATATTTGTTTCCTAAAACTTTAAAAATAGCTCACGCAACAATGCCAAGGAATCAATGAAATCATATTTCACAATGTTAAATAAACGCAAGGTATCAGTGCAACCTATGTCATTTATTTCACCTGAGTTAATGTTACTTAACCATTGAACTGTCTAGAATTGGTGGTTATTAATAGTCCTATTAGCATCCATTGCCATGCAATGCAATCTGAATAACCAGGGTTTCAAATTTCCCCAGGTCTGAGGTCCAGGACCCTTCGAATTTACATTGGGACCCTTAATATTTAAATTGTAAAAGTCGATGGACCTGCCATTTTTTTTTTTACTAAGATTATCCTACTTTTTCCATATGAAAACATAAGTATACAAGGAACTTTCAATGTATACTGGACTTACAAAATTTTATTTGGGACCTGCCAAATAAAGGCAAAAGGTCCTAGATCTTCAATTAAAACATATTCTTGAACACCCGATAACACACACTAGCATTGTTTCAATGCTCAATGTATTTTTAGTAATAGCAGCACCGAGTTACATGAAGTGAATGTCGTAATTCATTTCAGCTCGAGTCAACGTGTCATTGATGGAAAATCGTATAGATAAAAATCAATCATATATTTTTAATTAAAAACAGACAAAGATGAGCACATTACTATAATCATGTAATCTGCTTACTAGAAAGACAAAATCTTATTTAATCTAACAGATTAAATACTGGCTACAATATGTCATCATAATCTTTATCATCAATGTCATCTTCATCATCATTATCATCATCAACAGCAGCAGCGGACACAATACAGGCTACAATATAACATCATCATATCATCATCATCATCATCATCATTGTCCTCATCATCATTGTCATTATCATTATCATCGTCATCATCATCATCATCATCATCATCATCATCATCATCATCATCATCATCATCATCATCATCATCATTTGCATCATTATCACATTATCATCACCACCACCATACACTTTTAAGTTTTTAAGGGTATTAAAATACAAATTTTAAAATACTGGCACATTTTTCTTTTTTGTAAATGTGAGAAAAAGTCACTTTTTTACTAAAAAGTAGCATTTTAAAGCGATGTGTGACTTGATTTAAGAGGAAAGTGGCATCTTTGGTCAATGTAGATAATATAAGTGGCTGTAACCCATTACGGTGATGCTGGCCTTATAAACTTAGTGGCCAATGGTCAGTCAGGTCAGTTAGCTAGTGGTATTGGACAGGATGCAATTGTAAAATTTAAGAGAGGGCTATTAGTGGACTTTTAAAGTCAATAGATAAAAGTATTTAAGAGCGGACTAAATATAGTTTAATTTGATCCACATCTGAAGAAGTGCGTCATTTCAACAAAGATTAGATGATTGATGTAATTTCCTTGGTACTTTTGATGTTGGTATATACGTACCCTGTGACACTTAATAATATTAGCTATCTGATCTAAATATATCTCCTGATGGAAGAAATATAACTATTTGTATGTATAAATAAGTTATTAGCATGCAAACAAAACTTTCTCGGTGTATACACATAATATTTCAATGCCCTAGCGTTTATCACTAGGATAAAATAGTAACAAAATTCACAAAACTTTCTCAATTTAGAAGCCGTAGCCTTGTAAAGTAATCAGCGTTTATCACTAGGATAAAATAGTAACAAAATTCACAAAACTTTCTCAATTTAGAGGTCGTAGCCTTGTAAAGTAATCAGCGTTTATCACTAGGATAAAATAGTAACAAAATTCACAAAACTTTCTCAATTTAGAAGCCGTAGCCTTGTAAAGTAATCAGCGTTTATCACTAGGATAAAATAGTAACAAAATTCACAAAACTTTCTCAATTTAGAGGTCATAGCCTTGTCAAGTAATCAGCGTTTATCACTAGGATAAAATAGTAACAAAATTCACAAAACTTTCTCAATTTAGAGGCCGTAGCCTTGTAAAGTAATCAGCGTTTATCACTAGGATAAAATAGTAACAAAATTCACAAAACTTTCTCAATTTAGAGGCCGTAGCCTTGTCAAGTAATCAGGGTTTATCACTAGGAAAATAGTAACAAAATTCACAAAACTTTCTTAATTTAGAGGCCATAGCCTTGTAAAGTAATCAGCGTTTATCACTAGGAAAATAGTAACAAAATTCACAAAACTTTCTCAATTTAGAGGCCGTAGCCTTGTCAAGTAATCAGCGTTTATCACTAGGACAATAGTAACAAAATTCACAAAACTTTCTCAATTTAGAGGCCGTAGCCTTGTCAAGTAATCAGCGTTTATCACTAGGAAAATAGTAACAAAATTCACAAAACTTTCTCAATTTAGAGGCCGTAGCCTTGTAAAGTAATGAGCGTTTATCACTAGGACAATAGTAACAAAATTCACAAAACTTTCTCAATTTAGAGGCCGTAGCCTTGTCAAGTAATCAGCGTTTATCACTAGGAAAATAGTAACAAAATTCACAAAACTTTCTCAATTTAGATAACATAGCCTTGTAAAGTAATCAGCGTTTATCACTAGGAAAATAGTAACAAAATTCACAAAACTTTCTCAATTTAGAAGCCGTAGCCTTGTAAAGTAATCAGGGTTTATCACTAGGAAAATAGTAACAAAATTCACAAAACTTTCTCAATTTAGATAACATAGCCTTGTAAAGTAATCAGCGTTTTTACAAGGAAAATAGTACAAAATTCACAAAACTTTCTCAGTGTATACACATAATATTTTAATGCCATAATAGCCTTGTAAAGTAATAATTTTTTTTTTTACGCAAGGAAAATATTAACAAAATTTACACTTTACATACAATGAAACATAATGTCTGTGTCACAATATTTGGAGAGCAAATTTTACTTTTAAAACTAAGAATATAGACAAAATTTGATTTGTTAACCTAATATTGATAACTAGAATGCAAAACCTTATTAATGTTGAATATATCTGTAAAGAGAACATGTTGTTTAATCAAATCCAATATCTTGTAACAGTAAAGTAGAGCTAGAGACCAAAATACTCCACTCTTTCCCCATCCCAACAATGCTCGCTTGATATTTTTTTAAGATGTGACCTTGAACCTTGACCTTTGTACCTGAAGCTGGTATGTGGCACATCTGCTCATGCTAGTTTACATTTGTTTCAAGTTTGATCAAAATCCATCCATAGACATTGAAAATATGGAGTGGACATGATATTAGAACATATACACACACTACATTTGGTATGCCACAAAATATCTCTTTTTTGTTGACATTTATGCCCAATTTGATCAAAATCCATCCATAGACATGAAGGATATGGAGCGGACACAATATAAAGACGAATGGCCAGACAGACAGATGGATGAATAGAAGGATAGTCTGTTTCCTATATACCCTCTAAACTCGGTTTGTCAAGGTAAAACAACCAAATTTAACATTTGACTCACCTTCAAGTCCCTGTGTACAACATGATGATTATGACAGTATTCTACTGCAGACAATATCTGCCAGAACTTTTTTCTTGCTTCAGGTTCAGTCATACGACCATGTTGTGCTATGTAATCTGAAAAAGTAAGAAATTAAAATCAGCACAATTTTTTATTTTATTATTCTGAAGTTTTCAGTACAATTTTTCTTTTTTTCTGAAGTTTTCAGCACAATTTTTCAATCTATTATTCTGAAGTTTTGAACCTGATACAAAATGTTTATGGCACAATCATAAGTTGTACATGTGCATATATGTATTCATGTGTATTGCATGAACATATGTGCACACACATGCATGTATATGTATATTTCTACTCATGTTTTTTTTAATTATCAAATGTAGTCAAATGGCATTTATATACCTTTTATATGCATATATAGTCCAATCTGTCTTAAAGGCCACCTCTATATAGGGACCATCTGCTTATAAAGGCCAGTAGAATGGAACCCTAATTGTTCTTTATTCATATTATTTGAACCTGTATATAAAGGCCACCTGTTCATAAAGGCCACTTTTACTGGTTCCCTTGAGTGGCCTTTATAGACAGGTTTGGTTGTATTTATGTGTATAAATGTGCACTCACTAGCTGCATATGTATGCATGTCATCGTGAGTGCACATTTGTACATGCAGGGTTGTTGCACCTTTTTTTATATTTGGTCCAAGACCCTTGAGATTGGGAAAACATGCACCATTTAATGCAATTTGGGGGGAAAATACATAATAGAAATGAAATAGTTGAATTGGGAGAAAAAATAACCCAAAAATTTGGGAAAATAGGTTTTGAGTCTTGGGAATGGTGGGCCATTTATGGCCCTAAATTAAGCAGACCAACAGCCCAAACACATGTGTGTATATACACATGCATATGTACATATATAAACATATACAGATGCATGCATTGTGTAAATATGTGACGTCTTGTTTACAGAACAATCTACTTTGTAGTATTTTGATTAAACCATGATATAAACAAACTAATTTAAGACTACAACCTTTAACAAGACACCAAGAACGTCAATCTTAAGTGAAATATTATCCATAAAGTTAGCTAGCTACGCTGACTAGCTACAACTATCTTTTGTGATTACGTCAATCCAACTCTATTAGTTTATGTTACCATAGCAATACAAAGCATGTTGGCATGACAACAAACCAATGTTTTTATTGTATTTTAAATTTGGAATGGAGAAGTTGGTCATTAAACGGGATTTAATATGTGCTGACTAATGAAGCTGCTAATGAACCAGAATCCTGATATGGAAGTTAAAAATTATTTTTTCTGTATTATCATATATATATATATATATATATATATATATATATATATATATATATGTGACAAAAAACCCTTCTTTTGTTAGTTTAGTTTAGCTTTGGTAATTAACTTTCTTGTTCACATCAATTTATACTACAAAATAAGAAAATAAAATTTTCAGATCTAGCTTTTAATGTTTCATAACACTCAACCAAAACAGAAAATCAAGTCATTTTCTTTATTTATTTAATATTCTTTTTATCATTGACCAAGGATAAAAACGCTAGTTTGTTTGGCCTAAGACCAGTAGAATTTTTTAACGACTATTCAAAGAAAACAAAAGCATGTTCCTAATATAGACAAGTTAGTTATATACACATACATGTTATACCAACACACAAGTAGTGCAAAAGAAATTTTTTTTTTTTTTGGTTATTGAGTCCTAACCCTAACCTTCATCTTTGTTTTATGGAACATGATAGCGACTGGAAAGTAGGCAAAAAGGGGGCTTTTGTGGAGCTGCTGAAGTGGATTGAAAAATGGTCTACAGAAGCTTTAATCACCACTTGTACAAGTGTCTTGATAAACAAATTGGAAAAAGTTTAATAAGCAGGTGATCATTTTACAGACAGGTGTAGAATGGAATGAAGTAATGGTGTTTTCAAGGATGGTAGAGGAAACTAGAGTGGCTTAAGAAAACTACCACTGACCTTCAGCAAATGATTTGTTCACAATTGTATCCTCTCAAGTGGGATTCAAAACTAGGCAGTGATATTTAGTACATGTTGTCCGTTTTACTACAGGTTAGCCTAATTTATGATTCAGAACATCAAAATCACCTTACTGCCTAGATCAGTCTCAAGTGGGATTTAAAACTAGGCAGTGAGAGGCACTGTGATCTGTCAGCATGGGCTTGAGATCACCTGCTTACTGAGGACCCTTATAGACAGAGGTGATATTTATATAGTACATGTTGTCTGTTTTACTACAGGTTAGCCTAATTTATGATTCAGAACATCACAATCACCTTACTGCCTAGATCAGTTTCAAGTGGGATTCAAAACTAAGCGGTGACAGACACTGTGATCTGTCAGCATGGGCTTGAGATCACCTGCCTACTGAGGACCCTTATAGACAGAGGTGATAAAAATACAGTACAGGCAAACCTGTCTGAAAAGGCCACACAAGGAAACCAGTAAAAGTGGCCTTTATGGGCAGGTGGCCTTTATATACAGGTTCAAATAATATGAATAAAGAGCATTTGGTATACAATTCTTCTGGTCTTTATAAGCAGGTGGTCCTTATATAGAGGTGGCATTTAAGGCAGGTTGAACTATACATGTTAATTGTTTTACCAGTTAGCCTAATTAATGATTCAGAACAATAAAATCACCTTACTGTCGGAAGCATAAAATTTTTCTTTTATCGCCAACATTTTATAAATTTGCCTTAGAAATGAAAATTGTTGCACATATAACTTTTAATTATGCATCAATTATTAACTAAAAAGTACATGTTTTACGTCAAATTATAAATTATTTTACCATTTTAAAATCACAAATTGAATTTCAATTGAAAAATCAATATCAGTGACAGAAAATGTTATTGCAACATTTTAAAAAAATTCAGAAATAAGAAATTGACATTTAAATTTATTTCCAGCGTTTGTCCCTTTACATAGACTGATAATCAACTTACAAAAAACTCTATGGTTTAATGCCATATGTACACCCACTCAACTTGGTTAAAAAAATCAACAAAAATGTAGTGTAAAGGACAAGATTGTTAACATAAGTAATGATTAATTGAGCTTGATTGATGTTATGATGTTTTATGCCCTAGTCAAGTAAAACTTTTCACTTATATTGAGGTGGTCAGTCATGGAATGGTGGAGTTTAGTAATGGTGTTTAATGTCCTAGTCAAGATTCTGTCAACTTATATTGAGGTGGTCAGTTCTCTGATGGTGGAGCAGCATGGAGTTTAGTTATGGTGTTTAATGTCCTAGTCAAGATTCTGTCAACTTATATTGAGGTGGTCAGTTCTCTGATGGTGGAGCAGCATGGCAGAGTTCAGTAATGGTATTTTACGTCCAGTCAAGATTCATTTCTTTGAATACTGATTGGTATGTATGTTTTTTGATTATATTAAAAGGCTTAAGTCCTGGAATGGTGGTGCCCATAACCACAGACCTTTTGGCAAGGTAGCAGAGTATGATTCAAACCCAGGTAGGAAGAGGCACTGTTATATAATGTAGACCACTGCACCACCAAAACCAGTGAGCGAGTGTGTGAAAGAATGAGAAAAAAGTCAATTAGGTTTCCACATATTTAAAATAATTAATAGCCATGTTTCAAACATTTGGGAAAATATGTGCTTTTTATAGTATAGTGTTACAAAAGCTACGTTTTGAAAGCATTTTCCAGAAATTTGTAGTCAATGGCAATTTTGGCCATCAGGAATGGAAACATTACATAAGCTAGACAATTTCATTTTTTTACCCAGTCACTTGGCACAATTTGTTACATTCAAATGTAATGATCGACACTTCTGTGCTCACAAAATTTTTGTTTTCTAACTGAGTCTTTTCTTCAAATACGGTATACACAAATGCTGGTGGGTTTGAAAACTTCTGTTCAAGGTCTGAAAAATTTGTGCTGACAACCTAACCAGCTCATTTCAAGCATAACTGTCTCTTTAGATGTTCTGACATTTATAAGGTATGTGTGTGATGAACTGTTTACATATTTTGTACACATCTGTCATATTTTGCCGTGTAAACAAATTTAGAAATAAATGCACATGATCAGCCATCCCGATCATAAAATAATCAGTGCAAATGTTAAAGATTCATCTCACCCCCGCACGAGCGTCACATCCGGGTGGTAATTGCACAAGTAAGTCTTTTATTAAAAGAAAAAAGTAAATTGGTTACATACAGATCTAAAAGGTCAAAATGTCATATTGCTGAGTCAAATTTAAAACTAATTCTAGCAATTCAATTTTGATGATATATTTTGGCTCGTGTGGGAGTGCTGTTTCCATAAACAAGGTTCCTGGAGAGGTATCAGTATTTGTGTCATGTAGCCAAATCAAACTTAAAATCCCGTATAAACCATTTATTTAGACAATAAATTTTGTGTGGTGTAGTGCACTGTGTGTCATGATAATGAAATATGGCATAGTGTGTCATGATCATGTGTTTTTACTTAAATTGTGTGTTGTATTCTGATCATTAGTCTGTGCCATGTGTCATGATGATATTCTTGGTTGTTGTGTCATATTATTAAATATGTTGTGTGATGCATCATAAAACATTTGTGTGGCATGTCATGATAACACAATAAACTAGATTGTCATGTGTCATGATAACACACTGGTAATGATGAGATTCCTTAAGATCTTAATCCTCTCGCCAGCTTTGATGGTGTACATGATTATATGTCTGTGTAGTGTGTCACAATAAAACACTTTTTGGGTGTGTCATATACATGGTAATAAACTAGATTGTCATGTGTCAGGTTAACACACTGGTAATAAAGAGCCCAATTCTCTCTGCCTAGCTTTATTACTGACATTATAGAGTCTATAATAATTGTGGTGTGTCATGATAATAAACTAGTGTGCTGTGTCATGATAACACACTGGTAATGATGAATTTCCTAAAGAGCCTAATTCTCTCTGCCTAGCTTTATTACTGACATCATAGAGCTGTGATGGTGTACATGATCATATGTATTGTGAGTCATGATCATGTGTGTTGTGAGTCATGATCATAAATTAAAGTGTATTGTGTCATGATATGACACTTTAGAGTATATTGTGTCATGATAATAAACAAGAGCGTGTTGTGTCATGAAAAACACTCTTGTTATGATGATTTTCCTAAAGAACCTATTCCTCTCTGGATTACTTTATTACTGACATCATCAAGTCTATAATTGTGGTGTGTCATGATGTGACACTAGAGTGTTGTGTCATGATAACAAACGAGTGTGTTGTGTCATGATAACATACTGGTAATGATGAGTTTCCTAAAGAGTGCTAATTCTTCTCGGGCTAGCTTTATGACTGACATCATAGAGTCTATAATAATTGTGGTGTGTCATGATAACAAACGAGTGTGTTGTGTCATGATAACACACTGGTAATGATGAGTTTCTTAAAGAGCCTAATCCTCTCTGCCTGGCTTTATTACTGACATCATAGAGTCTATAAAACATACTGACTAATGAATATTTTGCATGAGATGTAGGCACTTTGACATTTATCCCTGCGTAACCTACTCATTAAGCGACGATAAAAATTGGGAAAATTGATCTGTTAATAGACATATACAATAGCGTTTTCTAAATCGCTGTCATTTGATTGGATGGTGCAGAACATGGTATGATTAGACCAAAATACTCGGTTCTTGATTTCGGGACAAATTGATCTTATTTTCGCTGTCATCATGTAAAACTCAATCTCTCGTTATACATAACAGAACAGGTTGATAATGATCTATTAGTGTTCATATATATAGCTATGATTTGATAGTTAAACAAATATAGAAAGGTTGAACACATACAGTCAGGCCTTACAATAAGACAACTTATTGTTCAGCTCTTTCAGTTTATTGTTTGAAGTATAAGACAAAAATATGTTAAGAAATCGTAAACTTAGTAGCAAAAATACAGGGGTTCAAAATTCCCCAGGTCCGAAGTCTGGGACCTGTTGTTTTCACATTTGGACCCTTCATATTTAACTGAAAAAGTCTGATGGACTTGCCATTTTTACCAGGAAAATAATACTCTATCCATATGATAATTTAATTGTACATGGATCTTTTAATGATCATATTGGACTTTCAAAACATTATGCAAGACCTGCAAAATAAAGGCAAGGGATCCTGGACCTTTCATTACAAAACATAACTTTGTTCCTCTGAATTATTGTATATTGTTGGCATTATTTGAAACCACTGTTGTTACAAAAATAGTAACACAGTCAGACATGGCAATAAGACAGGAGGTGCTTACCCTTCCAGAGCAGCTAGTCTCACTTTCCTGGTTAAAGTTCACATGTTTAATTTAATTTGTCATTTTCAAAGCTTTTAATTTGCTTTTGGGATTGTGATTTTGACACTGAATGGTATGCTTGCATTTGACTCTTAATACAATGGAAATTGAAGAATTGCTTGCCATGCCCACAATATCCCGACAAAAGCCCGGCATGCTTGAACTACACACAAAAAGAATGCAAACTTGGCCTGAATTGTGCCATTTAATGATGTCACTGATACTAGTAGTCATAAGTTGCTGTGATGTTGCTTTGGTACCGTGATGGCGGCTAGTGCCGGAACATAAATGGCATTGCAGGCGATACGTCAATTACTTTTGTGACATCATTTTTCATTTTTGTTAAATGTATGTGAATTTTGTGTTGAGATATTACTTACCGAATATTTCTCCATTTGGTGCATATTCTGATACCAAGTACAACATGTTCTTAGTTTCCATAACCTACAACAATACAATTAAGATATATAACAATTTATGATAGTAATGAAATAAAACAAGAGCAGCTGGAAAGACAAAAGATAAGCTTAAGGAGATATCCCAAAACCGTAGGCTGTAAACTGTGTCTGATGGAAAGGTGTTGTTGTTGCTTTTTGTTCACCACAGAATTCAGAGGCAAAAGTCAAGCAAGTCACATGTTACAATCACCTATTAGAAAGTCTTTTAACCTTATTGCATTTCGAACGGTCATATGCTCTGAAGATTATCAAGATACTAAGGGTCCAAACTTAGGCAAAATCCTTACTAGTCTTTGCTCCATATATTGGAAGCCAGGGATCAAACCCTGGTCCAGTATGACCAAGACTTGAAATATTTTCAAGTAGTGACTATTTTTTCGCCAAGCACACCACATTTTTAGAATTGAGTCAATGAGTCATTCAGAAGAGACCTTAAAAACTTATGCCCCCTTGCCATGGTATTACTTGACACGCTAAAGAAGCCTCCATGCACATTGCTGCAAAGGTCAATTTTTCTTCCACTTCCCATATAGGTGATGTCTCAATATAAGTAAAATATTCTTGGCGGTACTGGACAAGTTTTGTTTATTTGATGATCACTTTTGGTATCTAAGAGATCAAAAGTTGTGATTTACACATCCCACACATCAATTAATACATTGATATGACCTTTCAATTCAAATGGTAGTGCTAATCACTTTAGGAAGAAAGTGTCAGCACCCAGAGAGGGTCAGCACCCAGGCAATTGTCTAAAAAGATATTAACAACACCTTACTCTCATAAAAAAAGCTCCCAGTTTCAAAATCATTCCTTAACTAAGATTTTCCTAAACTTAAATTAAGCAGATTTTGTCCATCTTAATTTTAAACAAAGAATAAACCTTTTCGACAAAACTGAATTCAAATCTACTAACTTAAAGTGATCATCCAAAGACATCTTAAATATCAGGATATCTTAAAAATTACCAATATTGAACAGTATCAAATTTGCCAGATTTTAAGTTAAATGACCAGACAATTATAAATGGTTCTTTTAGTATCAGATTACTGAGGTAGCTCAGTTGATAGAGTGCTCACTCCATAAGTGGGAGGCCGTGGGTTAAACAGTGATTTTGTTACGTTTTTTAAAAACTACTTTCTATCTTAAATTTTAAATTGGGAAAATTTGAAGTTCTGAAATACAGCAATCTGCATAATAAGGTGCTTGTAAAAGCGTAGACTCCTCATTGCAAAGATGTTATATTGTTACAATATTTAACATTTTGTGGGCAAGGACAACTAGATTTAATTTGCTAGTGTATCATGGTTGTTTTGCAAATTTTAGTGGTTAAATTGGGAAATCTTAGTCATTTTTCTCCAGGGAAAGTTAACTTTATTTGGTATTACTTTTAGGCAAACAAAATCACTGTGGAACCCGGACCAGGTCTGACCCAAGACTTAAAAGGGGGTAGTGACTGTTCATTCTCCAAGCACTCGGCATTATGAAATGAAACTTATGAAAGTCATGGTTCTTTCGGATGGGAACTTAAAATAAACAAGGTCCCGTGTCACAATAAAGAACCCTGTTGTATAATGCCATCAGCACAACACAGTCAAAATTTCTACACCTTCCACTGTATCTGACGACGTTTCGATATAAGTGAAAGATTTTTGACTGGGACGTTAAATACCATTACTCAACTCAACTCTTTTAGTACCATTGTCCAAGTTCTTTGCGTCTGGACAATTGGAATTATGTGCCATTGTGTAAGTTCTTTTCATCTGGACAGTTGCAACTCTGTGCCATTGTCCCAGTTCTTTGCATCTAGACAGTTGAGTTGAAACTTTGTGCTTACTATCCAAGTTCTATGTATAAATATTAAGAAATATAGAAATTCAAATTCACAGCATATTTGGATGAGACCTCAAGAGAATGATGTTTGTATTCAGTGATTTTGTTTACCTAAAATTACTACCAAATAAAGTGGGTTTCCCTGAGGGAAACAAGACTAAATTTTTCCAATTTGACCTCTTAAATTTCCCAACCCAAGTAATATACTGGCAAACCAACTCTAGCTCTCCTAACCAACAAAATGTTAGCCAGATATTATAATATAACATCTATTACAATGAGAACTTTAACCTATTGTAAACATGTTATTATGCAATTTACTGTTTATTAGAACTTCAAATGTTCAGGGATGAAGATTAGCAGGGCAGTAGCCAATGGCTCCTTAAAATCAGTCTGGGCTCCTAAATTTTCACATATTATTCCTATTTATTACTATTATAACTTCTTTTCTGAAATGAGCTGGGCCCCTAACTCAAAATAATTAAGCTTCACCCCTGATGTTCCCAATCTAAAAGGCAGAAGGTAGTTTTTAAAGAATGCAACAAAAGCAGTTACAGAAGACGTGAGTCGCTAGGTATTCTTCTGATTATATTTGAATAAAGGCCAAAGATGGAAAATCAGGAAAGTTGAAAAGTGACAGAATCAATTAAAATGCCATTTACTCTTATCTAAAGATCAAACACATATAAGTACTCTTGTTTTAAATTAAAATACCCAATGTATCAATTTTAAAATAAATTTAAAATAAAACATTGTAAAATGTAACACAGCCTAATCATAATTAAATTGAGATTTTTTCCAGCACAAATTGGGAATATGAATATTTGTCTTGGAGGAAGGCCTAGGGGCCTGTATTCTAACCTTGAAAGAAGTCAAGTAAAAAAAAACCCTCAATCACCATTAGCAATTTTATGTAAATTTATTCCTTTAACTTCAGAAGCGAGTGAAATATTTCAAGGTATGTCCTTGTACAGGTATGTGATGACATGACATGACATGTAAATATTTTCGTTTGTCTTAAAAAAATGGGGTAATACTAACTATACACATGTACAAGCAGCTTCCAAATAGGGAAAAGGGGCTAAATTTTCCTGATAATCTCCAAAACAACAGTGACACAAACAAACTGCTTCAAAAAATTAAATAGAGAGCTCTGTCTAATTCTGTTCTGTCCCACAAAATAAAATTTTTCAGGTACTGTCACAATATAACAACGCTACAATGAGGATCCTTAAGTTATTGCAAGTCAATAATACAATATAGTTTGCTGGTTATTTAGAACTACCAAATTGTATAAAAAATATTGCAATTTATCACACAAAAAAACTACAGCAGTTTTCTGATAAATCCAGGAAAATCAATCAAATTTATATAAAAAGAATAGAATGCAAGAAAAAAAGTTCTAAATACATATAGCTTAATATAAACAATTTAAACTCAGCAACAAAGGATTTTAACACCCATTTCAAATTTTTCACAATTTTTTTTTAGCTCGACTACAAAATTTCCACCACATTTATGTATCTATCTTATCCTATCTGCACACCTGAGATTCAGGTAAACAATGTAGGGGGCATGTTTACGACCTAAAATGACATTAGTTCTTACGTCACATTTTGCGGTTTCCTTTTAAGAACATGATTATCTATACACTAACTGTTATAAGTTTAATCACCTGTCTGTTGACATTACAAACCTTCAGAAATTTTATCTTACAAGAAATATTTACCTGGACAATGATTTAACGATAAACGTAGGAAAATATATGTGTAAATTTAAAGTCTGCTCTCTCTTTCTCTCTCTTCTCTCTCTCTCTCTCTCTCAAAGTTCTGCTGCTCTCTCTGTCTTAATACACTCTCTCTCTCTCTTTTTAAGCTCTGCTGTCTCTATCTCTCTTTCTAAGACATTTATTTCTGAAGTCAATTACCGGTAGGTAACTCTCTCTCTCTCTCTCTCTCTCTCCACTCAATTTTGTTTTGAAGTAAAAGATGTAAGATCTCTCTTTTCTCTCTCTCTCTCCTATTTAGATCAAAGGACAACAATATAATGATAAAATCCATGTTTTCTAAATCTCCCACTTCTTACAATTATTTCTCTTATTTTTGGTAAAGTTGTCCATCTGTAAAATCTCATTTTTATATACCAAAATCCAAAAGATGTCCAAATTGTTATCATATTATCAATGTGTAATATACTGTTACAGGGCTCAAATTAGATTTTAAAACAGGGAGAAGTGACTTCTCCCTCAGCCAAGATTAGGGAGAAGTTTTTCAAAACTGGGAGAAGTTTTTCCGCCGTGAAATATAATATGCGGCGACGCGTGTTCCAAGCTGTTTGTCTTGAAAAATGGGAGCATCCCTATTTAGGACTTGCATATTACATAAATGTTATATTAATTATTTAATTAAAATAAACTAAGATGTAAAATTCTTCTAAGATTTAATTATTTTACTTTTTCAATTTTTTTTTAATTTTTTTTTTTTTTGCAATGTGTAGATTATATATGTACAAGCTCAGTGCCGCCAACAATAATTTAGCAAAAATATTGTTCTTATGTTTATTGTAATTTAAAGGCTCTTTTATTGAAGCAAAACACATTGATCATATTAACATGTCCTAATAATATTACATTGTCACATCACTAACACTGTGCAAATATTACAATGTAAATGTGTACAATTTCTTTTAATAATTAATTTTAAAAATACAATGATTATAAACATAAAAATCAAAGTACTGAAAGTACTAAAATTCGCGAAAGATTAGAAAGACAGGGAGTTCAGTGTCTCCATCAATGTAGTGTCAGGTATATGAAGTTGTCAGGTAACTGAAAGGAGGTTGTTATGTTCACCTTGCATTGCTCCCAACACAACATAGCGGGTTCATGTAGTGTGCAATGTGCAGACTATGAGCATGGGGCTGTTTTAATATTCACACATTGGACCAATATTAAGGATTCATGTAGGAAATAGTTCAATCCGAATAAATGCATGTATGGAACCATCAAGGATGGTCAAAGTTACTTCCATCGTCATGGAGACCCTAATATTAAACAAGAGGTCCATGAGCCTTAATGCTCACATGCAGCTGAGTACATATCTCATGCAGAGGTTCAATGGTCATTGACATTAATTAAAGAGAATGTCCAAATAAATTTTCAGCAGTAAGGGCCAATTATATGTAAGGATTTTTTGCAAATGTATTATAACATAACTAGTCATAAGAGTGCTACATATAATATATCTGAAATCTAGCTACAATATATTGTTTATAAACAACTAAAAAGGTAAAGAAAAATTTGAACCCATGACCTTAATCTAAATATCGCAATGAATATTAGGTCAATACCTACAATTTAGAAGCCTATACAAAAAGTTTATAGTTTTTGAGATAATTAACCATGTCAGTATTTGTTTGCATCAGTGACCTTGACTTTTAAACTCATGTCCTTCATTCATATATCAAAATGATCGTTAGGCCAATACCTACAATATTTTAACATATATGCCTATACAAAAAGTTTATAGTTTTTAAGACAATTAATCATTTCAGTATTCATTTGCATCTATAACCTTGACCATTAGACCTATGACCTACATTCATATATCAAAATGAACATTGTGTAAATGCCTATAACATTCTGATATACATGCCTATAGAGAAAGTTTATCATTTTTGAGATAATTCACCATTTCAGTATTTGTTTGCATCTATGACCTTGACCTTTGAACCTATGACCTTCGTTCATATATGGAATGACCGTAAGGCAAATGCCTACAATATTCTAATATACATGCCTACACAAAGAGTTCAAAGTTTTTGAGATAATTAACCATTTCAGTATTCGTTTACATCTATGACCTTGACCTTTGAACTTATGACCTCTATTCATATATCAAAATGACCGTTGTGCAAATGCCTACAGTATTCCAATACACATGATGATGATGCCCATACAAAAAGCTTATAGTTTTCAAATATATTGACAAATACATTAATTTTGCAATTTCCCCCTCAAGTACCTTGCCATTATCTCATTTTGGCCCCTAAAGCTACAATATGTGCAAATCTAAAACTAGGTGCCCATAGTGTTTTACATGAAATATCTAAGTTATATCTCTTGTAGGTTCAGAGCAGATGATTTTTAAAGATTTTCACAAATTTCCCCTTTATGGGGCCCCAAGGGGACATAATCCTTGCATTTGTGCAAATCTGAAAACCCCTTACTTGACCATTACTGTCAAATATCATCCAATTTGGCTCTGTAGTTTTGGAGGAATTGATAAAAAATGTGAAAAGTTTATACATGACGCACATCAGACGAAGATAGATGGCAATTGCACATCTGAGCCTTTGGCTCAGGTGAGCTAAAAAGTTTATACAAGACGGATGAAGATAGATGACAATTGTTCATCTGAGCCTTTGGCTCAGGTGAGCTAATAAGCTTCTGATATCTTTCATGTCATGATTGAGGATATTTTTTAAATAAATTAATAACTTGAAAAATTAACTATTATTTTATTATTATTATATCACCAGAGTTGTGTTTTAAGAATTCGATAATTTTTGGAAGACTTTTTATTCCCGAGACCAGCATAATTTTAGTAAATCTTGTAAACAACAATTTTTTCAATCGGGTGGCCGTTAGGATCCCCGCTGACTGGGTTTGACAGGTGACCCCTCTACAAAGGTTCTGTACATGATAAAAATGTAGTTGACAGATGACCACTCTACAAAGTGATCGCTATCCCAGATTTCACTCTAATCAATTTACAATTTTTTAAGGATGACTTCACGGAATGCTTTGAAAAACGGGAAAAGCAGTATGATAGCACAAAATTCCAAAATTTTTGTCTTAATATGGGGAGACTCCTCACATCAGCAGGGATTGAGCTTAACTTTTCGATGAGCCATACAATGAACTGTCAAGAGTGATGGTTGATCTGAATATATCAGGCATATACATTTGGATTATTCTATCCCTTGCTTTACTTTTCGATATTCAACATCTGCAATTACATTGACGAATGGTTTTGCAGAAAATGTTGATCTATAGGTACTGCCAATGTCAATGACTGTATAATTTTGGCAGATTTTGATTTATTAGCAGGAACTTGTTTTGCATTACTAAAGGCTTGGGCCTGTTTGTGAGATTCAGAAATGTCATGTTTATTTACACTGTCAAGTTTATAACTAGTGCAACCCTCGGTAAATACAGATTTTTTTCCTGTCGAACTCTACACAATCGGCACACTTCATTCCGTCCTGCGTATCATACAACCAAGGCCTGCCATCTTCCCATGGCTTTTTATATGCTCCGATGCGTTTGGACTTATCATACACTTGATAGTACTTTCGTTTTTCCGCAGGTCCTTGTTTAGCCTTTGGAGTTGATGTTCCTAAAAATTTCCACATGGCAGAAAGCCAGAAGTATCATTTTATACATAAATATCAGAAAAGGAAACGAAATGGCACCGTATTTGAATTCCGGTCGGAACACCGGTCCATTTACACTTGTTAACTATATGATACCCATTTTTCAATTTTACTATTATTGTCGCCAGTCAAAAATATAAACAGGAAATCGGTAAACGGATCGGAATGTCAAATACACCGAACTGAAAATTCTAATCGCCACCTGGCAGCCCTGGGCGACCTGTGTATGATACATTTATCGCCCAGAGCGAAAAACTGGGCGCCCGTTAATCTCAATCCCTGATCGGGAGGGTTGGCAGGTATGATAAAGCGGAGAATATAGTTGGGGCGGAAAAATTAATATTGGGGCGAAACGTCCATAACCCGCATTCAAAATTTGAGTTATCTACCTTTATTTCAACTTTGAACCTACATACGAGAGAGAGTTGATTATCTGTAACGGAAGAATATTCGGGTTGAGAAATCTGCATGTAACAGCTAAATTCGAGAATGATCAAGATCATTCGCGAATAAAAATGAAAAAAAAAATAAATCTAGCCCCCCCCCCCCCCCCATGTGCACTTTTATTTTCTGATTGAGTTATCCCCCTTGTTTAAAAGCAAATGTATGTCATGAGCCTGACTCGAAATTTCTAGAGATGATTTTACTCATTTTCAATCATTCAATCGGAAAATGCTTTTATTTATGGATTCCTTTGTGAGGAGGCAACATTCTGAGAAGGTCTGTTATTTTATTAAATTTTCATACAAAAAAAACTGATCTACTATTTTGTTCAATACACCCCCCCCCCCCCCCCATGATATGCATGGATGATCTCAAGTTAAGCTAATTATCGGATTAAGACACCTGGATATATCGGGAGTTACCTGTGTTTACCTTTGTATGCATGTAATATACAGAGGCGCCTTGAGGGGTTAAATAGACTTGTCAAAACTTAGGGCGACTAGAACTTCGCTTTTGAGACAGTTTAGTGCGAAGTTTTTTTGAAACAGGGCGAAGATATCGCCCAACTTCGCCCTTATTTTGAGCCCTGCTGTTAGCCCAAAAATTCTCAAACACTTCAAATTCTTAAATTCAAAATAAACCAAAATTCTCTGAAATATCAGTACAGACCACCAGGACTGTTATCACCATTACACATGTCCTACCAATTTTAGAAGTGATTGATAAATTGAATGTGGTTTTACATTCCAGTCAAGAATATTTTACTTACATCGAGATGCCACCAGCTACAATTTTTACCTTTGCAGTGCGCTCAGGGAGGGAACTTTCATGTTCTATGTTTTATGTGTCATGACATGGGGCACGGGTTTTTAAGGTCTGTTCCCAAAGACCCAGTAACTTTCATTTCTAAATGCAGAGTGCTTGGTGAGAGAACAGTCACTACCTATTTTCATGTCTTGGTCAGACCCGGACAGGGTTCAAACCCACGACCTCCAACAAACATGGTGATAACTCAACCAACTAAGCTTCCATAGTGGTCTTCATACAAAGTGACAATACTGTCAATATTTGATCGTAACAATCATGGAATCTGATTATTTAGCAGCCTACCTCGTAACAATCAAACATTGATATAGAATCAAAATTGATAAATCCAGCTCTGGTAATGACGTAAAATTGTCAAAAGTACAAACGAGTTCAAAAACTGAGTTGATGAATAGTATTGATTAAGTAACAAACTCTACATCTGTATCTGACAAACAGATAATAGACCGGTCTCTTCAAAACAAAGCCAGGAATAATGAAGGATGAAAATGACGCACATAAACCCAAAGCCACACTGAATAATTTAAAAATATGTATACATTTAGTTGACTATTTCAAACTCATTTGGGATTCTGCAGCAAGCAGCAGAGAAATCATACATCATACAAATACACAGGCTTTCAAATTTATTAAGAAAACTTCCAATTCAATATCCAGGGATGGACAAGGCTGGGGAATAAGGTTAAGAAAGTTTTGTATTAGAAATTAATGAAATATGATCAAAGGAACAATCATCCAATATCAGGAAAATCTCTTAATCTTTTGTGATAAGGACCAGACATTGGTTTCACAATCATTACATAGCTTAATCTGGCAAATTTGAAATAAGAATAAGTTTATTAGTTTTCAAGATATTCATGAATTTAGGATGTGATTTTGAAGAGGGAAAGAGATATTTTAAAACAGAAAATAACCAATTCAAGAGATACAATGCTTGTAATCCCAGCCCCCGCCAAATTTCTAAGAATATTTTTAATCCAATTTTAAGATAGGAAGTTAATTAATGCTAAAACTGTACAAATCAGAAAAGTATTTCCATGTCTCATTTATTTTTTGTTCCTCATTATCCTTCAATGACACAATCAAAATTCCAAACATTCAAACTTAAATCAAAAGATCATAGACTTTCTTTTTCTGAAGGCTACAAAAACAATACATGTATAAAGCTCTATCAATGAATCTATTATTAGAATGGAGGGTTAAAAAGTACAGTTAATCTGAAGGAAACATTTTTAAGATGCTTGATATGTGTTAATGAAAGTTCTATTAAGTACGATCTTAAGTCTTAGTCTTATACTGGTATAGTCAAACAACAATGACCTGTCTGTTTGACCTTTCATTAGAAATATTCATATAGAAGGGTCTACCAAATACATGGGCATAGTCAAAGGACAATGACCCGTCTTTTTGACCTTTCATTAGAAATATTCATATAGAAGGGTCTACTCAATATATGGGTATAGTCAAACAACATTGACCTGTTGTTTGACCTTCCATTGGAAATATTCATATAGAAGGGTCAACCAAATACATGGGTTTAGTCAAACAACAATGACCTGTCTGTTTGACCTTCCAAATGGAAATATTCATATAGAAGGGTCTACCCAATATATGGGTATAGTCAAACAACATTGACCTGTCTGTTTGACCTTTCATTGGAAATATTCATATAGAAGGGTCTAGTAATATATGGGTATAGTCAAACAACATTGACCTGTCTGTTTGACCTTTCATTGGGAATATTCATATAGAAGGGTCTACCCAATATATGGGTATAGTCAAACAACATTGACCTGTCTGTTTGACCTTCCATTAGGAATATTCATATAGAAGGGTCTACCCAATATGTGGGTATAGTCAAACAACATTGACCTGTCTGTTTGACCTTCCATTAGGAATATTCATATAGAAGGGTCTACCCAATATATGGGTATAGTCAAAGAACATTGACCTGTCCACTTGACCTTTCATTAGGAATATTCATATAGAAGGGTCTACCAAATATATGGGTATAGTCAAACAACATTGACCTGTCTGTTTGACCTTTCATTGGGAATTTACATATAGAAGGGGCTACCAAATGTATTGGTAGTGTTAAGATTGGCAGTTACTTATAATGTTTACACAAGGTACAGTCCAACCTGCTTTAATGGACACCTCTATATAAGGGCTGCCTGCCTATAAAGACCAGTAGAATCGTATCACAATTGTTCTTTATTCATATTATTTGAACCTGTATATAAAGGTCACCTGCCCATAAAGGCCACATTTACTGGTTTCTGTGTGTGGCCTTTATAGACAGGTTAGACTGTAAATGATGTAATGTTCTCATTGTAGACAAACTAAACCTGTTTGATCCCTGAACAGAAATGCACTCCTCCATAATGAATATTTAAATCAAAGAACAAGCGGACAGGTCAAAGTTGTTTGCCTGAAGACTTTGGCTTATGTATTGTACATATTTATGTAAGATTCTGAAAACACAGTATGATTACGCTGTGAACAATTATCAAAATTATTTGGGGATTTGTTTCTAGTCAAATCATCAAAATGTCCGCTAAGTCCAGACTTGTATAAAATCATTAAAAATGACCATTATGTCAATTTATATATATGTATATTCTCTAGTGTCAGATGTAATACAGACAAATCTCAACTTATCGGCATTACTATGTCCTCCAGACAAACAAATAAGGTCCAAAATTGACAAAGAAATGAAGCAAATAGACACCAGTCCAAACAAAATTGATTGATTAAATCAAGTTTTATGTCCAAGTCAATAATATGCACTCATATCGAGATGTCACCAACTATAAGTGAGGTGGCAGATTTTTTTTGTAGGGCAATGTTCAGGGAGGCTTGTTACTCAGGGTACATAAATCTTTGACATAGGGGCCATGTAACCTGCCAAAACTCTATATAACTTATAATGTAGGATACAAAGCAAGACATCATTTAAACCTACATTAACAAAACAAAACAAAACAAACAAACAAAACATTGTGCTTATAACTAAATATAGACAATAACATGGATCTGTAATTATTGTTATATACCTGATAAAGCTTGATAATGTTGGGGTGATTGACTAACTTCATTATTTGAACTTCTCTATAGATTTTCTTTAAGTTATTTTCATCTAGGGTGGTTTTATCGATAATCTTGATGGCAACCTGTTGATAAAAAGAAAGACTTAAAGTTAGAAATCAATTTATTTCTATAAATACCACTTTTTGAACTTCAGTAAATCATGCTTTAGTTTTCTTCATTAAATATATTGATGTTTATAATTATGAACACTGTGATTAGTAATATTATGTCTAGTGGAAAAATCAAGTTTAACATCCCAGTCCTGCGCTCCATATAAAGGCGGTCAAGATTTTTGAACTTTTATATTGAGACAGTCAGTTTAAGGAGTGGAGAAATGAATTCTCCAAAACAAAACAATGGAATGGTATCACTCATATGTAGGCTGTCAGTTTCACGATGCCATCCACAGGAAACTGGAATACCAACAAAAATTTGTTAAAAAGGCAAGGCATGAAAAACAATGACCTAGTGTACAGTAAGTCAAGATCAGATCCGATCCAAATAGTTCAAAACTATCCCATTTTTTCAGATTGTAAAGTCAATGGTTCAATGCCCAGCATGCAGTTCCAAACTGTAATAATTAATTATAAAGCTTACTGCAAGTATGACAGAAATTATGGTAAAGTGTGGTTCACGTTAGCAGCAATTCTGTGGTTAGTTATAACTACACATTTAGCTGTCAAATTTCAGGAATGGTGTGAAATCTGTGAAAATGGCTAGATTGTGAATTTGTCACATACGGGTGTGAAAATAAATGTGAAGGTAGAACAACACATCTGAAATGTACAATAAACTACAACTATCTCTAGAGTTAAATACCCATCATCCCCCAACACTGACCTCCTGACCTTGACCTTCGACTTATGCAAATAATTTGGTATTCAACACATTGTCTCCTGTTGGTTTAGATTTGTACCAAGTTTGATCAAAGTCAATCCAAAGACATGGAAGATAAGGAGAGGACACAATATTAGGACTGACAACTAGACGGACAGACAGAGAGGGCGATTCATATGTACCCCCATAAACTTCATTTGCAGGGGGTCTTATTATAGCTAGATACTTCTTAATCTTTTAAGCTGATTGCATGTGGATCTGTGCAAGGTGCAAAATTCTAGCCAATTAGAAATGCAAAACTATAATGGTTTAAGAGGATTCGCATAATATATAACAGTTTTAACATTCTCTTAATCAAACATTAGATATTGGAAATTCTTTATAGTTTTATTTCATAAATTGAATGAATAAGTCTGATCACTTGAAGCTTATAATTTCTGTATTCAATTGGGGAAAAGGGTTTTTCTGATACAGGTAGGTAGGAAAAATACAATTCAAACTGTGTCAAATGTGAAACACTGAACTGGTCAGTGACTTTATATTTTTCCTGTCATTGTTTCTTTATTTATGGAATGCAGTGGGGTGGAGTATTGGAGTTTTACGCCTCAGTCAAGAATCTATCATTTATATCCAGGTGGTTAGTTCAGAGATGGTGGAGGAACCTGGAGTATCTGCAGAACAGATATATAGTGTATAGGTGGTGAGAGGCAGAATAATCCACTAGCGTGTATTTTCTTACATTGGGTTCTAGGAAAACTGCATACTGTTTCTTTAATCTAGAACATTTTATTTAACGAGAAGAGAATTTAAAGAACCAACCAATGATTGGGTTTATCAATAGTGTTTCAGTACAAAAAGTGGCGAAAAAAAACACTCACATACTAATATATATATATATTGTGTGTGTGTTTTACATTTTGAACTAAAACGCTATTGATAAATCCATGCATACAATAGTATATATGCATTTTAATATAGATAATTTACGTAATTTTCTTTTACAAAAAACATAATTACGTGGGTGATCATTTTGTGTGCATTATTATACATCAAATGATGTCAATTTTTATTAAAGAATCTAAAAGGTTTTAATGATTTTGTTTTTTACACATACCAGGTTAATTATACCTGTAGTTAAATGAAGAGAAAAAGTCCAAAGTATTACCGGTACAAATCAAGTTTTGAACTCAGATTGAATCGATTACATCATATTAAACATAACCTTGACATAATTCCACTTATATCTTAACATTGCCGGGCATATACTTGTGAGAATGGTTGGTTGGTTGAATGTTGCTTAACGTTGCATCAGCAATTTTTCAGCTATTTGCGGCGCTGCAGACAAGCATACCACTCCCCCAGTCCATTATACTGATACCAGATGAATCAGTAAGGCCAACGGCAAGGAAAATTCACTTTCCCACATGTGGTCCGAGCGGGACTCGAACTCACAGCGGTGAGAGACCCTGGATTTGAAGACTGACGTCTTATCTATTAGGCCACCTCGCCCTAATGTGAGGAATACATTTCTGAAAATTCAGCTTTACCTGGTGGTATTTCAATATATATATATAAATTCCCAGTTTTCAGTTTCAAGAGTGGAGCAATGGAGTTTTACGACCTAGTCAAGATTCTTCCACTTATATCATGATGGTCCGTCCTATGAGTTAAGATTTAATGTGGTTTAATGTGATTTAAAAATGAATTTTGTAAGATTGAACTGAAAATCCATTATGTATACATGAATTACCGATATATTGTGATACATGAATTACTGATATATTGTGATACATGAAGTATTGCAAACAGTGTATTGTAATGTCCACATTGTCTAGCATCGTCCTAACAAGGAATATTTGGAATGACCAACAAATGTTAATAATGTGTAACTATGAGTATCGCAATTTGAACAGACTAAAGGGCTGTTTAAACTACAATTTTGGTGGTTGGCTGCATGTCAGCAGTGTTCTTTCTAAGAGGGGGCATGAGGCCCTTCATCCCTTATTTTGGCAAATGACCCAATTGTTCAAGCCATAGTGGGCCATATTAACATTAGGTGAATGCAAAAATATTAATGTTATGGGGTTTTTTTTTAATTTTAATTTTTTTTTTAAATGACCCCCTCTGAAAACTCCTGTTTTGCAAGGCATGCGTTTGCAAAAATCATACATATATACTACCTAAGGCACAGAGCATACTGTTGTAAACTTAAAGTCTAAAGACAGACAGACAAACTTCTTATGATGTATTGGTACATGTGTACAACTGGACCTTATAAAGGTATGTTGTTGTCTACCTGTCAACTGGCCAGGTTGTGAGAGTTAACGAGAGAAATATAGTACATGATGTATTCAAGTCCTGGTATGTCACTGCACACCTGTCAACTCACTAGGATACACAGGTAGATGTCTGTATAGGTATTCCACTAATGTGGACAGTAAGATGGGTTAATGGGACTCGATGGACTCTGACCACTGTCCATTTAGGTCATGAATGCAGGTGCCCCATATTGACATATCTCATAAATCACTGGGGTTAAAGTCATGCTTTTAGATACTTTTTTGGGGCAATTTTGCACTCAATACATCCAATAAATATGGTAATTAATTGGCATGTTAAGTCATTCAGGGATAAAGTCATGCTTTTAGAATATCTTTTTTTCAGGCAATTTTGCACTCATTACAGCCAAATAAACATGATAATAAACATGCATGTATGATTTCAAATCTTCTTGTGAAATGTTCCAATATTTTTATGAAATATGCAGTCATGAGTATGAAGCTAAAGATATATGCATTTAAATCAATTCTGGTTAGGCATGTTAGGACTAAATGAGTCTACTTGTTTCAATTATAAAATTACATTTACTCCGAAAAGTTTAAAAAAAGATCAAGATGCTGAAATTTTGCAGCAAAACAAAGACACAATTATCAGATAGAAAGCTAAATATAGATACATGTATGTGTGTTGCATAATATAGGAAATACACTAATATAGGATATATATACTATACACATTGCAACAATGCAAATTTGCAATACACATTAATCAAGTGATCCCCCCCCCACCCCACCCCATTTGTCACTATGAAAATCAAACAAATTTATTTCTATCAGTTTTGGGAATTTCAGGCTCTTTCATAAATGGTTCACCCCCCCCCCTTTTCCCCCCATTTAAATGTGTATTGCATGAAGACTGTAAATAGGATGTTATAGACTATATTCTCCTCAATTTTTCAGGAACCCCCGGTCCCCTTCCACCTGTAGACTTGACAAACCCCTGGTAAAGAATGTAAGACAATAGATTAGTGTATTCTAATAAAGTAACACACACCTGACCGTCAATAATTTTGGTTACAATAACATTGGTGACACAGATTTTATGACTGACAGGGTATTTAAGTCAAAACAAAATCGGTTAATTGGAAAATAGTGTATGCAAAGTCACCTAAGCGACATGTCAATAGTCACGAATTTATAATAAATGCACAGTACACATATTTTTCATGCAATGGTACTTCCTATTTTATAGAATCTTACCTCTGATTTAGTTATCCGGTGTCTGGCAAGTTTCACAACAGCGAAGTTTCCCTTGCCTATGGTCCTCTCTATATCGTAAAATCCCACCCGAATTTGTCCCTTGGGCCTCTCAGCCATTACCATCGTTTACGTTTTTTGTATAAAACCCAAAACTTTTCCTTGGACATCCGAAAACCTTATTATTAGTACAGAAAACTTAACTTTAGAACAATCCTCGCTTCCTACTTCGCATGGCGCTTGTGTCAGTACACCGGGATCGTGACGTCACACGAACGTCAGAGGCCATCAAGAAATCGACTTCCCATTTCCAAGTGAAAGTTTCGTATCTGGACGTTGCTAAGGACAAAGCTGTTTGATGACGTAAATGGAGCTAGTTTGTCGATATGTTCATTAAGGGAGGCACTTGTTTACGGTGGTTTTACATGTAACATTTAGAATAATTATTTCCTTTTCTATATAATAGTGTAACGTGTCTCCCCGACAATCGATTAAAATATACTTAGGTATTACTAACGCGGCTAAAACAGTTTTAAATAACCAGCATGGAGATATATTTTGAACTGAGTGGGGCATACTATGCATAATAATATGTTCCACTTGAATTTTTCCAGCTTATGACGTGTCACTGAACTTTGATTATCAATCATTTTGACACCTTGGTGATGTAAGGTTATATTTTTTCTGGGTAATGACGCACTATTTTATCTCATTATTATTTTTCAGACAATTTAAACCTATAAATTAAATCTCTTATTTAAAAGAAAAATCCAAAAACAGGATTTTCAGGAAATATTTTTTTCCGTTTGAGATAAATCTTTCATATTTAGTAAATGATATTCTAAATTTAAAACTTTTTTATATCGCACTTAAAATAATTTATGAATCTATTTATCGAGAAAGATTGTTAATTTTATTTTAACTCAATAAATTGAGTGTTAAAAATAGGAAAACATTAACATTTTTTTAGATTCAGTTGAATCCATGAATAACGAAATTTAAAAAAGTTTTTATATTTTATTTTAATGGTGCATTTTTCTGTCATTAACAAATTGTGTACTGAAATACAGAAATGGAAAAAAACAGGTCATATAGATAAATCGCTAATTGTTGAATTCAAGGAGATAAAAACTTCAAAATGATTTGCTCATTTAATTTTAAGGAGATAATTGATTTTAATTTTAATAAGATATTATTTTGAAGTTCACTTCAAGCTTATAAGAATTGTATTTAGTTTTTTGTCAAAAATGCTAAGTTGTAGTTAAAAAAAACATTGCAAAGAATTTATTCAATTAAAGTTAAGAAAAATCTTAATTTAAAAATTATTGTGAAACTGGGACCGTCTCGACACCGCACTGCCTAGGTTGAAGATATACTAGTTTGATACATGTATTTTGTCATGTAGATTTTTTTGGCACTCCGGTTTTCTCCACACCAGGATTTAACTTCTGTCAAGTGAAAAGTTTTTGAATTGGACGTAGCGTGATACTGTGCATATTATGAGATTATTCTCCAATAAAAATAAAAAAATAATTTGTTTTGTTATTTTTTAAAAATTAAATACATGTATACACTAACTATAGTCGAATGAAAACTATTTAATCAAGTTCCCAATAAATTGCACCCTCAAAGTCGTACCTGATAGCCTAACCCGAAAACCAGACAGTATTTAAATAATATTTGCAAACAATAACGTGTTTGTTTTCCGACACAGAACAGCTATGTGTCGACAGCGCACTGTAAAACAATGAGGATTGATCGGGTTTGTATAAATTGATAATTGATTATTGCGTCATTCCAGTCACAATGGTTTGACGTCATCAACATTAGTTTTTCCTGCACAGATCGATGTGGGAATATTTGAAGTAGCTAGAGAGAGAGGGTTCTTTTTTTAATTCCGTAGTTATTTAAATATAAAATCTATTATTTTATGATATAAAATACGCAACAAACTGAAAATACATAAATCTCATTATTCACTTGTTTTTTATTTAAACAGACGCCTGAGAGAGTTCACATAAGATTTGATAATTGGGGGTTAAAAACCTACTAATTTTGATGTTAATGACGTCATTTACACACTTTATCACAAAGAATTATGACGTTTTAAGCCATTGGTATTTAATAAATCAATTGCCTGGCATACATAAAGTTTAAAATTGTTAAACTTTCTAAACCATAGTTGTGACTAGGTGACATTCTCCTTTCGACCACCTCGATGATATCAATTCACGATTTTATTTATTTATTTATTTATTTATTTATTTATTTATTTATTTATTTATTTATTTATTTATTTATTTATTTATTTATTTTTTGTTTATTTGTTTGTTTATGTTATATTTATGTTTTATTAATTATTTAACTATTGGAAGTATACACTCCAGTCGATATTTTTCATTTATATCTACAGAAGGGGGAATAGTGGAGAAAACCGGAGTACGGTACCCGGAAAAACCCGATCATCGACAAGCGAACAGACAAACTTTCTTGCATTAGGATCTGTCCCGGATTGACATGAAATAGTTTTTTATTGACCGGATTGACATCAGACTACTTTTCATTTTAGTCTTTTGTGTCAGACACAGTCGGATTAATATTAATTTGGTTTTCCTGGAATATTTTAAAGAACTAATTTGGTTGACCAAGGATATTAGAATTGATATTTAGCCAATAAAATTATGTTAAGATTTTCGTATCAATCGGTCCATGCCGGTTTCCATGATGTCCAGATTTTGGTTGGTTTGAAACAACGTAATTAGTGTGTTTTTAATTTTTTTTATTTCGATTGCGTCAATAATGACACTGGTAACTGGCTAAATCAGCCTGGCCAATCAAATTAATTATAAAGAACTAGCTTTTCGCTATTGGTCGAATTTAAATTTATTCTGTCGTTTCCAGGATTCCCTTTAAAAACTGTTTTGATTGGTTAGAAGTAAGGAAGTACGTTAATTGTTAGAAATAAAAGACGTGCGTTGATTGGTTAGAAATGAAAGAAGTATATGTTTCGTTATTTATATCCCGACACACGACACCTTGTCTAAATCAGACAATTTACACACTGAGGATCTAAATAATCATGTTTTTTTTGTTTACTAGTTTATTTTTGTGGCAATATCCTATTTTTGAGCGCAGATTTATTTAACCAATAAATCCGTCAAACCCACGATTTTTGATGAAATTAAATCGCGGAGACGACTGATTTATATCTATGGCATATCTATGTCATACATGTCAGCTGGTTTTGAAATAAGTCCGAAAAAGGTTTGACGGACGAAAACCATAAAAATGTGTATTCCAAGATTATTTAAAAAATAATAAATAAATAAATAAAAGGTACCATTTTTTTAAATGTATTGAATGATTTTATTATATTCTTAAAGGGTATACCGTCAACAATCCACCCCATGTCTATGCATATGGATAGATTTTTATCAAACTTGACACAAAAATTTAATGTAAACCAACACGTGACGATGTGTCGTATACCACATTTAGTGTCCGTCCGCCCGCCCTTCCTTCAGTTTGTCTGCCCGTTCGTCTCGACAGTATTGGGGACGTGGGTATTTGTCTCTCTTCAGAGACTGTTCTAGTTATATGTTGCAATATATTTTCGACTAAATAAAAATTTCCCCGTAATTAAAAGTATACGTGACACTGTCATATGATCGATATTGTGGGATTTTTGAGTTAAAATGAGAAATTCAAAAATAACATGTCTGACTTTATTTCATATAGAGCATAGAACTCGACACCGTGACACGATAATTTCCCGAGATGATGTCATAAAAAGGAATATGCTACTATTTTCAACTTATAGTTTATATAACTGTTAAGGAAATGACCATTTTGTCAAATTATAACACCATTGAGTGGAATTTTTAGCAACCGTTATCCATACCATCCACGGTATTTGTTTATTGTCAACTATGTGTGATTTTTGTCAAAATGTTAGCGCCATTTAGCGGGATTTTTAAGCAAAGTATCCATCCAAGGTATTTATTTATATATTAAAAATGGTCATCTTTATGCGGTTTTTTGTCAAATTATCACCATTTACATGTAGTGGGGGTTTTAGCAATCTATCGATACCATCCACGTTATTTATTTATATATTAAATATGGTAATCTTTATGCGATTTTTTGTCAAATTATCACCATTTACATGTAGTGGGACTTTTAGCAACGTATCCATACCATCCACGGTATTTATTTGTGTATGTTTAGAAATGGTCATCTTTATGCGGTTTTTTGTCAAATTATCACCATTTACATGTAGTGGGACTTTTAGCAACGTATCCATACCATCCACGGTAATTATTTTTGTATGTTTAGAAATGGTCATCTTTATGCGGTTTTTTGTCAAATTATCACCATTTACATGTAGTGGGACTTTTAGCAACGTATCCATACCATCCACGGTAATTATTTTTGTATGTTTAGAAATGGTCATCTTTATGCGGTTTTTTGTCAAATTATCACCATTTACATGTAGTGGGACTTTTAGCAACGTATCCATACCATCCACGGTAATTATTTTTGTATGTTTAGAAATGGTCATCTTTATGCGGTTTTTTGTCAAATTATCACCATTTACATGTAGTGGGACTTTTAGCAACGTATCCATACCATCCACGGTATTTATTTTTGTATGTTTAGAAATGGTCATCTTTATGTGATTTTTGTCACAAATTTTTGCACCATTTAGTGGAATTTTTAGCAGCATATCTATCCTCGGCAATCCATCCTCGGCATTCCTCTGAAAAGTTACTATAATTGTAGGTTGAGAAACTGATAGAGCATATTAGCAGAATGTGTCAAAAATATTGATAAAAATCTTAATCATCTCCAGTTTGATTGGTATTTATCTATTCAGTCATGATAAAGTTTTAAATAATATATTGTATAAAGTGAGTGCCCTCCACCACAATTGACTAGACACCCCTTGCAGTGCAATTGGCATTTTAAAAGATGAAGCGACTAATATAGACAGCCGCTTTACCAAATACATCTGTCCTTAGATCTAAATTTGACAAGAAGGTGATTTTTTTATTTTCACAAATACAACATTATTATTATTATTATTATTATTATTATGTTTTTTTTTTTTTGTTTTTGTTGTTGTGTCTGATCGTTACTCCGTCTTTTGGCCTTTTCGTCTTTACGCCCGTCTGTCACATTGAAATCTAATACGCTGACATATAGAGGTGACATGAAAATATTTTAACACTGCTTGCTTACGCGATTACTTTCCGTGAACCCTCGATAAATCGTTTGCGCTAGTACGCGATAACTTTTCCGTGAGCCAGCGATTACTTTTGCGTGAGCCCGCCGCGATAACGTTTACGTGAGAATGCGATAGTTTTTAGGTGAGCCCGGCATAACTTTTACATGAGATCCCGATAACGTTTGCGTATGCCCGCGATAACTTTTACCTGAACACGTTATAACTTGTACGTGAGCACGCGATAATTTTAACGTGAGCCCGCAATAACCTTTTACGTGAGATACGATAACCTTTCCATGAGCCCGTCATAACCTTTCCGTGAGCCCGCGATAACTTTTGCGTGATCCCACGATAACTTTTTCGCGAGGCCCCGAAATGTTTTGCGTGAGCACGCGATAACAGTTTTTAGCCCGCGATAACTTTTCCATGAGCCTGCGATTACTTTTCTTGGAGCCGCGATAACTTTAAGGTGAACCAGCGATAACTTTTACGTGAGAATGCGATAGTTTTTTTAGGTGAGCACGCGATAGTTTTTTTAGGTGAGCACGCGATAACTTTTACGCGAGAATGCGATAACTTTTAGGTGAGCCCACCTTAACTCTTACGTGAGCCCGCGCTTGCTTTTGTGTTAGCCCTCGATAACTTTTCCATGAGCCCGCGATTACTTTTCTGTGAGGCCTCGATAACTTTTCCGTAAGCACACGATTACTTTTGCGTTAGCCCGCGATCTCTTTTCCATGAGCCTGCGATAGCTTTTGCGTGAGCACGCGCTAACTTTTTAATTAGCCACGATAGCTTTTACGTGGGCGCGTATAAAAAAATATGTCGACTCTGTATAGCCATAGTCAGATGAAAAAAAGTGTCATTCAATTAATGAATCAATGTCGTTATCTAGAAATAATACAGATTTAACGCGATCTATAGTATAGATATATTTTACTAGGTAAAATGAACATTATGACGTCATTCAATGAAATTTTACTATTCCCTTTAAAAGGATTTTAATGAATGGTCTTAAATTAGAAATCATTTCATTGAAAGAAATGTTCATACACAACACGTAGAATTTGAAGACCAATGTCTGGTCGTTCAGGTAGGTACACAACATTGACCTGTCCACTTGACCTTTTATTAGGAATAATCATATAGGAGAATCCATCTATCACATAGGTGGTATTAGGATTCTCAGTTCATACATGAACAGTGTTCGTGTTAAGTGTTACTCGCTATGTAGACGAAATAAACACGTGTATTCCCTACATATAAATAAACTCGTTCATGATCAATTAAAGGTCAAACGGGCAGGTCAATGTTGTTTGTCTATACTTTTACTCGTTTTTTGGCCTCGATAAATATTTTCAGTCGCAAGTTCTTAAGTAAAAACTTTAGGACTATTTTCATTCAAAATTGTGACAACTTTAATATATACTTTTCATGGTATTCTTTTCAAATATTAAGGGTCACCGGTCACCAAAAACGTTTTTCTTTTAGTGTTATTTTCTAAAGGTTATATGATAGATTATACCGAAAATTATGTTTAAAAATAACTTGATAAATCCATTCTCCCTTTTTTACTTGAAAGTAAAATTGTACAAAAAGATATATATAAAACAAACAACGGCGTTGCCTCCCTTAGGTATTTTGAGTGTGCAAAACCGAAAGTGACTTGAACTTTATCTCATGATGATAAAGAAGGCATATAGCCGTATATTCATATTCATATTCTTTATCTAGCCATAAGTAACAACTCATAGGCAAACATAAAATTTGAAAAGTATGAACAATAAATAAACAATAATAATATTCACATGGGAGGATTTACATAAAAAAATATATAGGTTTATTATCTCAATAACCAGAAAAGTGCGGAAAACTGATAATTTTCTGAAATTTTTATTTTCCAAGGGGAATAACTCTCTAGAAAGTGGGTGAATTAAAACGGCACTTAAACGTAAACTGTATCGCTTAATACCAAATGTCATTGTTATATCTCAATCAATCAGCGAAAAATATGTAAAAACTAACGGCGACAGAATGACAGCATAAAAAAACAATTTATGCCCCTGTCATGTGCTACTTTCTAATTTTTATTAAAAAAACGCATTCAAAAGTAGCACATGGCAATTGTCACATACAATTTTTTAATGTATTTTATTATTAAATTAAAAAAAAAAGTATATGACACCCGGTCATTTCATGGCGGGAGCATAAAAATGCTGTGACAATAAGCGGAGTGACGAATTGTTCGAAGAACCAATTATAAGTTTTAGCGCATAATTATTCAAAATATAGCATATAACAATTGTTTTTGATAACACTACAATAATAATAATGTGATGCAGTCTTGCACTTTCAATACTATTGTTCCCAAAGCTATATATATAGACAATATTAACCCAGACAACTCAACATTGCCATGAATAAATACAATGTATTTTGAATTTTTATGAAAAGAACACATTTAAAAATAACATACAGCAATTATTTTTGATATATTAAATTATAAGATACTATTTTAGAATTTTTCATGAAACAGCAATGTTCGAAACCAAATTTAATACAGTACAGGCTTGTAAAAAGTTTAACACTTTGCTAACGAATTAATGCCGAATCGACAGCAGATCTTGGCTATATCTTGGCTATATCTCGACAGTTTTTCGGCAGCTGATTTCTATCTCTCTGCAGCTCTGTAAAAACTCATAATTAGCCGAAATTTCACTAGGCGTCGAAATAACAACGGCCTACGAAGTCCGGACATCATAAGGCGTCGAAATAACAACGGCCTACGAAGTCCGGACTTCATAAGGCGTCGAAATAACAACGGCCTACGAAGTCCGGACTTCATGATGCGTCGAAATAACAACGGCCTACGAAGTCCGGACTTCATTAGAAGTCGAAATAACAACGGCCTACGAAGTCCGGACTTCATTAGGCGTCGAAATAACAACGGCCTACGAAGTCCGGACTTCATTAGGCGTCGAAATAACAACGACCTACGAAGTCCGGACTTCATTAGGCGTCGAAATAACAACGACCAACGGAGTCTGGACTTCATTAGGCGTCGAAATAACAACGACCTACGAAGTCCTGACTTCATTAGGCGTCGAAATAACAACGGCTTACGAAGTCCTGACTTCATTAGGCGTCGAAATAACAACGGCCTACGAAGTCCGGACTTCATTAGGCGTCGAAATAACAACGGCCTACGAAGTCCGGACTTCATTAGGCGTCGAAATAACAACGGCCTACGAAGTCCGGACTTCATTAGGCGTCGAAATAACAACGACCTACGAAGTCCGGACTTCATTAGGCATCGAAATAACAACGACCAACGGAGTCTGGACTTCATAAGGCGTCGAAATAACAACGGCCTACGAAGTCCGGACTTCATTAGGCGTCGAAATAACAACGGCCTACGAAGTCCTGACTTCATTAGGCGTCGAAATTACAACGGCCTACGAAGTCCGGACTTCATTAGGCGTCGAAATAACAACGGCCTACGAAGTCCGGACTTCATTAGGCGTCGAAATAACAACGAACAACGAAGTCTGGACTTCATTAGGCGAAATAACAACGGGCTACAAAGTCCGGACTTCATTAGGCGTCGAAATAACAACGAACAACGAAGTCTGGACTTCATTAGGCGCCAAAATAACAACGACCAACGAAGTCTAGACTAAATTAGGCGTCAAAATAACAACGAACAACGAAGTCTGGACTTCATTAGGCGCCAAAATAACAACGACCAACGAAGTCTAGACTAAATTAGGCGTCAAAATAACAACGGCCAACGAAGTCCGGACTTCTTAGGCGTCAAAATAACAACGGCCTACGAAGTCCGGACTTCATTAGGCGTCGAAATAACAACGAACAACGAAGTCCGGACTTCATTAGGCGTCGAAATAACAACGGCCTACGAAGTACGGACTTCATTAGGCATCGAAATAACAACGACCAACGAAGTCTGGACTTCATTAGGCATCAAAATAACACCGAACAATGAAGTCCCGACTTCATTAAGCGTCAAAATAACAACGGCCTACAAAGTCCGGACTTCATTAGGCGCCAAAATAACAACGGCAAATGAAGTCTGGAGTCTATTAGGCGTTGGCGCCTTATGAAGTCGAAAGATTGAGGCTCCATACAAGAACTATTTTTCGTATTACAAAATAAATCTCAAAATTTAACAACTGTATTCGACTTTTCGTCTGAAGTTCAATATTTGGATTTCTTTAGGCGTTAAAATTGTCACCGTCTAAGTCTGGACTTCATCAGGCGTTAGACTTTATTAGGAGTTGTTACACAGCTCTACTTCACTAGTTGTCAATATCTGAGCTATGGCGGTTAATCAAGAATATTTATTTATATCGAGACGTCGCCAGATATAGGCGAAAGTGCAGACTTTATTCCTGTGCGTAGCGCTCATGGCATTACACAGTAGAGTTCTTTATCGTGAAACGGGACCTCGTTTATATTAAGTTCCCGTCCGAAAAAACAGTGACTTTCATTTCGTTATGCCCAGTGCTTGGCGAAAGAACAGTTACAAGCGAAAGTTTTATTTGATAGTTTAACTGGAAAACACAATGATGTGTAACCCTGTGCTTCAATTACCCGGCCACCCAATTGCAAGGCTTATGGTTTTGGTCTTGATTGACTAAATATTATATAAACTCTCTCTCTCTCTCTCTCTCACTCTTACTCTCTCTCTCTCTCTCAGGTTCAATCAGAGGTAAAACAGTCAAATGGGTTCACAACTATTATGACGTGTTAGCTACAATATTCGATAATTATTTTCTTTTCTAAATGCACACACACGAAGAAATGTGTGGGGGTATTTAACCTAAGTGTTTATTGTCATATATTCAATATCCAGTGATATAAAAACACAAACAACAGCGTGAGTGGGCAGAGTTTCAATATTCTCCAAATTTATGATCGCAACAAAAGCGAATACAATAAAGGAGAAAAAGCGTTTATACATACGGAAATTAGCAGGGATAATAAATTTAGGTTTTATGACTGAAAATCGTTTTATTATCACATATATTTATACCGTTTTAGGTCAATATCTAACAATAATAATCACAGATATATAATACAGACCTGTCGAACATTTAACACTGAACTAACAAATTGGAGCCCAAGCTACAGTAGGCTGTAGAGCGTCCGAGATAACAGTACAGACCTGTCCAACATTTAACACTGAACTAACAAATTGGAGCCCAAGCTACAGTAGGCTGTAGAGCGTCCGAGATACACAGTACAGAGCTATCGGAAGTTTAACACCGAGCTAACAAATTGGAGCCCAAGCTACTGTAGGCTGTAGAGCGTCCGAGATACACAGTACAGAGCTATCGGAAGTTTAACACTGAGCTAACAAATTGGAGCCCAAGCTACTGTAGGCTGTAGAGCGTCCGAGATACACAGTATAGAGCTGTCGAAAGTTTAACACTGAGCTAACAAATTGGAGCCCAAGCTACTGTAGGCTGTAGAGCGTCCGAGATACACAGTACAGAGCTATCGGAAGTTTAACACTGAGCTAACAAATTGGAGCCCAAGCTACTGTAGGCTGTAGAGCGTCCGAGATACACAGTACAGAGCTATCGGAAGTTTAACACTGAGCTAACAAATTGGAGCCCAAGCTACTGTAGGCTGTAGAGCGTCCGAGATACACAGTACAGAGCTATCGGAAGTTTAACACTGAGCTAACAAATTGGAGCCCAAGCTACTGTAGGCTGTAGAGCGTCCGAGATACACAGTACAGAGCTATCGGAAGTTTAACACTGAGCTAACAAATTGGAGCCCAAGCTACTGTAGGCTGTAGAGCGTCCGAGATACACAGTACAGAGCTATCGGAAGTTTAACACTGAGCTAACAAATTGGAGCCCAAGCTACTGTAGGCTGTAGAGCGTCCGAGATACACAGTACAGAGCTATCGGAAGTTTAACACTGAGCTAACAAATTGGAGCCCAAGCTACTGTAGGCTGTAGAGCGTCCGAGATACACAGTATAGAGCTGTCGAAAGTTCACCACTGAGCTAACAAATTGGAGCCTGTCTATACCGCTCGTTCAGACCTGTCGAAAGTTTAACAATGAGCTAACGAATTCGAACCTGTCTGTACCGCTCGTTCAGACCTGTAAAAGTTTAACACTGAACTAACGAATTAAAGCATATCTACACCGCTCGTTCAGACCTGTCGAAAGTTTAACACTGAGCTAACGAATTGGATCCTGTCTGTACCGCTCGTTCATACCGATCGAAAGTTCACCACTGAGCTAACGAATTGGAGCCTGTCTGTACCGCTCGTTCATACCGATCGAAAGTTCAACACTGAGCTAACGAATTCGAACCTGTCTGTACCGCTCGTTCAGACCTGTAAAAGTTTAACACTGAACTAACGAATTAAAGCATATCTATACCGCTCGTTCAGACCTGTCGAAAGTTTAACACTGAGCTAACGAATTGGAGCCTGTCTGTACCGCTCGTTCATACCGATCGAAAGTTCACCACTGAGCTAACGAATTGGAGCCTGTCTGTACCGCTCGTTCATACCGATCGAAAGTTCACCACTGAGCTAACGAATTGAAGCCAGCTGTCTGTGCCGCTCGTTCAGACCTGTCGAAAGTTTAACACTGAGCTAACGAATTGGAGCCTGTCTGTACCGCTCGTTCATACCGATCGAAAGTTCACCACTGAGCTAACGAATTGAAACCTGTCTGTACCGCTCGTTCATACCGATCGAAAGTTTAACACTGAGCTAACGAATTGGAGCCTGTCTGTACCGCTCGTTCAGACCTGTCAAAGTTCAACACTGAGCTAACGAATTGGAGCCTGTCTGTACCGCTCGTTCAGACCTGTCGAAAGTTTAACACTGAGCAAACGAGTTGAAGCCTGTCTGTACCGCTCGTTCAGACCTGTCAAAGTTCAACACTGAGCTAACGAATTGGAGCCTGTCTGTACCGCTCGTTCAGACCTGTCGAAAGTTTAACACTGAGCAAACGAGTTGAAGCCTGTCTGTACCGCTCGTTCAGACCTGTCAAAAGTTTAACACTGAGCAAACGGATTGAAGCCTGTCTGAACCGCTCGTTCAGACCTGTCGAAAGTTTAACACTGAGCAAACGAATTGAAGCCTGTCTGTACCGCTCGTTCATACCGATCGAAAGTTTAACACTGAGCAAACGGATTGAAGCCTGTCTGAACCGCTCGTTCAGACCGGTCGAAAGTTTAACACTGAGCAAACGAATTGAAGCCTTCTGTACCGCTCGTTCAGACCTGTCGAAAGTTTAACACTGAGCAAACGAATTAAAACCTGTTTGTACCGCTCGTTCAGACCGATCGAAAGTTCACCACTGAGCTAACGAATTGGATCCTGTCTGTACCGCTCGTTCAGACCTGCGAAAGTTTAATACTGAACCAACGAATTGAAGCCTGTCTGTACCGCTCGTTCAGACCTGCGAAAGTTCACCACTGAGCTAACGAATTTGAACCTGTCTGTACCGCTCGTTCAGACCTGTCGAAAGTTTAACACCGAGCTAATGAATTGAAGCCTGTCTGTACCGCTCGTTCAGACCGATCGAAAGTTCACCACTGAGCTAACGAATTGGAGCCTGTCTGTACCGCTCGTTCAAACCGATCGAAAGTTCACCACTGAGCTAACAAATTGGAGCCTGTCTGTACCGCTCGTTCAGACCTGTCAAAGTTCAACACTGAGCTAACGAATTGAAGCCTGTCTGTACCGCTCGTTCAGACCTGTCGAAAGTTTAACACTGAGCTAACGAATTGAAGCCTGTCTGTACCGCTCGTTCAGATCTGTCGAAAGTTTAACACTGAGCTAACGAATTGAAGCCTGTCTGTACCGCTCGTTCAGACCGGTCGAAAGTTCAACACTGAGCAAACGAATTGGAGCCTGTCTGTACCGCTCGTTCAGACCTGTCAAAAGATCAACACTGAGCAAACGAATTGGAGCCTGTCTGTACCGCTCGTTCAGATCTGTCGAAAGTGTAACACTGAGCTAACGAATTGAAGCCTGTCTGTACCGCTCGTTCAGACCGGTCGAAAGATTAACACTGAGCTAACGAATTGAAGCCTGTCTGTTTCCCCATCGTTCAGACCGGTCGAAAGTTCAACACTGAGCAAACGAATTGGAGCCTGTCTATACCGCTCGTTCAGACCGGTCGAAAGTTCAACACTGAGCAAACGAATTGGAGCCTGTCTGTACCGCTCGTTCAGACCAGTCGAAAGTTCAACACTGAGCAAACGAATTGGAGCCTGTGTATACCGCTCGTTCAGACCGGTCGAAAGTTTTACACTGAGCTAACGAATTGGAGCCTGTCTATACCGCTCGTTCAGACCGGTCGAAAGTTTAACACTGAGCAAACGAATTGGAGCCTGTCTGTACCGCTCGTTCAGATCTGTCGAAAGTTTAACACTGAGCTAACAAATTGGAGCCTGTCTGTACTGCTCGTTCAGACCTGTCAAATTTCAACACTGAGCTAACGAATTGAAGCCTGTCTGTACCGCTCGTTCAGACCTGTCAAAGTTCAACACTGAGCTAACGAATTGAAGCATGTCTGTACCGCTCGTTCAGACCTGTCAAAGTTCAACACTGAGCAAACGAATTGAAGCCTGTCTGTACCGCTCGTTCAGACCTGTCGAAAGTTTAACACTGAGCTAACGAATTGAAGCCTGTCTGTACCGCTCGTTCAGACCGGTCGAAAGTTTAACACTGAGCTAACGAATTGGAGCCTGTCTGTACCGCTCGTTCAGACCGGTCGAAAGTTCAACACTGAGCAAACGAATTGGAGCCTGTCTATACCGCTCGTTCAGACCTGTCAAAAGATCAACACTGAGCAAACGAATTGGAGCCTGTCTGTACCGCTCGTTCAGACCTGTCAAAAGATCAACACTGAGCAAACGAATTGGAGCCTGTCTGTACCGCTCGTTCAGATCTGTCGAAAGTGTAACACTGAGCTAACGAATTGAAGCCTGTCTGTACCGCTCGTTCAGACCGGTCGAAAGATTAACACTGAGCTAACGAATTGAAGCCTGTCTGTTTCCCCATCGTTCAGACCGGTCGAAAGTTCAACACTGAGCAAACGAATTGGAGCCTGTCTATACCGCTCGTTCAGACCGGTCGAAAGTTTTACACTGAGCTAACGAATTGGAGCCTGTCTATACCGCTCGTTCAGACCGGTCGAAAGTTCAACACTGAGCAAACGAATTGGAGCCTGTCTATACCGCTCGTTCAGACCGGTCGAAAGTTCAACACTGAGCTAACGAATTGGAGCCTGTCTATACCGCTCGTTCAGACCGGTCGAAAGTTTAACACTGAGCTAACGAATTGGAGCCTGTGTATACCGCTCGTTCAGACCGGTCGAAAGTTCAACACTGAGCAAACGAATTGGAGCCTGTCTATACCGCTCGTTCAGACCGGTCGAAAGTTCAACACTGAACAAACGAATTGGAGCCTGTCTATACCGCTCGTTCAGACCGGTCGAAAGTTTAACACTGAGCTAACGAATTGAAGCCGAAGCACGGCCATCAAGCATCCGAGCTATGACTAGTTAAGAAAATCCTAGTCCGGCTAATCAGACCACTAAACCCCTATTTTAATTTTTGACTTGGTGGAGGTTCCAACAAGTCAAAAATTAAAATGGGGGTTTAGTGGTCTGATTAGTCGGACTAAGAAACCCTACCGGAAGATAGATATATAGCAAGCCTCGGTTTCACAATGGTACTATTTGCTGCGCACGGTCATTTCTAGGATTGCATTTGATTGGGTGTTAATAACCGAGACCAGATGCCATAAACCTACCGAGGGACGTAGATGACCTGTCGACTCGGTATTTTCCTCAGCGTTAAACTTTCGACAGGTCTGTACACGGCAGACATTTTCAGAAATACGTTCAACGGAGGTTCATCAATCTTAAGGTTTAGCTGTTGTTAAAGACATTGCTCAGACCTAGCTTTTGAACAAGGCCATAAATGTCTAACTGGCTTCAGTTTAACAATCATTTCTTAACTAAGGTTTCGCTTAACTTAAATCGAGCTATTTTGGCAATATTTTATAGAAATCAAAATTCAAGTTTTCTAGAAAAATAAAACACAGATATTATAAGCTTAAATTAATCCTCAAAATCTGCATGCATTTAAGGCGTTGTTTTATTCTATATTCTAATTTTTAAAAATACGTTTTATTTAACGCGAAGAAGCTAAGATACTGGATGGCGAAGGAGCGAAGCTTTGAAGACGAAGGAGCGATATCGATAGTACCATCGAAGCACCGATATGATAATGCAAATTTGGTCCTAACAGAACACCAAAAAGCTGCCAAAATACATCTAACTCTTAGCAGCTTTTTGATCACTAGCTATTAACACATTGACCACTTGGACGCCGAACGTCCAAGCATTTTCGCTAACGTTAGCTCAGTGTTTAACTTTCAACTGGTCTGTACTGTATTTTGAAATTCGCTAACAATTTGGTTAATTATAAGCAGAGCTTTGAACAGCTTGGTCTGAACACCCATGTCTATAACACATTCCGTTAAATTAAAAAATGTTTTATTTGTTTTGCTTTGCACCATTTATCCGGAAATCTACACCAATGTCAAAAATGGTGATTGTTGTGTTGGATTATCGTACTAGTTTATGAATTAAATGACACGGAACCATTAAAACATATATTGAAACATGATTAAAAACACATCTATGTCATGGAGATAATATGTGAAGCCATTATATATACAGAGAGAGTAACACAGATACAGTACGGACCTATCGAAAGTTTAACACTAAGCTTACGAAAAGAAACCGAAGCTCGGTCGTCGAGGTAGTGATGAGATATTGGTAGCTAGTGGAGAGGCACATAGCTGGTACCGAGATATGGCTAACGAGGGGTCGAGATGACTGTCAATTCGGCAGCAATTCGTCAGCTTAGTGTTGAACTTTTGACAGGTCTGTACTGTATCTTAGAACGGACACCAGCATTTTAATATCGGTATTTTTGGCTATTAATGTAGTATTTTTTAGTTTTTTTAATTTTTACTTTAGCACAAAAACAGATTTTTAATCGAATGGCGTTCCGTTTGGAGGGTAAACATAAAAAATCTATACTGTCGATGTAACTACAGTCAAACCTTCTTAAGGGTCATCTCTATATAAGGACCACTTGTTTTTAAAGACCAGTACAATTTTATCCCAATATCTCTTTATTCAGGTTGTTTGAACCTGTATATAAGGGTCACCTGCCCCTTAAGGATCACTTTTACAGGTTCCATTTAGGGAAACCTTATAGACAGGCTTGACAGTAATAAAAATTAATGTGAAAAAATCATAATATGTCAGTCGTCAAATCCATAACATCTTCATGTGTAATCAACACATATACACTTTGTAAGGCAATTAAATAATGATTGACTCCGTAAGTTAAAGATTATATGTGCGTGGTGGTCGATGACATTATCAGATGCCCTCCAGCTGCATTTACATGTTTACTGATCCACAAACGCCATTGATTTGGAAAATTAATTTTATAGAAAAAGATGTAAACAAGACGAACATATAAATATATCAACAACACACATGTCACTATATATATATATATATATATATATATATATATATATATATATATGGGAATCTGGGAAAAACGTTCCATGTACACCCTCCGCTAAAATGTTATTTTTAAAAAATGCAAAAACCTGATGAAATTGAATAAAGTTACTTTGAAAATTTCTGTGAATTATTGTTAAAATTTGTTACATAGAATGTATTATTTATCCACTTGTTGAGAAAGACAACTATAACACACACACACACACATACACACACACGCACACACACACACAACGTTTGACACACCAGTTCGACTATTCTACAACTCATCGACGTCATTCTACAATGCACTTGGATAAGTTGTTCTATTGTGTACATGTTCTACCTGGTGCAATGTCGAACTCGCATGATTGATTGATTGACTGACTGATTGATTGATTGATTGATTGATAGAAAGAAAGATAGATAGATAGATAGATAGATAGATAGATAGATAGATAGATAGATAGATAGATAGATGGATGAATGAATGAATGAATTGATGCGTTTCGTCAAATCAAAAATTTTTCACTTATATCAGGATGTGATCAGCTACAGGATAAGTGCAAGAAATGTTTTACCCGCCTTTTGCAACATTGCAGTGCGCACATGGCAATGTGCTTAGAAGGTTCATCAAATGACCTCCGGTCACGTGACACGCAACATCAGGTTTTAAGGTTTCTCTTCCGAAGAACCCGTAAATCATATTTAAAATCTTGTCGCTTACAATTGATTAACTTGCCAGGCAAGGGTCGTCTAGTTGCTCGGTTTGGAATACATTCACTTATATTTAAATTCCATGGAAACCAATCGGATGAATATCTCCAATCAAACCAGAGAATTTAAACTACAGTCAAACCTGTCTATAAACGTCACCCAAGGGAACCAGTAAAAGTGGCCTTTATGGGCAGGTGGTCTTTATATACAGCTTCAAATAACATAAATAAAGAACAATTAAGATACAATTTTATATGCAGATGGCTTTATATAGAGGTGGCCTTTAAGGCACGTTGAACTGTATTTTGGGTTATTATTCATTTAACAATTTGTCAGAAACAGCTTCAATATAATTTATTTTTTACATGGAGAAAATTATTTGGAGTTGCAAATACTTTTGTAGGGCAATTTATTTAAAACAAAGAAATGTACTATAAATTTGTATAATGTAAAAAAAGGAAAATATTTGTAAAATATATATTCAATTTTATTACAAATGTAAAATCAACGCTACTTATTTCCATAAAAATGCTAAAATTGAAAATATAATTAACTTTTAATCGCAAATTCCAATCATGAGTATTTATAATTCAATTTTATTACAAATGTTCAATACAAAAACTATTTATTTCCGCAAGAATGCTCAAATTGAAAATATAATTTTTAATCGCAAATTCCAATCATGATTATGCATCCCCCTGGCATTATATATCAACATGTGACAGTGCAACATACAGTTACAGAGAGACTGATGACGTTAATGCTGATGCCAATGACGTCATAAAAGTTTCTGAATTATTCATACCGACCATGTGATTTGAATAATGCATTGGAGCACGTTGTAAATACCTAAGGTGATTGACATTTTGTGATGTAAACACGACAGTTGTGTTAAAATCACATTATGGATGTTCATTAGATTGAGATAGAGCATTACTACAGTGTAAAGGCAAACACCATTGACCTGTCCGCTTGACCTTTGATTTAAATATTCATTGTGGATGTATAACTTTAAGTAATAGGGGTCATGCGTTTATAATTCGTCCATATGATGTGAACACTAATCATGAGCAATGTGTAAATGTATTAACCTCGAAGACTAAACCTACCCATGTATTGAATGAGTGTTCCTGATGAAAGGTCAAACGGACAGTTCAATATTGTTTACCTATACATTAGAATAAGAGAAGAAAGTCGCAGTGAAACTGACAGACAATAAACTGATAGCAACTGTAACCAAGAACACCTTAGTAGTGCACAGATAATGAAGGGGCAATGTCAAGGGTCAACGCCATGACCTAATTTTTTCATTTGTAGTTTTACTATTAATTCAGCTACTTTAAATTATATTTTACTGTAAATTTTAATTTTTGACTTTTGAATCATTTTTCTATGAATCCAATGTCAAAGGTCAAGGTCATAAACTCAAAAATCTTGAACAAGTGTAAAGATTTTGTCATAAGGTTTTCAAGTTTTGATGTTTTCGTGAATTGACCTTAAAATGGGGTCAATATCAAAGGTGAAGGCCATGACCTAGTTTTCTACCTTAGTACATTTTGCTACTACCAGTATTTTAGCTATTTTCTTTTTTAATGTCATTCCTGTCGTGACACGTTTTAAGGTATTGTCAAGCGGGCCCATTACCTTTTTTTTCTAAATATTTACAATATGACTGTACCTGCCTCCGATGAAATGTATTGCAATTCCCGTGAAAGACAATTGGGGTCATGCCCCTTAATGTGTATCAATTTTCCCGCAATATTACGCCATGTCCTACACAGGTGGTCGTGTAAGATACGCCGATCTCGCCTATCTCACATGAACAGGTATGAAAGAAATAGCGTCAAAGGTTAAAACAAATCAAAATATTTATTAAAAGAAAGAATTGTAAATATAATAAATGGCATTTCTGCTCATGAATGGTATTTTAAGGGGTGATGCAAGTGTGGCGTATGCCAAATTCAAAATTCGAATTTGGCATGCGCCATTCTATCTTGCATTACCCATTGAAATACCATGATCAGAATGTCATTTCTAGAATACCGAATTTTCGGCGAAAGAACAGTCACTACCCATTTTCAAGTCTTGCTCAGACCCGATTCGAACCCATAGCCCCATAAGGAGTCAGCGTTTTTCTCGGAAATGTATCATTGTATCCCATTGTCATAATACGCAGCGTATATGACAAATCAAAAAAATTATTTTCACAACAATAAAATAATGCAAAAAAATCAATGCAGTTAGTGCAGTTAGTGACATCCAACTACAAGACAAATCATGTTACACAGCAAGCTATCTACGTCATATATAATCAATGCTTTGTGCATGTTTATTTTTATAAACAAAACATATTACTAAAGATTATGTTACGTTCGTCAAAGAATGGCTTGAAGGGATTTTTTTCAGATTCTTACAAACATTACAGGCCTGTCGAAAGTTTAACACAAAGCTAATGAATTAGTACAGCTCATATCTGCCCCTTGTTTGTTATATCTCGCAAGCTCTACGGCAGCTGTTATCTACCAGTTGACAGCTTTTCGGCGACAAACTACCCATGAATCGTTAAATCGGCAGTCCAGATTCGACGACTTTTTAATAAGTTCATTATTAAGCTTTCGACAGGTCGGTGTTGTATTTATAGTTTGTAGTAAATGAAGCTAATGACGTCACAGCCGTATGTCTTTGTTGCCTAACATCAAACATAAAATTTAATCAATTATTTTTGCAGATACATGCACACGTGTCATAGAAATACATTTCGTCAAATTTCAATCAGAAAAGCGTCATCTGAAATTACAGTCAAACCTGTCCAGAAAGATCACCAAAGGGAACCAGTAAAACTGGCCTTTATGGGCAGGTGGAATTTATATACAGGCTCAAATAATATGAATAAAGAACAATTGGGATACAATTCTACTGGTCTTTATACGCAGGTGACCCTAATATAGAGGTGACCTTTAAGGCAGGTTCGACTGTAGTTCAAACAGTTTTAATTTTGAAAAACGCACACAATAACAAAATTACATATTCATACAAATGCAGAATAAAGGACTCCAGAAAAAGAATGATACTTTTATATAAAAGTCCAGTCAGCTGAAATTCAAAATTTAGTACAAACTTAATCTTAAATACAGAAAAAGAACCCATATTTAAAATTCCAGCTTAGATTTAAGTTGACTTTACTGACTTGAATATTTGAAGATTTAAAAGACGATTTGAACGCGTTTAATTTCGTCTGATACTTGAAGATTTAATTTGTATTAAAGGCGTTTGATACTTGACGATTTAAGTTGGCTTTAATACGTCTAATACTTGAAGATTTAAGTTGGCTTATACACGTCTAATGCTTGAATATTTAAGTTGGCTTATACACGTCTAATACTTGAAGATTTCAGTTCACTTATACACATCTAATACTTGAATATTTAAGTTGGCTTATACGCGTCTAATACTTGAAGATTTAAGTCCGCTTATACACGCCTGATACTTGAAGATTTAAGTTGGCTTATACACGTCTGATACTTGAATATTTAAGTTGGATTATACAAGTCTGATACTTGAATATTTAAGTTGGCTTATACACGTCTGATACTTGAATATTTAAGTTGGCTTATACACGTCTGATACTTGAAGATTTAAGTTGGCTCATACGCGTCTAATACTTGAATATTTAAGTTGGCTTATACACGTCTAATACTTGAATATTTTAGTTGGCTTATACACGTCTGATACTTGAAGATTTAAGTTGGATTATACAAGTCTGATACTTGAATATTTAAGTTGGCTTATACACGTCTGATACTTGAATATTTAAGTTGGCTCATACGCGTCTAATACTTGAATATTTAAGTTGGCTTATACACGTCTGATACTTGAATATTTAAGTTGGCTTATACACGTCTGATACTTGAAGATTTAAGTTGGCTCATACGCGTCTAATACTTGAATATTTAAGTTGGCTTATACACGTCTAATATTTGAATATTTTAGTTGGCTTATACACGTCTGATACTTGAAGATTTAAGTTGGCTTATACGCGTCTAATACTTGAAGATTTAAGTCCGCTTATACACGTCTGATACTTGAAGATTTAAGTTGGTTTATACACGTCTGATACTTGAAGATTTAAGTTGGCTTATACGCGTCTAATACTTGAAGATTTAAGTCCGCTTATACACGTCTGATACTTGAAGATTTAAGTTGGTTTATACACGTCTTATACTTGAATATTTAAGTTGGCTTAAACACGTCTGATACTTGAAGATTTAAGTCCGCTTATACACGTCTAATACTTGAATATTTAAGTTGGCTTATACGCGTCTAATACTTGAGTATTTAAGTTGGCTTATACACGTCTGATACTTGAAGATTTAAGTTGGCTCATACGCGTCTAATACTTGAATATTTAAGTTGGCTTATACACGTCTAATACTTGAATATTTTAGTTGGCTTATACACGTCTGATACTTGAATATTTAAGTTGGCTTATACACGTCTGATACTTGGAAGATTTAAGTCCGCTTATACACGTCCGATACTTGAAGATTTAAGTTTGCTTATACGTGAAATATGCTGAAATTAAATACGACGAATGAGTCGGATAAGACTTGTTGGAATAGCAATTTCCGAAAACCAAAATCTACTGGGATTAAAATTTTCCTTCAAATTCAATTCAAATTTAAGCCAGCGAAAATTTGTCATTTTGTCCTGTGAAATATAAGAAAATTGATAGATCCAATGGGATTTTATGACCCAGCCAAACATTTTTCACTTATATCGAGGCGTTACAAGCTATATATCTAGGTGAAAGCAGATATTTGACATTTGCAGTGCAGTCAGGCAATGTGCAGGGAGGATTCGTCAATAAATGATCGTCGTTTTCGTCCCAGTTAAGAATATTTCACTTATATTGAGGGGACCAGTGGTAGAATTTTTTACTTTTGCAATGCGCTCGAGACAATGTGCAAGGTTCTTTAACGTGTCGTTCTTACAGTGGCACGGGACATCTGTTTTTAGTTCTCTTCCGAATGATCCTACGTCTTTCACTTCTTAATGTCGAGTGCTTAGCAACAGAATGGTCACTACCAATTTCCAAATCTTTGCCATACCCTGACCTGGGTTTGAACCCACGATCTCACACATACGAAGCGAGTGTTTTACCATCTGAGATCCCGTGATGGCCAAACGCAGAAACTACACAAAAAAACTTCATAACAGAAAATGATTCAGATATAGCAATTTACCGCAAAACAACTCAAATGATTTATCACATTATAATGTTCATGGAAAACTGGTTTTAAACCGAAAATCGTTACCGTGGTAACCAAAATGAGCGGATATTGATGAGAATGATTTTTGTTATTTAATCTAATACAGATGTATAAAGATGAATGACGTCAGAGAGAAATTTTGAAAAAAATGATAAAATTGATTTGTTAATAATAACATTATCTCCATGTGTTGGCAAACAACATTGACCTGTCTGCTTGACCTTTAATTTAAACATTTATCATGGTGCAATACATTTATATATAGGGAACACAGGTGTTAATTTCGTTTACATCAAGTAAAACATGCAATGTTAATCTGAAAACTGCGAATCCTAACATTACCTATGCACGGAATGGATTCACCTATATGAATATTGCTGATGAAAGGTCAAACGGGCAGATCAATGTTGTTTGGCTATATCAGAAAATTTGTTATTGAAGTTTATCCAATAAATGAGTCAGCGGTTTCTCTCAACTCGTTAATTAAAAATAATGATATATTTATATTATCTTATATCAAAATATTGCAGATAATTAACAAAATTAAGTAACAGTACCTAGAACTCATTGCAAGATTTCAATCAGTCAATTAATATTATTGTTAATGTATGTAATTTATTCATTGTTCATACTTTTCATTCAAATATTATATTTTGTCCATGAGTTGTATATGAATACAGTCAAACCTGTCTATAAACGTCACTCAAGAGAACCAGTAAAATGGCCTTATGGGCAGGTGGCCTTTATATACAGGTTCAAATAATATGAATATGGAACAATTGGGATACAATTCTACTGGCCTTTGTAAGCAGGTGGTCTTTATATAGAGATGACCTTAAAGGCAGGTTGGATTGTATTTGTGTTGTAATGATTTTAGTGGTGTCTCATAGGCCAGTTATGGTCTGATGTAAATGATTATTATACATATTTTTATGATTTAATTAATGTACGGTTTTAAAAAAACTGTTTGTAATTATTTATATGTGTCACTTGAGTAAACTATGTTATTATTATTATTATTATTATTATTATGATTCCCCACCACCGAAGGTGGGGAATCATATTGTTTTCGTTCTGTTTCTTCTTATTATTATTATTATTTTTATTATTCTTATTATTCTTCTTCTCTCAACACCATATGCTGGCGCACATCTCGGGAACGGCTTGATGGATTTAGATGAAATTTGCTACCAATAATCTGTTGTCTGTGTAGATAATCAAGACGCGTTCATTTTCGTTATCTTGAAGGTGGGTGGGTGGGTGTAAATAAATACGTAGTTAAATACCCGGGGAAACCAATTCTGAATGGACATAAGCTGGTTACGACACCTTAGTTATACTAAGCCAATGCTTTCACCTATAAGTTAATCCGATAAGTGACCGTTAAAAACTTGGCGATTTGTAAAACCACAGCTTGTCACGTCACACGCCTGTACTTAAAACCTTACACAATGAGATGAATGGTGTATACAATTTGCCTTGATAGATCAAATGGCTTCGGGGTTTTCTGTTAATCACTGACTGTGGAAGTAGAAGACTGCCCACTTTTTAAGTTTACACCAATGAAATGTCTCCTTTTACTGACTGACACTTTCCTAATGACCGGTATGTCGAGTACAAAAATTTGTAGTTTTAGTCGGAAATGAATCTTCCGAGTAAGCCGCCACTCTGTTACTATTAACACTTTTCAAATAAGAGATGGACAATTATTTCAGGTATTGTTCAAGTTTAAGATAAAATATTTTTGTGTCTTTTTTATTCGATTTAAACATTGGAATTTTCGTAATTTGGACTGAAAGTTCACTTCGATTTAAACATGGGAATTTTCGTAATATTTCGTAATTTAGACTGAAAATTCGCTTCAAATTCGGCATATCGAATTAACTAACAAATTTACATAGAAATACATAGCGATCTGACGGGGCCATTTGTATCATTTCGATTTAAGCGAAATTGTGATTCAACCGATTTCAAATTAACAACTGAACAAGAGTCGACTTTATTTCGTTTGCATCAAAAACATCTAAATAATCTATAGAGCAATGAAGATCTGAGTCTTTTAGATGCTGGAAATAACAATATGAGATTTATTCCGTATAATACACCTAAACTAATATGTACCTCAACGTGTTGAAAAGTACGTTTTTTTCAATAGAGGGGGGTCTTTTAAATCGGACTATATATACAGCGTCGATCAATTTCAACACACTATACACAGAGTTAACATACATGCTTCATATAAAAAATGTCCCGTCTTTTACAATTTTGACTGAGTAGGTGTATCGTTATGATTATGAACCTCAAACATATAGGAATAACCGATATAAGTCGCGTAATTAAAATACAAACAGATGGCCTCCTATGATGTGTATTGCGCATTGAATCACAATTATTAATCAATAAACTTTTTAGAAAAAATATTAAATAAACATCACAAAGGGTAACTTTTATTATATTTTATTTTGGATTTTACAATAATACCGAGTCCATCGGTGTTTATACTGTCTGACGACATCGGGAGGGCACCTGGGTATATCCACATGCAATGTCGACACGCTCCTATATTACCTGGATCTACCTGCCAATAATTAGAAGGTCTTACATTCACACCTAAGACAACGATCTTAATCAACTCATTCTTTAAGACCAGTCGTTAATTACTGTGTTTATTCAGTGACACTCGCCAATCCGTCACTGGCTTCAATGTGTTATCACCTGTTAATTACTGGTGACCAAGATACCGGTGAACTTTGAAAACTTGTGGTCAGAAAAATCGCAAAGCGCCGTGTTTTGTCGCAAGTTAAAGAAAACAATCGCAGTTAGCGATGCCCAGCGCAAACCCTCCCATACGTGTTCATTCATTGTAACACGCGGCGACGCCAAATCAGAGGCCTGAGAGGGGTTCTACGAGTTTTCTTATTCAATAAAATTCATTGAAAACGTCACTTCCTATGCCGAGAAGGCCTTACAATGTACGATTTTTCTCAACCGAAAACTTTAATTCAAATCTACTTTAACTCTCAAAGAATTTTTAAAAAGCAATCAAGGTATGATTTCTTTAGTTTACCAGGTCGGTGCGGTACAAATGTACTTTATACACAACTGCCTTTAAAATGTAATTGTTCATCAAGGCAATATATACACAACATTAAAAATGCATGCGACGTAAAAATCACAAGATTTACCCTTTTTGGCGACACAGTAATGAAATTGGCAACAAAATTTTACAACTGGCGATTTCCTTGACGACAGACTTTTACAACCCAGCGCTAACCCTTCTAGGGTCTTTTCACCAGATATATGCCATAAATTATTTATGGATGGTGGGGAATCATACGTAACTGGTATCCCAGTTACAATCTCTAGTTATGATTCCCCACCACCGAAGGTGGGGAATCATATTGTTTTCGTTCTGTTTCTTCTTATTATTATTATTTTTATTATTCTTCTTCTCAAGACCATATGCTGCAGCATATCTCGGGAACGGCTTGATGGATTTAGATGAAATTTGCTACCAATAATCTGTTGTCTGCGTAGATAATCAAGACGCGTTTATTTTCGTTATCTTGAAGGTGGGTGGGTGGGTGTAAATCAATACGTAGTTAAATACCCGGGGAAACCAATTCTGAATGGACATAAGCTGGTTACGACACCTTAATTATACAAAGCCAATGCTTTCACCTATGAGTTAATCCGATTAGTGACCGTTAAAAACTTGGCGATTTTTAAAACCACAGCTTGTCACGTCACACGCCTGTACATAAAACCTTACACAATGAGATGAATGGTGTATACAATTTGCCTTGATAGATCAAATGGCTTGGGGGTTTTCTGGTAATCACTGACTGTGGAAATAGAAGACTGCCCACTTTTTTAAGTTTACACCATTGAAATGTCTCCTTTTACTGACTGACACTTTCCTAATGACCGGTATGTCGAGTACAAAAATTTGTAGTTATAGTCGGAAATGAATCTTCCGAGTAAGCCGCCACTCTGTTACTATTAACACTTTTCAAATAAGAGATGGACAATTATTTCAGGTATTGTTCAAGTTTAAGATAAAATATTTTTGTGTCTTTTTTATTCGATTTAAACATAGGAATTTTCGTAATTTGGACTGAAAGTTCACTTCGATTTAAACATGGGAATTTTCGTAATACCGTATAGCGGGTTATTTTGGCGGGGCTAAATTTTGGCGTTTTTGACCAAAAAAAGTCAGTTGTAAATTTTGGCGTATTTATTTTAGCGATTAAAACATTACAAGTTTTTATTTTGACGGTTTTTATTACAATAGAAAACTGCTGTTAGATTCACAATAATATCTCGAAGTTTTCAAACTTCGTTTGTAAATAAAATGTTGAACTTCGAACAGCAAATCTATCGATATGGACAGTTCATTTGAATTTAATAAATTTGGTTGAAAGTGAAAGTAAATTACAACAACTGATGATATAACTGTATAAAATAAACTTACTTTATTTTCGTTATAATACAGAGCACATGGCCGGTTATTAATAATCACCGGAACTGCCGGTAATACACATTGCCGCGCGCATTCCCATGACATGTAAATAACAGAATATGAATATTTAATGATGAGATAAAAAGTTAATCATCTGGTGTGGACTCAGGTGTTTTACCGATCACGCAACTGTGGGTTGTAATCGGATTAATAGATTACTGAACTGATCATGGTTAATTACTAATCTTGAGTAACACTCGATGTTCCAGGCGAGTTATTTCGTTTCGCTCTATTACTTTCGGTGAAATCTGTATCATGGCTTCAGCTTGTGTTTTGTTTACATTGACTGACCACATGTCATTCTGATAAAATTGTATTCGAGCGAAAGAAGCTGAATTTTCACCAAATTTACACCTCCGAAAATTATTTATTGTTCAAACGAGCGGGGGTATTCGAGCTATTGTAGTTCGAGCGATCGAGGTTTATTTACATATGATTTAATAGGGATTTGGACGGGACCGGCAGATAACTTATCCGGAGTATTCAGGGCATCGTCGTTCGAGCGATCGAATTTCTACTGTATTTACTTTGTCACAGTGTAAGATATTGTTGAGGTAATAAATTTTGACTGTTCCATTTTTTGGCGATAAATGTTTTGGCGATTTTAATGCTACCGCCAAAATACGCCAAAATTTATACTCCGCGAAAATAACCCGCTATACGGTATTTCGTAATTTGGACTGAAAATTTGCTTCAAATTCGGCATATCGAATTAACTAACAAATTTACATAGAAATACATAGCGATCTGACGGGACCATTTGTATCATTTCGATTTGAGTAGATGTATCGTTATGATCATGAACCTCAAACATATAGGAATAACCGATATAAGTCGCGTAATTAAAATACAAACAGATGGCCTCCTATGATGTGTATTGCGCATTGAATCACGATTATTAATCAATAAACTTTTTAGAAAAAATATTAAATAAACATCACAAAGGGTAACTTTTATTATATTTTATTTTGGATTTTACAATAATTCCGAGCCCATGGGTGTTTATACTGTCTGACGACATCGGGAGGGCACCTGGGTATATCCACATGCAGTGTCGACACGCTCCAATATTACTTGGATCTACCTGCCCATCATTAGAAGGTCTTACATTCGGACCTAAGACAATGATCTTAACTCAGTCGTTAATTACTGTGTTTATTCAGTGACACTTGCCAATCCGTCCCTGGCTTCAATGTGTTATCACCTGTTAATTACTGGTGACCGAGATACCGGTGAACTTTGAAAACTTGTGGCCAGAAAAATCGCAAAGCGCCGTGTTTTGTCGCAAGTTAAAGAAAAAAATCGCAATTAGCGATGCCCAGCGCAAACCCTCCCATACGTGTCCATTCATTGTAACACGCGGCGACGCCAAATCAGAGGCCTGAGAGGGGTTCTACGAGTTTTCTTATTCAATAAAATTCATTGAAAACGTCACTTCCTATGCCGAGAAGGCCTTCCAATGTACGATTTTTCTCAACCGAAAACTTTAATTCAAATCTACTTTATCTTTCAAAGAAATTTTAAAAAGCAATCAAGGTATGATTTTTTTTAGTTTACCAGGTCGGCGCGGTACAAATGTACTTTATACATAACTGCCTTTAAAATGTAATTGTTCATCAAGGCAATATATATACAACATTAAAAACGCATGTGACGTGACAATCACAAGATTTTCCCTTTTTGGCGACACAGTAATGAAATTGGCAACAAAATTTTAGAACTGGCGATTTCCTTGACGACAGACTTTTACAACCCAGCGCTAACCCTGCTAGAGTCTTTTCACCAGATATATGCCATAAATTATTTATGGATGGTGGGGAATCATACGTAACTGGTATCCCAGTTACAATCTCTAGTTATTATTATTATTATTATTATATTACCATTTAAACATCTTACAATCATGTTTATAGTTATAACAACAATAACTATTACTGGGCACAAGATAATTTCTTTCATAGCATAACAAAATATTTATATATATAAATAATTAAATATAGTTTTTGTCTAAGCACTACTGATGATCAGGCTGGTTCCCTATTTACACTGGTTCCCTGTTTAGACTGGTTTCCTTTTTATACCGGTTCCACATTTTAATCCGATTCCCTGTTTAGACCGGTTCACTGTTTACACTGGTTCCCTGTTTAGACTGGTTCTCTGTTTAGACCGGTTTCCTGTTTATACTGGTTCCCTGTAGTTCCCCGTTTATACTAGTTCCCTGTTCAGCCTGGTTCCCTGAATAGACAAGTTCCCAATTTTGACTCGTCCCTGGTTTGATTTTTTTCTTATTTTTCGAGTATTTTGCAAAGCCAGAGGGCGTCAATATAGTTATTATCAAACAAATCAATTTATTTCCTCTTGCAATCACGTATTATGCAAATATTATACCACACAGTACACGGTGTGTTAAAAAGTGAAAATAATGATAACATTTCCTGATATAAAAAACCCAAATAACATTGACATTGCATATAAAAATAAATCAATGCTACCATTGTGTTGTAGGTTGGTTTTTGGTTACGGTTTGACAAGTGTGTCAGTACCGCTTCCTGTTCATAAAATATAATAATAAATAACGACTATTTTACCATAATGTCGCAAGTCATAGAGACATCAAACAAATATGTGAGACTTATGAGCCACTTCGTATTTCATTCATGTTGTAAAAGATTCCTGTTTAGTTCTGAGATGAAGGTAGAAACCGAGTTTCCATAAAACAACCCTGACTTGATGAGGAACTACGGAGCCCCATATAACACCGCTGACTTGATGAGGAACTACTGAGCCCCATATAACACCACTGATTTGATGAGGAACTACGGAGCCCCATATAACACCTCTGACTTGATGAGGAACTACAGTGCCCCATATAACACCTCTGACTTGATGAGGAACTACGGAGCCCCATATAACACCGCTGACTTGATGAGGAACTACGGAGCCCCATATAACACCAATGACTTGATGAGGAACTACGGAGCCCCATATAACACCGCTGACTTGATGAGGAACTACGGAGCCCCATATAACACATCTGACTTGATGAGGAACTACGGAGCCCCATGTAACACCGCTGATTTGATGAGGAACTACGGAGCCCCATATAACACCGCTGACTTGATGAGGAACTACGGAGCCCCATATAACACCACTGACTGGATGAGAACCTACGGAGCCCCATATGACACCGCTGATTTGATGAGGAACTACGGAGCCCCATATAACACCGCTGATTTGATGAGGAACTACGGAGCCCCATATAACACCGCTGACTTGATGAGGAACTACGGTGCCCCAGGTAACACCGCTGACTTGATGAGGAACTACGGAGCCCCATATAACACCACTGACTGGATGAGAACCTACGGAGCCCCATATAACACCGCTGATTTGATGAGGAACTACGGAGCCCCATATAACACCGCTGATTTGATGAGGAACTACGGAGCCCCATATAACACCGCTGATTTGATGAGGAACTACGGAGCCCCATATAACACCGCTGACTTGATGAGGAACTACGGTGCCCCAGGTAACACCGCTGACTTGATGAGGAACTACGGAGCCCCATATAACACCACTGACTGGATGAGAACCTACAGATCACTATAGAAACATTAGATTGTGAAAGACTAAAAATAAAATGCAACTGAATACAAATGGGGTAATGATTTTTACTATAAACATTTCATGTATTTGAGAGTATATTAGTAACAAAATATATTCTGTTGCAATTAGTTTGAGGTCAAACTGTAGATTGACTAGACTACAAGGCTCCCGTCAGCTGTAGCCAGCTGAGTTATGGCATGGTGAAATGTGTGTCCTTGCTTAAACTTTAATATTCTCCTCTGAAACCACTGGGCCAATTGGAACCCAATTTTGCGTGGAAGGTCCCGAGGATGAATAGACTAAAGTTGTACCAGGCGACTCTGACCAACATCCAAGATGGCCATCGTTGCCATAAATAGCAAAAACCTATAAATGGTCATTTATCAACTGATTTACCGGTAGTTCAAATTTGAGATTTAGAAAGTGGATGTCTAGCCATTTCATATATGTAATGGGTTTTTCTGTAACTATTTGTTTGCTTGTAATTAGTGGACTTTGCAAATTAGATGCTAAGTTAAGGTGATTCTTTGAAAATCTTCTTCTCTGAAACTACAAAGCCAAAAAAAGCCAAATTTGGGGTGGAATGTCCCTAGGTGGAGTACTAGTATATTAAAGTTTGTACAAATCAACTTCCTGTGGCATCCCAGATAGCCGCCATAGCTATGAATAGCAAAAACCTATAAATGGTCATTACATGTTTATTTACCAGCCAATTTAGTTCAAATTTGAGATTTAGACAGTAGATGTCTAGCCATTTTATATGTAAAACGTTTTTTTCTGTAACTTTTTCTGTTTGCTCATAATTAGTGGAATATGCAAATAAGATGCTAGATTAAGGATATTCTTTGAAAATCTTCTTCTCTGAAACTACAAAGCCAAATGAAGCCAAATTTGGGTTGGAAAGACCATAGGTGGAGTAGATTAAAGTTTGAACAAATCAACTTTCTGCGGCATCCAAGATGGCTCCAATAGGTATAAATAGCAAAAACCTATAAATGGTCATTTCATGTTTATTTCATGTTTAACTTATTCAAATTTGAGATATAAAAACTACATGCCTAGCCATTTAATATATGTAATGGTTTTGTTGACTCAATTTTCACAATATGAGACGCAACTTGTCCGCCAGTTGAGCAATACAGGACCTTTTGGGCCTCTTGTTTGAATAGTCGTAAAGCTAGTATCAGATATTTAGTTGTTTATGAACTTTGATTGGAAACTTAATATCAATTAAATGCAAGAAAAAAAAGATACATTTGTCAAATGTACACTATATGTCTTTCGATCACAAAATGTTAGAAACACTCATGTTAAAGAATAAACAACCAAAATAACAGTAAGACCGCCTCAGTGGTAGAGTGTTCACCTAGAGAGCAGGAGAGTGGGAGGTCGTGGGTTCAAACCCTGTCCAGGTCATATATAAGACTTTAAAATTTGAGATACTGCTTCCTCACCTGGCGCTCGTTCTAAAGAGAATAGAGGTAAAATTGCTGATGCAACGTTAAACAACATTCCAACTAACCAACCAAGCAAAGTAACAGTAAATTATGGTAACCATAATTATGAACTTTGATTATCAATTAATACTTGATAATGTAGTATAATAATAACCCATTAAATAAACAAACAAACAAAAAATAAATCTATAATAAATAAATAAAATGAAACAAATAAATAAAAAGAGTAAGGTAACATAAAAATGGGATGACCAATTTATGAGTAATAATGAAAAAATTTCTTGGATTGGGAACGAGTTGTCTCTAGTTGGGTACAAATTGTCTCTGATGAGGCAGCAGTTGTCTCAGTATGGGTACGAGTTGTCCTGTGTGCAAGTTGATTTGATACCCTTTTTAAATTTCTATTGCATGCAATCAACATTTTGATACATAAATAAACAAATTAAATATACATATATGTATGTTATATTTAAATCAAATAGATCTACATGTATATAAATTGGAAATAAAAGCCACCAGATCCGGAAAGAACAAAGTTCCTAGTGAAGAACTAGTAAAAAGATTGTTAGTAACGGTGCTGGATTCAGTAAGACTTTGTACATCACCAATGGCACATTGGATGTGTAACCATGAAATGAATGAATGCTTAATGGTGTTTAACATTCCAGTCAAGAATATTTCACTTATATCAAGACGTTGCCAGCTATAGGTAAAGGTGCAGAAATTTTGCCTTTGCATTGCACATCATAGAGTAGAGTTCTTTACTGTGCCACCCTTGCTGTGACACAAGACCTCATTCATTTTAAGTTCCCTTCCGAAAAAAAACATGACTATCATTTTGTAATGCTAAGTGCTTGGCGAAACAACAGTCACTACCCACTTTCAAGTCATGGCCTGGTTAGACCCAGTCGGGTATCGAACACAGAACCTCCCACTTGTGGAGTGAGCACTCTACAAACTGAGCTATCGCAAGTGGCTTTAACCATGAAAGTATGCAAAAATTCCTAATACTGGTGTTAGAAAATAAGTTATAACTCTGCTGACATTAACATTTGAAATAAAATCAAGATTCAAGTTACAAAAGGTTCCCTAAAAACGATCGTTTTCACCTTTAAATGGAGCTTATTAAATTAATGGAAAGGTGTTTACCATGTCCGAGTGCTAATATGTCTCATTAATCAGAATTACAGATTTCATATTTGGATAAATATAGGCCTACTGTACATTTAGAACAATAAAAAATAATAAAATTTATGTAGATTCTAGTATACAGTATAAATAATATTTTCGAAAACCATATTGAATGTAAAAGCATGGGTTAATCTAGAAACAGTTAATATAGACTGGTTTTCCCAGTAGAAACATAAAAAATACAGGTTTTCCAAGTAAAATATAAACAAATGCTAGATCTAGATGATAGTTCGGCTACCGTCACTCGTCGTCGATTTTATCAGTTACTGACGCGAGATCTCGGACATCGCGAGATCTAGATCATTTCGGTGGTCACGAATTTGTGTAGCATTTTGGTAGCATTTTGGTAGCATTTGTGTACCATTTTTAAAACGCCAATTTCACCTGAAGTAATAAATATTGTTACTTTATTTTTGATATAAATGCGCTTATATATGTATATTTTACATATATTATATGAGTTTTTATTAACATGATACTTTTAATGATAAAATCAAACAAAATCGTAGCGGTATAAACTGACTTCGGTTGAGGAAAATATATCGATGTCCGGCCATTTTGGTAGCATTTTTTAGCATTTTCAAATGGCCATTTCTCTAAAAGTACATAATGCCATAACTTTATATTTTATATAAATGTGTAATTATATGTTTTTTATACATAGATTATAAAAGTTTTCATTAATATGGCGGTTTTAATAAAGAAATTGAACAAATTTGTAGGGGTGTTTACCGACTTCATATGGAGAAAATATATCGATGTCCGGCCATTTTGGTAGCATTTTTTAGCATTTTCAAATGACAATTTATCTAAAAATACAAAATGTCATAACTTTATATTTTATATAAATGTGTTATTATATGTCTTTTTTACATAGATTATAAAAGTTTTCATTAATATGGCGGTTTTAATAAAGAAATTGAACAAATTTGTAGGGGTGTTAACCGACTTCATATGGAGAAAATATATCGATGTCCGGCCATTTTGGTAGCATTTTTTAGCATTTTCAAATGACAATTTATCTAAAAATACAAAATGTCATACCTTTATATTTAATATAAATGTGTAATTATATGTTTTTTACATAGATTATAAGAGTTTTCATTAATATGGCGGTTTTAATACTGAGAAATTGAACAAATTTGTAGGGGTGTTAACCGACTTCATATGGAGAAAATATATCGATTTCCGGCCATTTTGGTAGCATTTTCAAGTGACCATTTCTCTTACAAATACAGCATACCGCGCATTTTAATATGTATAATTTTGTCATTATATGTCTCTTTAAATATACTTTACGAGTTCCATGGACATGACGCGTTTAGTGAAGAAATCCAGCGATGTCAACGAAGCGATATTCTTAGACAGCACCGTAGTCGACGAGCACATAAGGGAGGTCACTCTGTACCTAGTGAATAATAAATTCTATGGCCTTGTAATTAAGAAATTAAAGGTATCGTTTTTCATATGGGAAAATCATCGACTAAACATGAGATTTTGGGTACCATCGTAAAGAATCCCCTTTCAGCGGCTAAAGTGTCTACAGTTTTTATTTTTTTATTTTATTTTTTTTATTTAAGTTAAATCTATCTAGAGAATCAACATATCGCAAACTAAGTTATGTTACACGCTGAATCTGTTGAATCCATAAGTGTCATAACTTTTCTAACGCATAAGAAATTTAGAATACACAAGCGCACAAGAATCTACAGTAATGCATTAATATAATTAACCACACAAAAACGAGAGAGAGAGAGAGAGAGAGAGAGAGAGAGAGAGAGAGAGCAAATACTATATTTTGATTTTCGTAATTTTAATAAATTATACGTGTCAACACAGTTGTTAACACTTACCGTGAAGTATTAATTATCATAAAGTGACTCAGTAGCCCAAATAGCTGGGAGTAATCCTATCATGTCCCTTTGTTCGTTAATATTGAGTAAACTTGTGACATATTATTACAATACGTTATTCAGTATTTCACATCTGACTTTCGCCAAGGGGGCTTTACCAGGGAGTATCCTTGAATTAATTAAAAAATTAATTAATTAATTAATTAATTAATTAATTAATTAATTTGCTAAAATCTGACACTCAGATTAAAGATTGGTTCGTTTGGGAGAACCAATCGATGAACAGGACATCTGATTGAAAGGTATATATATATACACAGGGACTTAACATTAATCAACTAATTTATGTTGTATACATAAAACTACAAATTGTTCTGCAATTTACTCTTATATATATAAGGAACTCAAGATGACAACCCTTATCGCCTCTCACAGCCAGGGTAGATACTTTTCTAGGTATCATTCCCAACGATGTGACGTGATGACCTCGTTTCATCCTGGTTTTCGGGTGGAGCAGATGTTTGGGGCTATTTCCGACCTCATCCCCGCTTTTGATATTGTTGTGCTTCATATAGGTGCCAACAACCTGGGATGTGAGGATGCAGGTACGGTATTTAGCCGGTTCCAAACATTGTTTTCGGACATTCGGATGGCCAAGCCTGGGTACGTATTATCCTATACACTGTCACATTTCAAGTTATTGCTTGTTGTACACTTTTTACAGAGTTGGCGAAAAACTTTTAAAGAAGGTTATCTCAGTATGAATTTCATATTCAATTTGTCATATACCTTTTTTTTAAAAATTATCATTAACTACATTTCTATATAAGGTTGTGAATGTACATATTGCTGATTTAAAATATATTCCTTGTACATACATATATATATATATTATTTTTACATTTGACGACCTTACAAACGTTCGTTCTTGCAGGACAACTTCACTTCCCCTTAAAATCATAAATGCAATGCCCGCCTGTCATTGTACTAGTACATTTTTTCTGAATTTATATAATGAATTATTAATAAAATGTGTTTTTTCTGTTTAAGCATGAAGATTGTGGTGTCTTCAATTATTCCAAGAGCACCCAGTCTCCATCCAGGGGCAAAAACACATAACCTCTCTGTGATAAACAAAAGAGCTAGTGATGTTAATAATCTCCTTTTTCGTGAATCACAGAGGCTGAGTTGGTTGTCTGTTGTGGGCCATCCAACTTTTGTTCCCGTGAACAGACCTTTGTATGCCAGAGATGGTTTACATTTTTCTTTTGCGGGTGCAAAGGTGGTGGTGCAGAACATCCTGGTGGAAGTGGACCGTGTGTGCCATACGGACAGAAACAGCTTTGTACCTGAAATTTTCACCAGTGCCCGTACGTCAAAACTGTATACAGAAGCATTGGGAAGATTTCATGTACGCGAAGTAACTGACCTACGTCTCGACGACATGAAAGAATGGCCACCTTTAAAGACGGAGACTGTTGTGGACAGTGTGTGGGGACCAGTATTTATTGATTCTAAGCAGAAAATTGTTCCTCCAACCAATACACAAACCATAAGACCGACTCGACCACCAACTCGACCATCAACTCCACGAAAAAGTAACTCATTAACAAGTAAAACACGAAGTCAACCAAAACCTCGACCATCAATACGTCCGCCGAATCGACCATCAACTCAGCAACCAACTCGGCCACCTAAAGGACCAACTCGGGCACCAACTCAACCACCAACTGGGCCAACAACCAAACCATCAACTGGACCGCCGATTCGACCAATTCGACCACCAATTCAACGGCCAAGTCAACCGCCGACTCGACTATCTCGAAGACCAACTCGGCCACCAACTCAACCACCAACTCGACCAACTGGGCCAACAACCAAACCATCAACTGGACCGCCGACTCGACCAATTCGACCACCAACTCAACGACCATCTCAAAGATCAACTCCACCACCAACTCAACCACTAATCCGACCAACTGGACCGCCGACTCGACCAATTCGACCACCAATTCAACGGCCAAGTCAACCGCCGACTCGACCATCTCGAAGACCAACTCGGCCACCAACTCAACCACCAACTCGATCAACCGGACCACCAACCAAATCATCAACTGGACCGCCGACTCGACCAATTCGACCACCAACTCAACGACCAACTCCGCCACCATCTCAACCACCAACTCGACGAACTCGGCCACCTACCAAACCATCAACTGGACCGCCAAGTCGACCAAATCGACCACCAAATCAACGGTCAAATCAACCGCCGACCCGACCGACAACTGGACCAACTGTTGCATCGACCCAACGACCAAACCGGCCGCCAACTCTACAGAAGACTCCAACTCAGTCAGGTATAAATAATCGTATTTATTTTAAGGGCCAATCAACAGTTTTGTCAAATTTTTTCCTTGTAACATTGTTTATAAAGGTAGGCGGTTTAACAGTACAGAACATTTGTATCAGTATAAGAAGGCCGTATTTCACGGAAAAGTAAGTATCGCAACAAATTTACGGTGTGCTCCATCTGCAAAAGCTGCAAAATTAATTTCCAAACAAGTGGTAAGTTCTACAGAGTGGCTAAAACAGAGATATTCTGTTATGGAAGAAATACTGCGCATTAAATTGGAACAGGTACCATTGCTTTATAAAACACTGGCGAGTTTAAAAGATAAAGTGTTGCTTCATAATGTTGCTGATCCGTTCTGGGGCTCGTCACGTGGAGGTAGGAATTATTTCGGTAAACTGCTGATGAAACTTAGAGATGAGCTAGTCTGTAAGATAGAGACTAAATCTTCATCTGAGGTAAGTACATTAGCGATAGAATGTTCAACTGTGGATGACGGTAAGTTAACGAGGAATTTATCAACTGAAGTTGTTAGAGGGGGTGGACCTGAACACAAATGCGTTGTATATGAGGATAATGTTAAACATTTTTCACACAAACAGGCGCTTGTTGTATTTGCAAATATTAATAGTGATAGAATTTCGAATATTCCTCCCAGGTATCCTAAAGCAGGTGAAATATATGTTTATAAAAGTGACAGTGCCACATATCAGAAAGATTGGACTGCAGATCGTTATATTTGGATTAATAAAGGTATGCACGACATTCCACGAAATTCACCAAATCCCGATTATATAAATCGGCATTATAAAATTTCAAAAGGTAAGGGTGACAGAAAGGGTGATGATACATTTCAACGAAAGACATATACAAATTGTAGAGAGGGTATCGTTTTGGTGCATTATTATGGGGATGAAACATGTTTTTTACCGAGGGCTCATGGGAATTCAAAATCTGAAAATAACATATATATTCGAACTTTGCCAACGACTCATCAAAAAATAAGAGAACAGTGTATTGTAAATGAGCCCGCCCATGTATACAAAAAATGGTTACCGAAAATCCAGTGAAAGGAACATACCAGGGAGTAATGAACCCCAAAACTATAAGACAAATTAGGGACCATCACCATAATGTTCGAAAACAAAGAAAAATCAGCCATGATGAAATTTTTAGTACAGTTGAACTTCATTATCATTTAGATAGTTTCATTCACGATTTGGCTATAGTGCCGGACTTAAAATGCATAGCTGCCTGTTCAGATCTTTTGGCAGAGTTAAATAAATTGTTAACGATAAAATCAGATGAAACCTTGTATATGTCGTATGACACTACTTTTTGTATGGGAGATTTCTTTGTTTCTACATTAGTTTTCAGACACGTTTTATTTAAGGGTAACAAGATCATTCCAGCAGCATTTTATATTCATGACAGAAAATCTACGGATGTGCATGACTTTTTCTGGAACAAGATAAAAAAAATTAATACCAAATCTTTTGAAAAAGCAAACAATCATCGTAACAGACAGAGAGAAGAGTATTACGAATGCTATTTCAACCAACATTCCCAATGCATACATTGTCTACTGCTGGAACCATTTACTTCAAGACACAAAACGTTGGTTAAGGAATCACGGTGCAAGCTCTGATGATTTAACTGTATACATGGAGAATATCAGGAACCTTCTTCATGCTGAAACAAAAGATGATTTCCAAAAACAATATCAGGAATGATCTAGAAATTGGAGTCAACCAATGACAGAATATTTTGAACATCATATGAAGGAATGCATTTCGGAACACTCAGGTAGGTGGATACTGGAGAACTTAGAAATATATGATGCTTATTCGGGAATTACCAACAACATTTCTGAAGCTATGAATTCGTTAATGAAAAGGTTAGTAAATTGGAAAGAAGTTCCTTTAGATAGTATTATTCTCTCATTTTATTACCTGCAAAATTTCTTTTTACACGAAATTTCAAGAGGTTTATGTGGCATTGGAGAATTCAAATTGAAATCGATTGATAAGTCAGCAGAACGTGATCCAGACGATATTGTTGTACCACAAGATGTTTGTGCTCCTGATGCCATCATCGATCTTGTGAAAGGCAAAATGATCGAACTTAAAGAAAATGTGGCACCAACAAAAGATTCCAATGAAAAAGATAGCTCTCATCTTAGTAATCTTGGAAACAGTATAGATGCCACAAGACTAGATGATGACATGCCAAGAAAAGTGTCAGTCAAAGATCATTAGCTATTGCTACAGTTGCACAAAACAAAGCCCATCATGTTGCTGAAGCAAAAGCTTTTATTGTAGAAGGTTCAAAAAGGGATAAGTATGCAGTAGAACTCTTTCCTCGAGAAAAATGTCAATGTCCGTCAACAGGTACGTGTTATCATATTTTGGCTGCCAAAATTAGTATTGGTTTGGAAGATCAAAATTTCAAGAGAGAGTACAACCTTACAAAATTACGAAAAATCAGTAGGAAAAGATTAGACAAGAAAGCTGGTCAGAAAAAACCTAGACCTATCGATAAACTAGATATGACTGTTAATCCAGCACCAGATGCAACCTTTCATGATATGGAAAATGAAAATTATGAAATGGCAATGGACTTGAATGTTGATAATAAAATCACACCTGCTAAAACACCATCATCAAATTTCCTACCAAATACTCCAAAATCTATACTTAAAAATACGACAGGTAAGCAAAAGCCACATACAGCAAAAAAGAGGATTAATTTTGATACACCGACTTTACCAGAAAAAAAAAAGACACCGATTATCATTATCAAAGAAATGTTCAAAAAAAGGGTCTGTGGATTTGAAAATATATTCGCCAATTAGTACGTCTACACCGATGATTAAAAAACGACATCTGTCTGAAATAGTTGAGGACTGTACAGAAGTAGTAGTAAGTCCCGAAACTGATAACAACATGAATATATCTAATGACGTGAAAAAATCTTTGCATAAAGAAACTACCAAAACCCTTGGTTCTATCATTGAAATCGAGGAACACGAGATGAGAGCTTTAGCAATAAAAAATAAAAAACGAAGATTATCTTTGCCAAAGAAGTCTAAAGTTTTATTCCCGCCTATTCAAGAGGTAATTGAAATACGCGATGAGGGAACTTCTCCAACTGAAGAAAAACAAGAAAATCAACAGAAGAAACAAGGTCGTACATGGCTTACGCATGGAAATGGTACGTTTTTAACATTTTCAGATAAATATATGTACATAAATTTTGCCTGACACATTGAAATTTTTTTTTAAACTGTGCTTGCATTACCCCATTATCTGAAATGAAATCTATTCTTATTTGAAATTTATATCAACCGTACATTGGATATTATTTACACCCAGAATGTAAAATAAGAACAATTATAATGACATGATTTATATTATAATGATTATTGGCTATATTTGATGTTGTTCTCTGTCATTGCTGTTACATTATTTCGTTTTGTATGCTATAGCATGTACTGTTGATGCAATTCATTATTGCATATATATATATATATATATATATATATATATATATATATATTATATATATTAATGAACGGTGGACTATAAAATATAAATTAAAAAGTAGTAATTATATAATAATTTCCATTAATAGGTTGCCCATTATTTTAAAAATAATAAATACATAGATGAACTTTTTTCAATGACTAATTTTATTATATATTAATAAATAAATAAATAAATGAAATGAAATTAATTAGATTATTAACCTTATAAATTAATCAAGAATAAATAAAATGTTTTAAAAATTTATGATAAATAATAAAATTATAAATAAATACATAAGTTAACTTTATTCAAATTATTATATAAAACATACATAAATTTTTTTTTCCAATTACTGTCAATAAATAAATTTATAATTTTAGTATAAACAATTACTTTTATTATAAATAACAAATTTTATTATAAATAAATAAAATAGAAAAATTAATTATTTTATAAATTAATAATGAATAAGTAAATACTTTTAAAAATTTAAATGATAAATAGATAATAAATTAATACATATTTTTTCTAAATTTAATACCTTTAATATAAATTATTACCTATATTATAAATAATAACATTACTAATTTATAAACTAATTATGAATATTATTAAATACATTCTTTTTAAATTATACACAAACATTTTTTCTCAAATTATTGTATAATTTTAATATAAATAAATACTTTTGAAAATTTATGATAAATAAATAAACAAATAAATAAATTATAAATAAATACAAATTTTTCCAAAATTATGGTGAATAAACAAATTTATAATTTTAATATCAATGATACCATAATTATAAATAACTAATTTTATTATAAAGAAATATAAGTGCTAATTTTATTACTAATATTAAATACTTTAAAATATTATATAAACAACTTTTTTTAAATTATTAAAAAATAAATAAATTTATAATTTATAACTCATAATAAAAATTACCAACTACTCAAATAATTTGGATCCTGTGAGAACCACTTCCACGTAGTAGGGTCTGGTAACATGTTCTTAAGAACATGGCTAAGAGTTCTCGTTTAAAATCAAATTATTTTGATTTGTAAATTAAATTAAAATATTATTAATATTATTATTATTTTTATTATTATTATTTTATTATTATTAAAGCAACTAATCATTGAAACAAATTATTGTTTGGAAAAAATTGATACCATTTGTTTTTAAATGTGCAGAAATTGACATTCAAAACTCTTAATAATTATAATATAATAAAGGATCCTCACGCCAACGTGTTTAGCGTTTTCACTCTTTTTAATAGCAGTGATCTCCCTTGCATTCGGAATATAATACTGTCTATGTCGCTTCATGAAAGACATAATATCGATAAATGTTGTCATAATATATATCAAATAGACATATAAAACGCATTTTTAGAAAATATAAAGGTATGGCATTTTGTATTTAAAGAGAAATGGCCACTTAAAAATGCTACCAAAATGGTCGGACTACGATATATTTTCTCCATATGAAGTCGGTTAACACCCCTACGTTTTTGTTCAATTTCTTTATTAAAACCGCCATATTAATGAAAACTTTTATCATGAATGTAAAAAAGACATATAATAACAAATTTATATAAAATATAAAGTTATGACATTTTGTATTTTTAGATAAATGGCCATTTGAAAATGCTAAAAAATGCTACCAAAATGGCCGGACATCGATATATTTTCTCCATATGAAGTCGGTAAACACCCCTACAAATTTGTTCAATTTCTCAGTATTAAAACCGCCATATGAATGAAAACTCTTATAATCAATGTAAAAAACATATAATTACACATTTATATAAAATATAAAGGTATGACATTTTGTATTTTTAGATAAATTGTCATTTGAAAATGCTAAAAAATGCTACCAAAATGGCCGGACATCGATATATTTTCTCCATATGAAGTCGGTTAACACCCCTACAAATTTGTTCAATTTCTTTATTAAAACCGCCATATTAATGAAAACTTTTATAATGAATGTAAAAAAGACATATAATAACACATTTATATAAAATATAAAGTTATGACATTTTGTATTTTTAGATAAATGGCCATTTGAAAATGCTAAAAAATGCTACCAAAATGGCCGGACATCGATATATTTTCTCCATATGAAGTCGGTAAACACCCCTACAAATTTGTTCAATTTCTCAGTATTAAAACCGCCATATGAATGTAAACTCTTATAATCTATGTAAAAACATATAATTACACATTTATATAAAATATAAAGGTATGACATTTTGTATTTTTAGATAAATTGTCATTTGAAAATGCTAAAAAATGCTACCAAAATGGCCGGACATCGATATATTTTCTCCATATGAAGTCGGTTAACACCCCTACAAATTTGTTCAATTTCTTTATTAAAACGCCATATTAATGAAAACTTTTATAATGAATGTAAAAAAGACATATAATAACACATTTATATAAAATATAAAGTTATGACATTTTGTATTTTTAGAGAAATGGCCATTTGAAAATGCTAAAAAATGCTACCAAAATGGCCGGACATCGATATATTCCTTAACTGAAGTCAGTTTACACCCCTACGATTTGTTTGATTTTATCATTAAAAGTATCATGTTAATAAAAACTCATATAATATATGTAAAATATACATATATAAGCACATTTATATAAAAAATAAAGTAACAATATTTATTACTTCAGGTGAAATTGGCGTTTTAAAAATGGTACACAAATGCTACCAAAATGCTACCAAAATGCTACACAAATTCGTGACCACCGATCATTTCATCAATCAACATGTCGGAAGATAGTCAACAAAGAGGTAGGTCGGATTCTTCCTCAAGTGGATCTTCAGACAGTAAAGGGAACGCAAGTGGAAATGATTCGTCTGCATCGTCAACATTCACAAGCAGTCAAACAGATATACCTAGAAGCACTTCGGACTGGACTTCAGATCATGTTAATTCTCTACAGATAACGGTTCATCGATCACAAGCATGTTCACCTAAAAATATTATCCGAATGATATTTCCCATAACTTCATTTGAAAACGAGCACAAAATATTGCAAAAGATGTATCCCTTTGTTTAGGAATGAAAAGCTTAAAATTTAAGAGTTTAAATAAGATTCCATTGCATAATGTGAAGATTTTTAACAGTGATGGACCAATGTGGGAGGTTGATACAGAGAAGGAAAGTGAATGGAATAATAGCCATAGGTAAATTTGAAGCTGCATCAAGTTTGTACAGTAACCCTAAATGATGCAATACGAAATAAATGATTCCACACCGATGTGGTACTCCTTTCTCTGCACACACAAGTATTAGTTTATTAGTTTATCAACTTATGATAAATGGGTCTACATTTTGCTGCTATTTCTATATCTAATATTTATTGTTAAACCAAATGTACAGCATCATACCAAAAGTATTTTGATTTTGAATTTCATATTTTCTATGTTTTGTTGTCATTTTTAGCTCACCTGGCTAAAGCCAGCATGAGCTTATGGTATGATGTGACGTGTGTATGCGAGTCGTGCATGCATCCATAAACTTTACTTAAACAACTTTTCTCCTGAAACACTTGACAGATTTTGAGTGAAACTTGGGTGGAATGATCCACAAAAAATGCCATTTAAATTTGAGAAAATGATCGACCTTGATATAAGTTCAAGGTCACAATGTCTGAAAATGTGACCTTAGGTGGAAAATCACTAAAATGACTTCTGATAATAAATGGAAAGACCTAGGTTCCCCAAACTAAATATACTCAATCAGCATGTTAAGTTCTACAAAATTTGCAAATAGATTTGCCCTTGACTATAGTTCAGGGTCATAGTGACCTTGTATGTAAAAATGCTAGAAATGACTTTTTGCCATGAACCAAAAGGCCTATAGACACCAAACTTCATATATAGAATCAGTGTGTTGACTTCTACAAAGTTTGTGAATAGATTTGACCTTAGTTTGAGGTCACTGTGACCTTGTATGTAAACGCGCTAGAAATGACCTTTTTATGAACCAAAAGGCCTATAGAAATCACTTTGTAGACAGAATCAGCATGTGACTTCTACAAAGTTAGCGAATTGATATGACCTTGACCTTACTTCAAGGTTACAGTGACCTTGTATGTAAAATGCTAAATATGACTTTTTGTCATGACGCATAAAGAATATTTTCATAAGCTTTATACTTGAAATCATGGGTTATAGTGGCCGAAAATTGCTTTGATTTTGGCTAATGCACATCTTGTTAGTGAAATAGGTCCTGTTTGGCCTTTTGTTTGAAAAATTGTCTTTTTACCTTTATTTCCATTTTGCAAAGATACACTGAGGCAAGAGGCAACTATAGCTTGTTATAATAAGCAATATTGCTAACAATTCCCTGTACTCATTCAGAAAATAATGTACATTTGTAATGTGATTGTAATGAAGAAATTGACACCTTGATTTTTTCAGAATGATTGAAATAAACATATTTGCTGTGTAATAAATTGATTTTCATTATACACGTTGGGCGCCATTGAAACCGGGTAGCTTAGCCTAATTATTAATAATTAAAATACTAACTAGTCCCGTAGTTTTAAATAGACGTTTTATTACATACTCATGATACTGGGTCGATCCAGAAGTGTTTACATTTTAAAGCCTAAAAATATACAAAAGTGTAATATTTTGAGAATTATATAAATTCATTTTATAATGATATGATATATAAATTGATTAATTTCAAATACACTTTAAATATAAATAGAAATAAGAAAATAATCTAACATACCAGACTGGTTTGCAGTAATATCAATTACTACGGCACAGTTCCAAACACATGCTTTCAGTTAGAAAACAAGATCCAGAACAAATAGAATAAGAAATTTTAGTGAGTAGTGTTTTGATTTTATTTTTAGCATAGAACCAGTCTGACCAGTCAGTCACGTGATGAATGTCCACTGTCGTAGTCAATACATGTACATGCAATATACGTCACAAAAGACATTCACATTTACATAACATTACTATACAAAACGTAACACAGTTCAACATGGACAGACAAGGCAGCTCAACTGGCAATATTTTAAAAACTACACCAGGTTACATAAATATTCAATTCAGTAATAAGTAACATGTAATAGTCAGTGCAAGTAATAGTCAGCTGGTTTTTGCTGTAGGATGTTTACAGTTAAGTTCCATATTGTGCAAATAAGAGGCATTTATAGGACTAATATCTACAGGCTCCTGTACAAGTCCTTTAAAGGCATTTGATTTCTTGTCTAAAAAACAAATAACAATTTTAGAATTATTTATAAAAAATGATTTACTTTTAGCTCACCTGAGGACAAAGTGCATACATATAAGGGTATATATAGGAATCGCAATGCCGTACAGTCTATGTATCCATTTCTGTCTGTGCATATTCTGTCGGAGTCATGTGTAAATCTTCTCTGAGCCATAACTCATAGTTGCTTTTGAACATACATAAATTATCTTCATGACCCAGTGGTGTGTCATTACCTTGATCCATTGTCATATCTAAGAGGTCAAGTCACAGATTGTGCATGTTTAAAAAAATTGTGTCTGGCCTGTAAGTCATTCCTGCTTTCAAGGAATTTCATGAAACATACAGGTATTATCAGTGGACCAAGGGTATGCCATGATCTCTAAAAAGTCAGGGTCACAGAGTGTAAGTGTTTGAAAATCTTGTCCTGGCTATGTTAATGCTTCTTTGGAGAGATGTCATGAAACATCACACAAAAGATTTCCATGGCTGTAGGCTGAACAAGTTCATATTAGAAAGGTCAAGTTCACAGTCAAAAAGTTTGTGTATGGTTGAAAATTGTCCAGGCTATAAATCATATATAGCTGTTTTGCAGGATTTTTATATCACCGTGCTAAAGCCTGCATGATTTTATGACGTGATGTGGTGTATGTGTGTGCGTGCGTGTGTCTGTAAACTTTACTAAAATGACTTCTTCTCACAAACCACTAGGCCAAGGTCAAATGCAACGGTTTTTAAAACTGTTTTTTTATTATTTTATGGATAGGTTATACATTCAAAAGAAAAGATTTAGAAAAAATAATTTTTTAATTTTCAAATATTGTAGATATACATCAAACAATTTCACAGTTGTAATTTATCTGGTATGACTTATCGTTCCTGATTGATAATCCTGGTGATGTCACGGTTACCTATAAGAAACCAACATATATATTATATACACCTGTATTGTGTAATGATATAGAGAGTAAAATAATATAATGTCATAGACGTAAGTCTTTCTTGATTTTTATAGAACAAATGTTTCCTAGAAACAAAATGTTACAAAAACAATTTCAACAGAATTTTATCAAACTAGAACACATCAAATCATAATTAAAAAGTCCCTCTTCACATACACACAAACTAAGAGAGAGAGAGAGAGAGTCTCTTTTAAATAAACTCTTTATTTCGATGTCAACCGATTTTCAGCTCACCTGAGCACAAAGTGCTCAAGTGAGCTATTGTGATCAGTCTTTGTCTGTCGTCCCTCGTGCATCATGCATCAACTTTTGCTTGTTAACACTCTAGTGGCCACAATTTTTATCCAATCTACCTCAAACTTCCCCTAAGGCATCTTCTTGACAAAAGCCAGCTCAAGTTCGTATATGGGTCATGGTGGGTCAATAAGTAGGTCACTAGGTCAAAGCATAGAAAAACTTGTTAACACTCTTGAAGCCCCAATTTTTAGTCCCATCTTCATCATACTTGCTCAGAATGATCCTCTTGACAAAAGCTAGGTCAAGTTCATATATCGTCCATGTTGGGTCAATAAGTAGGTCATGGGGTCAAATCATAGAAAAACCTTGTTAACACTCTTGAGGCCTCAATTTTAGTCCAATGTTCATCAAACTTGCTCAGAATGATCCTCTTGACAAAAGCTAGGTCAAGTTCATATATGGGTCATATTGGGTGAATAAGTAGGTCACGGGGTCAAATCATAAAAAAACCTTGTTAACACTCTTGAAGCCCCAATTTTGGTAACTTGCTCAGAATGATCCTCTTGACAAAAGCTAGCTCCAGTTTGTGTATAGGCCATGTTGGGTCATCTTCTTGATAAAAGCCAGCTCAAGTTCGTATATGGGTCATGTTGGGTCAATAAGTAGGACACTAGGTCAAAGCATAGAAAAACCTTGTTAACACTCTTGAAGCCCCAATTTTAGTCCCATCTTCATCATACTTGCTCAGAATGATCCTCTTGACAAAAGCTAGGTCAAGTTCATATATCGTCCATGTTGGGTCAATAAGTAGGTCATGGGGTCAAATCATAGAAAAACCTTGTTAACACTCTTGAGGCCTCAATTTTAGTCCAATGTTCATCAAACTTGCTCAGAATGATCTTCTTGATAAAACCTAGCTCCAGTTCATATATGGGCAATTTGGGTCAACATACCTGCCAACATTTGAAAATTCCCATGGGGAGAAAGCGCTGAACGACACTTTCAAATTGGGGGAACAAGCGTGCGGACAACATTTTAAAAGTCTAAAAATATTGGTGTTTGTGATCTACTGATTTTTTGAAGATTAAATAAAACATAAAAGAATTAATTAAAAATTAATAATTATAAACTAATCTAATTTTCATCCATACATTTATTTATATTTTTTTTTTTTTTTTTTTTTTTTTTTTTTTTAATTGACAATTTTAAATTGAAAATTAACCAATTTTTTTTTTTTAAAAAGTTATTAACATAAAGAGAGAGAGAGAATTAAAAAATAATACTAAAAATAGTAGGAGATATATATTTTTGTTTTGAAAGTCAATATAATATTAATATTTTTTTTTTTTTTTTTTTTTTTTTTTTTTTTTTTTTTTTTTTTTTTTACTTCTGTGTATCTGGAGTTAGTTCAGCACCTACTACAAGTTACAACTAAATTAAAATAAGTGGAAATTTTAGAATATATTAATTCTAAATAAAGTTTTAAAAAAATGTCTCGTGTGTGTATTGAGTATTTTGGTAACTATACAGGAAGTGCTCCAGTACGCTGGAGGGAGTTCCAGAAAGCACAAACATATCTGACTTTATAAACAACACAATGTCAGGTCTTGAATTAAGTCACCAGTACACTTTCGAGGTTCCATTGTGTATAATAAGAGATCAAGAAGCCATACAACAGTAATCTGACAATAAACAAACTGGATACTTATCAATTTGCTGTAAAAACGACCCTCACTAGGAATTACAACTTGAAGGTAAAATAATAAAATTTGCAGTTTCGTTTTTTCCACTGTATTTTGCAATATTTATTTGATTTTTCATTCCCGTTCTTGGTTTCAGTGCAATAGAGACATTTTAAATCAAATATGGTTGTTTTAAAATTGGGAGAAATTGCCTTTATAGGGGGAAATTTTCAGAAATCGAGAGAAATGGGGTATTTTTACTCAATCGGGTGGGAGGCGGGAGAAAGTGGTCAAAATCGGGAGACTCCCAACTAAATCTGGAGAGTTGGCAGGTATGGGTCAATAAGTAGGTCACGAGGTCAAATCTTAGAAAAACCTTGTTAACACTCTTGAAGCCACAATTTAAGTCTAATCTTCATCAAACTTGCTCAGAATGATCTTCTTGAAATAGATGTCTTGACAAAAGCTAGCTCCATTTCGTATATGGGCCATGTTGGGTCAGTAAGTAGGTCACAAGGTCAAATCGTAGAAAAACCTTGTTAACACTCTTGAAGCTCCAAATTTAGTTCAATCTTCATGAAACTTCCTCAGAATGATTCTTTTTGCAACAGCTAGCTCCAGTTAGTATAACACACTTGAAGCCCCAGTGTAAGTCCAGTCTTCATCAAATTTGCTCAGAATGATCCTCTTGACAAAAGCTAGCTCCAGTTCTTATATGGGCCATTTTGGCTGAATAAGTAGGTGACGACGTGAAATCATAGAAAAACCTTGTTAACACTCTTGAAGCCACATGTTTAGTCCAATCTTCATGAAACTTCCTCAGAATGATTCTTTTTGCAACAGCTAGCTCCAGTTAGTATAACACACTTGAAGCCCCAGTGTAAGTCCAGTCTTCATCAAATTTGCTCAGAAAGATCCTCTTGACAAAAGCTAGCTCCAGTTCATATGGGCCATGTTGGGTCAATAAGTAGGTCACTTAGTCATCATATCAGAACTGCTTACAAATTATTCTCAGGTGAGCGCCAGGGCCTTCATGGCCCTCTTGTTTTGTTTATTACCTGTTGTTTTAGATCTATCCAGGATTACTATGATTAACAAATAGATTAATATAGTGATATATATTGACAATTAACATATTAATTAATATATCGATGACTTCTTTCTGTCGATAGAATATGCTGAAGTTCATCAGGGGGAATGTTATTTGAAGTATTAATTCTGGACACATGGACATAGAATTGAGAGAGAGAGTCTCTTTTTAATAAATTCTTTATTTCGGTGACAACCAATTTTTTTTTTTTAATTTTTTTTGGTTTATTTCCCGTTGCTTTAGATCTGTACAAGATTATAATAGATAGATTAATATCGATATATCTTGATAATTAACGGATTAACTAATATATCGATGACTTCTTTTTGCAGATATAATATACCGAAGTTTATCAAGTGGGATGTTATTTGAAGTGTTTATTAATTCCCAACACATGGACATAGAATTGAGAGCGAGAGAGAGAGAGAAAGAGAAATTATAATAAAGTTTCTAAAAGTTGTTTCATTATAAAATATTAAAATCAGAAGTTTTGGTTTAAAGTGTTTATAATTCTTAATAAGATATTAACTTAATGCCTCCGATTCATGAAATATAAGTATATACATGTATCTTTTTCGAATTCAGCGTCGTGGTACAAAATCCATTTTCTTCATCTTATAGAATTAACATTCAATTCGTGCAATTATAAAATAAAAATATTTTGGCAACTAATTGAAATAATATTGAAAGGTTTGGTTCATTTAAGAGATAAATAAAGCTAAATCTATATTTTATCAATACATTTTAATGGCTGAGACATCATATAAATCAATAAATAAATAAATTGTTGGTCATAAAGTGTATAAGAGTGCTACTCGCAACACATTTTATCTGTTTGTAGCTTTTCAGAAATAATTGACTGAAAAGTGATTAAAGGCATGTTAATCAGAAAAATAATTCAACTAAACAACTGGTTTTTTTTTTTTTTTTTGGGGGGGGGGGGATTATAAATGTACTTGAAGTTAAATAACCGCCTGAAAACTGATCAATTTATTTTGTCGCCCAACTGCATGAAGATTGATACAGCTGTCAATAGGTAACTCTTACGTCACACCTAATATCAAATCAAGAACGATAATTTAGTATTTTGTTACATTCCCGTTTAGAGTAATTTAATTCCTTAATTTACGGTTTTAATATGACATTTTACTAAAAATAAATATACCCTGTGAATTACCAGGACATGAAGTTTTAAAAATATTTAAAACATGAAAAACATTGAAAACCGTTGCATTTGACCTTTAAACTTGGTTCATATAGTCCCCTGGTAATGTCAGTTAAAAAACTTGTTTTTGGTGTGGCTACGCCCACCAAGATGGCCGCCATTACTATAAATAGCAAAAACACTTCAAAATCTTCTCCTCCAGAACTGCTTGGCAGATTTTTTTGAAATTTGGTAGGAATGTTCTCCACCTGAGGCTCTTTCAAAATGATGTTTTTGTGTCAATAGGAAATCCAAGATGGCCGCCACTTGTTACTACAAATAGAATATTTTGTAAAATTTTTATTTTGATATTTTTTATGGTTGTTTTGATTGTATATTATTCTGTGAATAGTTCTAATAGCAAGTTTAGTATTTTCTGTCGAAACATTGGCCCCACCCATATTCCAAGATGGTCGCCTGTGCTAAATCGTAAAATTTACTAATATGACTTCTTCTCATAAACCGCTATGCTAATTTCATTTAAAGTTAGTGCGTACAGTCCCCAGGTGATGCCGATTAAAAATGGTGTTTTTGGTATGGCCGCCATTACTATAAATAGCAAAATCACTTAAAAATCCACACCCACCAAGATGGCCATGGTTACTATAAATAGCCAAAACACTTAAAAAATCTTCTCCTCCAGAACCGCTTGTCAGATTTTTTTTTGAATAATTGGTAGGAATGTTCTGCAGCTGAGGCTCTTCCAAAATAGTGTTTTTTGTGTCAGTAGGAAATCCAAGATTGCTGCCACTTGTTACTAAAAATAGAACATTTTTAAAAATGTTATTTTTAGCTCACCTGAGCTGAAAGCTCAGATGAGCTATTGCTATCTATACCCGTCCGTCGTGCGTCGTCCGTCGTGCGTCGTGCGTAAACTTTTTACATTTTAATCTTCTCCTCTGAAACTACCAGGCCAAAATTAATGAAACTTGGTCAGCATCATGCCTGGGTGAAGCCCTTTCAGATTTGCACAAATGAAGGAGTTATGTCCCCTTGGGGCCCCATTAGGGGGGAAAAAGTAAAAAACTTTAAAAATCTTCTCCTCTGAATCTACAAGAGATATACCTTAGTAATTTCATTTATAATATTCTTAGGTCATCTATTTTCAGATTTGCACAAATGAAAGCCGTGGGGCACTAAATGGGGAATTGGCAAGGTACTTAAGGGGGAAATGGCTAAAATTAATGTATTTGTCAATATAGCTTGAAAACTATAAACTTTTTGTATAGGCATGTATATTGGAATATTGTAGGTATTAGCCTAACGGTCATTTTGATATATGAACGAAGGTCATAGGATCAAAGGTCAAGGTCATAGACACGAACGTATACTTAAAAGGCTAATTATCTCAAAAACTAGTAACATTTTGTATAGGCATGTATATTAGAATATTGTAGGTATTAGCTTAATGGTCATTTTGATATTCGAATGAAGTTCATAGGTTCAAAGGTCAAGGTCATAGGCACGAACAAATACTTAAAAGGCTAATTATCTCAAAAACTATAAATTTTTTGTATAGGCATGTATATTGGAATATTGTAGGTATTAGCCTATCGGTCATTTTGATATATGAACGAAGGTCATAGGCTCAAAGGTCAAGGTTATAGACACAAACGAATACTTAAAAGGCTAATTATCTCAAAAACTATAAACATTTTGTATAGGCATGTATATTGGAATATTATAGGTATTAGCCTAACGGTCATTTTGATATTCGATTGAAGGTCATAGGTTCAAAGGTCAAGGCCTAAGGTATTAACAAATACTTAAAAGGCTAATTATTTAAAAAACTATAAACTTTTTGTATAGGCATGTATATAGGATTATTGTAGGTATTAGCCTAACGGTCATTTTGATATATGAATGAAGGTCATAGGCTCAAAGGTCAAGGTTATAGACACAAACGAATACTAAAAGGCTAATTATCTGAAAAAACTATAATTTTTTTGTATAGGCATGTATATTGGAATATTGTAGGTATTAGCCTTATGGTCATTTTCATTTATGATTGAAGGTTATAGATTCAAAGGTCAAGGTCATAGACAATGATGAATGCTTAACAGGTTTATTAACTCAAAAACTATTAACCTTTTGTATAGACATGTATATTGGAATATTGTAGGTATTAGTCAAACAGTCATTTTGATATATGAATGAAGTTCATAGGTTCAAAGGTCAAGGTCATAGGCATGAACAAAAACTTAAAAGGCTAATTATCTCAAAAACTATAAATTTTTTGTATAGGCATGTATATTGGAATATTGTAGGTATTAGCCTAACGGTCATTTGATATATGAATGAAGGTCATAGGTTCAAAGGTCAAGGTTATAGACACAAACGAATACTTAAAAGGCTAATTATCTCAAAAACTAAAAAAATTTTGTATAGCCATGTATATTGGAATATTGTAGGTATTAGTTTTATGGTCATTTTCATTTATGATTGAAGGTTATAGATTCAAAGGTCAAGGTCATAGACAATGATGAATGCTTAAAAGGTTTATTAACTCAAAAACTATTAACCTTTTGTATAAACATGTATATTAGAATATTGTAAGATTTTGCAAAACTTTTTGTAAATTATTAATGTCATTGACAATAGAACCTCTGCATGACATTTTTACTAAGACTCAGGTGAGCGTTAAGGCCCATGGGCCTCTTGTTGATCTTTTTTATGGTTGTTTTGATTGTATATTATTGTATGAATGGTTCTAAAAGCAACTTTAGTAACTTTTTCGAAATTTTGGCCCCACCAATATTCCAAGATGGCCACCAGTGTTAAATCATAAACTTAACTAAAATGACTTCTTCTCATAAACCACTAGGCTAATTTCATTTAAACTTAACAGGTGATGCCAATTAAAAATATTTTTTTTTTGTGTGGCCATGCCCGCTGTTACTATAAATAGCAAAAACATTTAAAAATCATCTTCTTCTGCAGAACCGCTTTGGTAGGAATGTTCTCCAACTGGGGCTCTTCCAAAATATTGTTTTTCGTGTCAATAGGAAATCTAAGATGGCTGCTACTTGTTACTAAAACCAGAACATTCTGTAAAATTTTTTTTTAATCTTTTTTTTTGTGGTCCCTCTGATTGTATGTTATTGTATTTATGGTTCCAAAAGCTAATTTAGTAATTTTGTCAAAATTATGGCCCATTCCATATTCCAAGATGGCCGCCAAAGCTAGACTTAGGATTTTAATAAAACAAAAAGCAGAGTAATCAAACTTAAAGAATTAGTACGTTTAGTTCTACAAAGTTTCAGTTTTGACTAATGTGTTCCAGGTGAGCGATACAGGCTCTATTGGGCCTCTTGTTGTAAATTGTTTAATATGAATATAGGCACTACCTATAGAAAAATTCATTATAACTCACAGAATACACATCTGGTATCAAATCATTTATTAGAAAGATTTTGTCAATGTATACATATTTGTAGCTTTCTTTGCTAGGCTTATTTTTTAAAACTTTTTTTTATTTAATACAAACCTAATACATGTATAATAACATTTTCTTTTGTAGATTTAAATTAGGAGGCAGAAAATTTGGCAGATATCTATTTTTCTTGGTTCTTTTGTCACAGCAAGGAAAGACTCTTACAGAGAAAATGTACCAGACTTTGTTTCAGTACTTTATAGATATGTTTGGAGTGGAGAGTTAGTAAGTACTTAATGACGCTTAGTGTCGTGTAAATCATTTTATTAGATTGGGTGGTGACATACAGATTGTTAGTCTGCAAATATTCAAATCACCAACATGTCTAATTTTATCTCTTATTTTTAGCTAACTTGACCAAAAGTCATTTGAGCTTATGGCATGATAAAGAATATTTGTTTGATTTGGTGCTTGACATGTATCTTCTCAGACCACTAGTTCTCTTTAAAATTCAAAATTCTGCAAATAACAGTTTCATCATTTAAATTATATCACTGGTGTGTCATTTTATATTTGATAATACTTGCACCACAATGTACATGTACTTGCGAAATGTTGGGATTTAAGATGTAATTATTATTCTGTTATGAAGTACATGTGTCTTATACATTAATTCATAGTAAATATTGCAGTACGTATTTATACATATTATTTTATTTAGAAACAGGCTATACCCTTAAAAATCTCTCATTCCTACTTAGCCAACATTAAAAACCTCACCTGTACAAAATTTCAAAATGTTGTCTTAGTTGGAATGAACCTGTAAAAGATATCAGCATCATGGATGATGGTTTGGGATGTACAGTAGATTTTAATAACCATATATTTTTATTTTAATACACTTATTTCCACTACCGATAATCTGAATAATACAGATTAACTTCATACACACCACATCCAGATAACACCGCATTGACTGTCCGCAATAAAACAGCAGCTTATTTTTAACCCCAAGATGATGTTAGCCCAATGTCAGCCCAAAGGGGGTTCCCCCGACCAAAGTACTCATGCCAGTGTGTACGAATAGGACACACAATGCAGGGGTTGAAAATTTTATCAGATGAGCAAAAGCCCAGGGCTTTTTGATACAGAAAATCAAAACCCCGCAATTTTTTTTATGAAGTCCGGTGTTTGATAAACGACAGAATCAAAAAAGATATATGCCTGTAGCTTTCGGGTTATTCAAGTCCTAAAACCAGTGTTTGTACACGCTAAGTGTTCCTGTTTCGAATTATGTATTTTTAATGGATCTATGTGCAAATTTTTGGTATAACGACAAAGCATCATTTCTATCATCGGCAGTTTGAGGGTGTTTTTGGCAATATTTACAAAATATTTCCGCATTATCGGATTTATGCTCATCATAGATGACCCATGGAAATTTGTTGACCCAATACTGTTGAAACAATCGGAAATGCTTCTCCTTATCATATGTGGCGTCTTTATTGTCTTGTGACTTTCTTTTCTTGCCACTGGAACCCAATGCAGTCTGCTTGTTCGACTTGAAATTAAACTTGAATAGCGACATGACTGATCGATTACTGGCGCATTAATGATATAGATTTTCTTTATCAACAGAATGCTTAAGCTACCGCCTATGACTAGCATTTCTTACAAGCGCAGTAATGATCAAATATGAATGTAAAGAACAACAGGCAATGTGACTACAGACCAGACGACAGTCGATAATAAATTAATAAATTTCATTAGTCCTTTAAGTATTAAAGCCCGGTGGGCTTTTCAGTGAAATTTTTGCCAAGTCCTCCTAGACATATTTTAGTCCCGGGCATCGGGCTTGAAGAATTTTCAACCCCTGCAATGCACCAATTTGGTTAAAATTCATTTATTTTGTATGTCATGTAGTTTCAAATGATATATTGTTTGAACTGATATGTACTTCGTAGCAAATTATTTCAGCCCTATATAATACTATTTGCATTTGACAGTTTTTAAGGTACTTTTTGGAACCGGGGCCACTTGACTCGGAAGTGTTTAATGAGACCTTAAGCAAAAAAAAAATTTTTTTTAATTGTTACACAATTCAGCATTTTTGAAAACTTTTACTCATTACAAGTAAAATGAGGGGTTATTCATTCCATTCTGTCAACTTTAACTCATTTTATGGTTGTTTATGCCCTGCTACTTATTTAGCAGATATTGCAAATTCAGTCCTGCAACGCATATTTTAGCATAAGAGTAGGTCCCACAACCTTGCAACAGTCAAATATTACCTCCATTATTGAAGTAATGGTACTAATGACATATTTTCGGGGTTATGGCCATTATTTCTTAAGGTCTCATACAACACTTTGGCCTTCCCCATAGGGTCCCATGTTAAATTCAACGTTTTTGTGGTGCCACTGCAAGATTCTGTTCATGGTTGGCCCAATAAATGATATATCATCTTGAAGCAAATTAAAAACTGTTCAAAACTATGTTGTAAAAAGGGGACCTTCACTATTTACTTTTTTAGCTAATTGAGATTATACCAACACCGCACGGAAATTGGATATTGACTACTTATGCCAATTTCATCCTAAAGGGGGTTCCCCTGACCGAAGTACTCATGCCAGTTTACAAATATGACACAATGCACCAATTTGGTTAAAACCCATTTATTTGGTATGTCATCAAGTTTCAAATGATGTATTGTTTGAACTGATGTGTAGCAGATTATTTCAGTCCTATACAATACTATTAGCATTTGACAGTTTTTAAGGTACTATTTGGAACCCGGGCCACTTGACCCGGAAGTGTTTAATGAGACCTGATGGGGAATTAATGTTGTCTCCCTTGGTCAGTAAATATGAAAGGTTGATTTTTGTTCTAACTATATCGACCAAATCATACGGCATACATTGGTAACACCCGCCCAACTGTCAGCTTCCGATTTCTTCCATATAAAGAAAAATAAATACAACTTACAGGTTCTTACTAAATAAAGAATGGAACGAATCAGAGGAGTGACGAATTTTCATTCGGAACTCACTCTGTGAGTGAAATGAGTAAGACGGCTAAAATTACCTAATCGACAGGCTATTATAGGCCTTTGGGTGTGAACCAGACCGCCCCTTAGATTTCTCTAGAAGTTCTGTGTTTATGGAGTCCAATGCGATCTAGCTTTCTAGCTAGGTTAAATTATCGTGAAAAATCCCGATCATACTTAATTTTGGGGCTAAACATGCCAAAATCGCACTTTTCATACCAAGGTTGAGTTTAAACCACTCTAGCTCATTAACCGTTCTATCTATCAACTTGGCGTCAACAGACAAAAAATTCTTAAAGATGTTACCGAAAAAACGGTATTTTTAGATTTTTTTCTAGTGACCTCATCTCCTAGGTTTGAATTCTGCTCGGGCAGATCCTATCATCCTATCGTATGAAAGTTTGTCAGTTCACTTGCGGAAGGTAGGTGATTTTCTTTGGGTACTCTGGTTTTCTCAACCATCCCTGAACTGAGCGCCTCGGAATCAGCGAAAGAATCTTGACTGAAGCGTTAAATTTCATTACACCATTCCATCCATTCACCAGGTTTCCTTCACAATAACTGAACTGACCGCCTCGACATAAGTGAAAAACATTTCCATTTTACGATATGCCAAACATTATTCAACATGCTAGTAATAGATTTGAAAGTGAACTGTGCGCCTCTATGCAAGATGAATAATCTTGAAAATGACATTTACTACTTTAGTTCACACAGAAGAAATTTTATAGAAGAAACTTGAAATGTACGGTTTATAATTTGACTTGTACATTTCATAACAGAAATTTTCATGACGACACATTGTAAATTTCATTTCAAAACTATGCCACTGAAAATTTAACGGGATAAAGTGGAGATTAATAATTTTGTGTTAGAATCACAGACTTTTACACAAGATACCACTGTGTAGCTCAGTTGGTAATATGTTCGCTTCGTAAGGAGGTTGTTGGTTCGCTCCCCGGCCGTGTCTGGCCAAAGACTTGAAAGTAGGTAGCACTCGGAAATCATTACTTCACTCCACTTAGAATAGAACGTGTCTCAATACAGTATAAACTTATAAATTGTATTAATGTAGGAAATGAAATGAAAAAAAATCATCTCAAGAATTTACATAAACTTTTTCCTTAAGGTTAAAAAAATGGGCGCCTCAATGACCGAGTGATCTACAGCGCACTTACGGATCACAGCGCCTCTCACCGCCAAGGTTTGAATCCCGCTCGGGAGATCCTAGTGTGAAAAAAAATTGTCACTTCACTTGCCGAGGGTAGGTGGTTTTCCGGCGGTCGCTCCGGTTCCCTCCACCATCCCTAAACTAACCGCCTCGACATTTAGTGAAAGAATCTTGACTGGGGCGTAAAACTTAATAAATCCAAGGCTAATTAATGTAAATGACATGTTATTAAGGCGATTGATGATTTAACTTTCTGAATTTTAGTAAAATGTCTACTTTGAACAGTTCACACACAATAAATTTTGAAGAGAAACTTGAAATGTGCGGTTTATTATTATATTTGCACATTTCATGACAACAGAAAGTTTCATGACGACATAATTGTAATTTTCATTAAAAACAAATTTAATGGTAAATATTTAAAAAAAAAAAAAAAAATCGCGGAATAAACTGTAGTTTAATTTGTCTGTTAAATTTATCTCTTCCTGAAAAATGTTTATTTGCAGTCAAGATCAATTTTAATTGTATTACTGTGTTACTCAGTTGGCAGAGTGGGAGGTTGTTGGTTCGATCCCCGGTCGGGTTTGATCCAAGGCTTGAAATTAGGTAGTAACTATTCTGTCGCCTATCCCTCCGATTCACTCGGCATTGAAAGTCACGGAAATTTAAAATAAACGAAGTCCCAATAATATTGCACCTTCGCTTATAGCTGGCGATGTCTCGATATAAGTGAAATATTCTTGACTAGGACATTAAACACCATTACTCACTCACTCTCTTGGCACATTAAGTATTGCACTTACGGTGGTGCTGTGTCAGCCAGATCACATAATGCTACTATAAAGGAGGGTGTCTGCTTTGTACTAGAACACATTTATAAAAACTCAAAAACAAATGGAATAAATGTATCAGAAATTTCCCTGTATTGTATGTTTTATACCGTTGTAATGTGCTAAGTTTCGATTTTGCTAATTTGTGAATATGGATCGGGATGTAGGTTTGTTTGATTTAATATAATGTGAAACACAATGTACATATGTATAGTTAAAAGTAAAACACGTGGGCTTCCAATAAGCCGGAAGGTGGTGCTATCTATAAATAAAGCAGCCAAAAGTAGAATAGAAAAAGCCGCGACTTAGCGCATGCAATTTGGTGAAAATTTTCCATACCAATTTTCTGTATTAAACAGCCCTTTCAATGCCGACGTCACAGAAAAAGATGAATAAATTATCTCTTATCCAATCAACGATAAGCATGTCGAACTGCCTACAAGAAGCCATGTTTTTTGGACAAATGCAACATGACTGACGGTAGTCAATGTGCATTATTAGACATTATTTTGCAGCTGTTATGGAATATTATCTGTCGTAAGTAACTTAACAGAATGTTTAAGCACATAATGGACAGCCCAAGGTTTTTGACTGAGAAAGCTTGGGGTTTTCTTGGGGAAATTCCCAACAACTGCAACAAACAAAGCGTCCATGCCATCAGTTTGCTAGAACACGGCTGTCAAATATTTAAATGTTACAGGTTGGTAAATAAGAACTACAAAGATGGGATTGTTTAATAGATATATATCTTGACAAGGCATTTCTAATGTACGTTTATCCTTGAAGCAAGCGATGGAGAGGCATCATCTCTGACTGACGACATAAACACTGAACAGGTATGTTTACTCCTACACACAATGAAAATTGTAATGATTGTTCATCTCTTGACATGGTTCGTATTCCCTGTGGTGTCGAGGTTAATATGTAAAATTACTGTATTTTGTTAGGCAGGTCCACATGGTGCACGTGTATGAAAAGGGGAGAAACACAACAAAATCAACTTCGTCACAGAGTGCATGGATGAGGATCAGATAATTGTTTATAACAGTTTAATAATGTACAGACAACACACTGCCCCTCCCAAACCCATATAAACGTTTATTTGCACACATTACCTATAGCTAGGTTTCCATAAATTTAAAATTATTAATAGCCAAATTTCCAAAATTGTGAAAATGCAGTCCTTTTAAAAGTATTTTTTCATAAGTTTGCTTAAACAGGTTACTTTTTCAAAGAATCTTTCAGAAATTAGACTGTTAGTAGCCAATGGTGATTTTGGCTACCAGTAATTACCTATTTTCTCTGTGGCTCTCTGGATCCAAGTTGGATTGCATCACAACTCCACAGAATTTGTCATTTGTTTATCAATCATGCAGATGTTACCTTGAACAGGTATAATTATATTCAAAAAGTTTTATGCCGTAATCATAGTATTGTTGATAAAGTCGATGTCTCTGTCAGGATTGCCCTGGATATGTTTGACGTTTCATGTTCCTTTCACACAATTTTGATTGCACACATGGCGGGGTATCTAGCTAAACAGGATGTGCAGGCAAAATTTCTGCATCTTCATCAATTCTGTAGCTTGCAGCCTCTCAATTTCAGTGAAATTTTCTGATTATATCACTGCATCTTAATATAAGTGAAAGAATCTTGACTGTACCACTGCATCTCAATATAAGTGAAATAATCTTGACCGTACCACTGCATCTCAATAAAGTTAAAGAATCTTGACCGTAACACTACACTCTCAATATAAGTGAAATAATCTTGACCGTACCACTGCATCTCAATATAAGTTAAAGAATCTTGACCGTAACACTACGTCTCAATATAAGTGAAATAATCTTGGCGGTATCATTGCGTCTCGGTATAACATGTATAAGTGAAATAATCTTGATGGTATCACTGTGTCTCTATATAAGTGAAAGAATCTTGACCGTACCACTGCGTCTCGGTATAAGTGGAAGAATCTTGACCGTACCACTGCGTCTCAATATAAGTGAAATAATCTTGACCGTACCACTGCATTTTGATCTAAGTGAAAGAATCTTGACTGGCCTACCACTGCATCTTAATATAAGCGAAATTTTCTTGACTGTACCACTGCGTCTCAATATCAATAAAATTATCTTAGCTGTATCACTGCGTCTCAGTACCAGTGAAATAACCTTAACCGTACCACTGCGTCTCAATATAAGTGCAATAATCTCTACCGTACCACTGCATTTTGATATAAGTGAAAGAATCTTGACTGGCGTACCACTGCATATCAGTATAAGTGAAAGAATCTTGACCATACCACTGCGTCTCGTAATAAATGAAGTAATTTTGACCATAACACTGTGTCTCAATATAAGTGAAAGAATCTTGATCGTACCACTGCGTCTAATATAAGTGAAAGAATCTTGGCGGTATCACTGCGTCATAGTACAAGTGAAAGAATCTTGACCGTACCACTGCGTCTCAATATAAGTGAAAGAATCTTGACCGTACCACTGCGTCTCAATATAAGTGAAAGAATCTTGACCATACCACTGCATCTCAATATAAGTGAAATAATCTTGGCGGTATCACTGCATCATAGTATAAGTGAAAGAATCTTTATCCTACCACTGCATCCCAATAAGTGTAATAATCTTCGCGGTATCACTGCATATCGATAGAAGTGAAAGAATCTTGACCATACCACTGCGTCTCAATATAAGTGAAATAATCTTGGCGGTATCGCAGCGTCTCAATATAAGGGAAATAATCTTGGCGGTATCGCAACGTCTTAATATAAGGGAAATAATCTTAACCGTACCACTGCGTCTCAATATAAGTGAAAAAATCTTGACAGTACCACTGCATCTCAGTATAAGTGAAAGAATCTTGACCGTACCACTGCATCTCAATATAAGTGAAATAATATTGGCTGTATCACTGCGTCTCAGTATAAGTGAAAGAATCTTGACCGTACCACTGCATCTCAATATAAGTGAAATAATATTGGTGGTATCACTGCGTCTCAGTATAAGTGAAAGAATCTGATCGTACCACTGCGTCTCAATATAAGTGAAAGAATCTTGACCATACCACTGCGTCTCAATATAAGTGAAATAATCTTGGCGATATCACTGCGTCATAGTATAAGTGAAATAATCTTAACCGTACCACTTTGTCTCAATATAAGTGAAAGAATCTTGACAGTACCACTGCATCTCGGTATAAGTGAAAGAATCTTAGCGGTATCACTGCATCTCAGTATAAGTGAAAGAATCTTAACCGTACCACTGTGTCTCGATATAAGAGAAAGAATCTTGACCGTACCACTGTGTCTCTATATAAGTGCAATAATCTTGACCGTACCACTGCATTTTGATATAAGTGAAAGAATCTTAACTGGCGTACCACTGCATATCAATATAAGTGAAAGAATCTTGACCGTACCACTGCGTCTCAATATAAGTGAAATAATCTTGGCGGTAACGCAGTGTTTGGTATAAGGGAAATAATCTTAACCGTACCACTGCGTCTCAATATAAGTGAAAGAATCTTGACAGTACCACTGCGTCTCAATATAAGTGAAATAATCTTGGCGGTATCACTGCGTTTCAGTATAAGTGAAAGAATCTTGACCGTACCACTGCGTCTCAATATAAGTGAAAGAATCTTGACTGTACCACTGCCTCTCTATATAAATATAATAATCTTGACCATACCACTGCGTCTCTATATAAGTGAAAGAATCTTGACTGTACCACTGCGTCTCTATATAAATGCAATAATCTTGACCGTACCACTGCGCCTCGATATAAGTGAAACAATCTTGACCGTACCACTAATCTTGATGTAATCAGTGCTCCCATGGCAGTCACTTGTAATGCAAAATGTTTTAATTAGCTGTGTACACAAATTAAGAGATACGCGAATTATGTAAAATAACTGCATATTTTTTATTCATACGCAGCGTGAACAGTATAAAAATATCATATTCACTGATTTATTCAAATACTGACCTTTTCTATTTCATAATCGCGTACAGTACAAGAATAACTACACATGGCAATGTCGACTTTTATTTGGCATGGCTAAAGACATGATCTATAGAATTGACAGGATTGACCATTCGACTTTTATTTTTGGCATTGCTAAAGACATGATCGATAGAATTGACAGGATGCGGGTTAGGTCTGTCATGTGCTGGTTTGAATGTTTATAGAAATAATACATGTTCAGTCATATGCTTGTTTTAAGATTGCTGAAAAATCGATGTATATTTGCAGAGGTATAACAAAATGAGGTTAAATTCATTACCGAGTTTTTAGCTCACCTGAGCACAAAGTGCTCAAGTGAGCTATTGTGATCAGTCTTTGACCGTCGTGCGTCGTGCGTCGTGCGACGTGCGTCGTGCGTCGTGCGTCAACTTTTCATTGTTAACACTCTAGAGGCCACAGTTTTTGTTATATCTTCATCAAAACTGTCCAGAACATTGTTCAGGTCAAAACCTAAGTCAAGTTCATATATGGAATGTTGGATCAATAAGTAGGTCACTAGGTCAAATCAAAGAAAAACCTTGTTAACACTCTAGAGTCCATATTTTTGTCCAATCTTCATATAATTTGTCCAGAACAACGTTCATGACCAAAGCAAGGTCAAGTTCGTATATGGGTCATGTTGGATCAATAAGTAGGTCACTAGGCTAAATCATAGAAAAACCTTGTTAACACTCTAGAGTCCATATTTTTGTCCAATCTTCATATAATTTGTCCAGAACAACGTTCATGACCAAAGCAAGGTCAAGTTCGTATATGGGTCATGTTGGATCAATAAGTAGGTCACTAGGTCAAATCAAAGAAAAACCTTGTTAACACTCTAGAGTCCATATTTTTTGTCCAATCTTCATATAATTTATCCAGAACAATGTTCATGACCAAAGCAAGGTCAAGTTCGTATATGGGTCATGTTGGATCAATAAGTAGGTCACTAGGCCAAATCATAGAAAAACCTTGTTAACACTCTAGAGTCCATATTTTTGTCCAATCTTCATATAATTTGTCCAGAACAACGTTCATGACCAAAGCAAGGTCAAGTTCGTATATGGGTCATGTTGGATCAATAAGTAGGTCACTAGGCCAAATCATAGAAAAACCTTGTTAACACTCTAGAGTCCATATTTTTTGTCCAATCTTCATATAATTTGTCCAGAACAACGTTCATGACCAAAGCAAGGTCAAGTTCGTATATGGGTCATGTTGGATCAATAAGTAGGTCACTAGGTCAAATCAAAGAAAAACCTTGTTAACACTCTAGAGTCCATATTTTGTCCAATCTTCATATAATTTGTCCAGAACAACGTTCATGACCAAAGCAAGGTCAAGTTCGTATATGGGTCATGTTGGATCAATAAGTAGGTCACTAGGCCAAATCATAGAAAAAACCTTGTTAACACTCTAGAGTCCATATTTTTTGTCCAATCTTCATATAATTTGTCCAGAACAACGTTCATGACCAAAGCAAGGTCAAGTTCGTATATGGGTCATGTTGGATCAATAAGTAGGTCACTAGGCCAAATCATAGAAAAAACCTTGTTAACACTATAGAGTCCATATTTTTTGTCCAATCTTCATATAATTTGTCCAGAACAACGTTCATGACCAAAGCAAGGTCCAGTTCGTATATGGGTCATGTTGGATCAATAAGTAGGTCACTAGGTCAAATCAAAGAAAAACCTTGTTAACACTCTAGAGTCCATATTTTTTGTCCAATCTTCATATAATTTGTCCAGAACAACGTTCATGACCAAAGCAAGGTCAAGTTCGTATATGGGTCATGTTGGATCAATAAGTAGGTCACTAGGCCAAATCATAGAAAAACCTTGTTAACACTCTAGAGTCCATATTTTTTGTCCAATCTTCATATAATTTGTCCAGAACAACGTTCATGACCAAAGCAAGGTCAAGTTCGTATATGGGTCATGTTGGATCAATAAGTAGGTCACTAGGCAAATCATAGAAAAACCTTGTTAACACTATAGAGTCCATATTTTTTGTCCAATCTTCATATAATTTGTCCAGAACGATGTTCATGATCAAAGCAAGGTCAAGTTCGTATATGGGTTATGTTGGGTCAATAAGTAGGTCACTAGACCAAATCATAGAAAAACCTTGTTAACACTATAGAGTCCATATTTTTTGTCCAATCTTCATATAATTTGTCCAGAACAACGTTCATGACCAAAGCAAGGTCAAGTTCGTATATGGGTCATGTTGGATCAATAAGTAGGTCACTAGGTCAAATCATAGAAAAACCTTGTTAACGCTAAAGAGTCCATATTTTTTGTTTAATCTTCATATAATTTGTCCAGAACGATGTTCATGACCGAAACAAGGTCAAGTTGGTTTATGGCTTATGTTGGGTCAATAAGTAGGTCACTAGGTCAAATCATAGAAAAACCTTGTTAACGCTATAGAGTCCATATTTTTTGTCCAATCTTCATATAATTTGTCCAGAACAATGTTCATGACCAAAGCAAGGTCAAGTTCATATATCGTTAATTTTGGGTCAATAAGTAGGTCACTAGGTCAAATCAAAGAAAAACCTTGTTAAAACTATAGATATAGAGTCCATAGTTTTTGTCCAATCTTCATATAATTTGTCCAGAACAATGTTCATGACCAAAGCAAGGTCAAGTTCACATATGGGTCATGTTGGGTCAATAAGTATGTCACTAGACCAAATCATAGAAAAACCTTGATAACACTAAAGAGTCCATAGTTTTTGTCCAATCTTCATATAATTTGTCCAGAACGATGTTCATGACCAAAGCAAGGTCAAGTTCGTATATGGGTCATGTTGGGTCAATAAGTAGGTCACTAGACCAAATCATAGAAAAACCTTGTTAACACTATAGAGTCCATATTTTTCGTTTAATCTTCATATAATTTGTCCAGAACAATGTTCATGACCAAAGCAAGGTCAAGTTCGTATATGGGTCATGTTGCGTCAATAAGTAGGTCACTAGGCAAAATCATAGAAAAACCTTGTTAACACTATAGAGTCCATAGTTTTTGTCCAATCTTCATATAATTTGTCCAGAATAATGTTCATGACCAAAGCAAGGTCAAGTTCGTATATGGGTCATGTTGGGTCAATAAGTAGGTCACTAGACCAAATCATAGAAAAACCTTGTTAACACTATAGAGTCCATAGTTTTTGTCCAATCTTCATATAATTTGTCCAGAACAACGTTCATGACCAAAGCAAGGTCAATTTCTTATATGGGTCATGTTGGATCCATAAGTAGGTCACTAGGCCAAATCATAAAAAAAACCTTGTTAACACTCTAGAGTCCATATTTTTTGTTTAATCTTCATATAATTTGTCCAGAACAATGTTCATGACCAAAGCAAGGTCAAGTTCGTATATGGGTCATGTTGGGTCAATAAGTAGGTCACTAGGCCAAATCATAGAAAAACCTTGTTAACACTATAGAGTCCATAGTTTTTGTCCAATCTTCATATAATTTGTCCAGAACGATGTTCGTGACCAAAGCAAGGTCAAGTTTGTATATGGGTTATGTTGGGTCAATAAATAGGTCACTAGGTCAAATCAAAGAAAAACCTTGTTAACACTCTAGAGTCCATATTTTTTGTCCAATCTTTATATAATTTGTCTAGAACGATGATCATGACCAAAGCAAGGTCAAGTTCGTATATGGGTCATGTTGGATCAATAAGTAGGTCACTAGGTCAAATCATAAAAAAAACTTGCTAACACGTTAGAGTCCATGTTTTCTGTCCAATCTTCGTATAATTTGTCAAGAACAATGTTCAGGACAAAAGCTAGGTCAAGTTCATTACTTATAATGAATTCTGTTAATCCTCTATTCATGACATTATTGGAAAAATGTGTATAATTCAACTTATTCTCAGGTGAGCGCCGGGGCCTCATGGCCCTCTTGTTATCTTTGTTGTTGTGCTACCTGTGCGATTTTAAACGATTTGATTCAATGTTACGTCTTCTGTGAAGCACAGGGGCAAATTTGTCATCTCCTCTAGATCGTTCCATTCTTTCCCATGAAACCCCTTAAGGTGTCGCCCAACTAGTAAAATATAATCTGGGATTGAATAATGAATTATTGGCAAACAAAAAATGTCATCTTTTGTCGTTTTAAAACTTGGAATCTGTATAAAAATTGGATCATGACATCCTGTTTACATTTGTAGCACATCACGTGACGATCATGTGGTTTTGATAAGTATAAAACTTAAACTTGATTAAGTCGTTTAAACAATAAAAAATAATTTGAAAATAATAATTTATTTAGTTGTAAAATTATTGAAATGCTTTGACTTTAAAAAAAATACGAAAATAAATTGAATATTGCTGTTACATCTGGGTTGTGTCATTACCAGTAATTTAATAAATATGATGCTGGCATGGTGATATATTTCTTTGGTAGATTAGAGAAACATAAACAGAAATCGATCTTTGAAGAAGGTAAATTTGTGATTTTATTGATTTTTTTACAAGTAAATTAAGTAATTATTCAATCTTAAGCATAGTTGAATAATCAAACTGGCAATAATAGGGTTTTTCAACTTTTTGACAATGCCAATTTGCCAATAGATTTACAGTTCAAAATCAAGAAAATAGCTTTGGATTTTGTTATGATATGTGGCTAACTGATATATTCTTTTATCTTTTATCACGATTACATGGATTTCACTGTACAGACAATCGTTTGCGACTCACCAGAGATTTGGGTAAAATGTAAAAGTTGTGTTTTCATGTGTAATGCGCACCCCCATAGTTTTATGAGAAAAAACAACAGATTTATGGTACATGAGTCAATGAACACAGACATGTGTGACTGACTCGGTCTGGGATGGAGGATTTCACTTAGCACTTGTTTTATAATTTGTTCTTTCTTTTTTTACATTTTATTATGAAATATAAAAACAAACAGTTAAAAATAAACACAACAACACAGATTAAAATTAAATTCTTTAATAAATTTGCCCAAAATGATAGTTTTTCAGACTGATGATATGACAGATTGTCTACTCGGCAGCTTTTAAAAATCGCAGTTAAACGGGTATAAGTCATGCATTTTGATTTCCCACCTATTTACTCATTCATAAGTTTTAAGTCTGAACTATTGTCATTAAAAAGGAATTTACACATGGAACAGACTTTGATACACATCGAAGTGACAGGGTTATTGTGTTCATACTTTCAACCAGAATTTGAGTGAGAAATCTTGACCGCACTCTCCTGATACCTGTAATGCATCAATGTTACATGTAATTCATTGTTAATAAAAGTGGGAATTTTTTCCTGGTGGTGGACGGTTTTACCTGTCCACGTGAGAAAAATATTTTTGATCCGTTATTTCTTCAGTCGCGGTGAATGTCTGTGGGTCACGATGGACCATGGTGAAAAATTGATCCCCTCGTATTGTTTCTTGAGGTTGGTTAAGCTGAAAACTGCCTTGGCGCCATCTTATGCAAATCTTTTCATGGCCGACTTAGAACAGAGAATGATAAATCAATTCTCTGTTAAACCCAACAAAACGAAACAAACCCTTGCCTTAGACGCAACTGCCAATATTGCGCTAAAATTAAGAAAAACAAAAAGTTTTCATCGTGTATAACCGGGTACAAATACTCAAAGAATATCATCGGCGATTGTGAGACAAGAAATATCATTTACCTTATTTCTTGCTCAAAATGTCGCAAACAATATGTTGGCCAAAGTAAAAGACCGTTTCGACAAAGAATGTACGAACATATTCGTTACATTGAGATCATACAAGTACTAACTAGTGACCCAGATGATACATTCTCCCAGAAACACCGGGATGACAGTGAGGATTATTGGATCCTCAAATTAAAAACGCTCAAACCCAAGGGAATTAATGACAGGCTCTCGGCAAGGCGACAACACTCTGTCTTTTAATTTATTCACTATAGACATCAAACTTCATATATAGAATCAGTGTGTAGACTTCTACAAAGTTTGCGAATAGATTTGACCTTGGTCTTAGTTCAAGGTCACAATGACCTTTTATGTAAAATGCTAAAATGACTTTTCATGAACCTATAGACATCAAACTTCATATATAGAATCAGTGTGTAGACTTCTACAAAGTTTGTGAATAGATTTGACCTGGACCTTAGTTCCAGGTCACAGTGACCTTGTGTGTAAACATGCTAAAAATGACTTTTCTCATAAACCAAAAGGCCTAGAGACACCAAACTTTGTATATAGAATCAGCATGTTGAATTCTGCGAAGTTTGCGAACAGATTTGATCTTGACTTTAGTTCAAGGTCACATTGACCTTGTATGTAAAAATGCTAGAAATGACTTTTTGTCATGAACCACAGGACCTATAGACATTAAACTTCAAATATAAAATCAGTGTTTACACTTCTACAAAGTTTGCAGATAGATTTGACCTTAGTTTCAGGTCACAGTGACCTAGTATATAAAAATGCTAGAGATGACTTTTTCTTGTGAACCAAAAGGTCTATGGACATCAAACTTCATATATAGAATCAGTGTATAGACTTCTGCGAAGTTTGCAAACAGATTTGACCTTGACCTTAGTTCAAGGTTACAGTGGTTAAAAAATGATAAAAATGACTTCTTTTCATGAACCTAAAGATCTATAGACATCATTGTGTAGACTTATACAAATTTTGTGAATAGATTTGATCTTGACTTGCATGTCATTTGTGCAAAAAAAAAAGGCTAAGAATGACTTTTTGTCATGACCCATAAGGAATATAGTCATCAAACTTCTTACATAAAGTCATTGTGGTGAGTTCTAAAAGGTTACAAATAGATTTGTCCTTGGTCTTTATACATGGTGATAGTGGCAGAAAATTGCTTTGATTTTGGCTAATGCACACCAAGTGAGAGATACAGGCCCTTTTGGGCCTCTTGTTAAAATTAGAATCGTGACGTCATGGAAAAACCGGTTCAAGTACATTACGACATATGACGATGCTTAAAGCTGCATTAAGGTTTTCTATGCAAAAATATGAAATGGCATAATTTTTTTTTACTATGCATCCAATGAAAACATTAAACTTAACTTTTATCAAAAACGCTCTCTCAAGCCCACAAACCAAAGGTTTTCAGCTAGGGCTTTTCCCGAGCGAATTCTATTTAAAACATCGATCACGTGATCACGTGACGTCAACTAATAATTAGACCGGGCCTGTAGATGCGAGACGGTGCATGGAACATGAAAATACATTGAATAAAACACACAAATTGATTAAATATATCATTTTGACTGCATAAAAAGATTAGCAACAATATTATAAACAACTCCAGTTATTTTTGATGGACGTAATTCGGAAATATCTCATATATTTTGTTGATTGAATCGATGCCCTCAGGATTCTTTAGTGGTTTTAATACATGTACATGTATATATATGTCCTGAACATCATTCTGATGTATACAACAAGTCCATTTAATATTATGGCATTGTACTAAGTATTGCATGAGAAGGCGTGATTGTATATATATGACAAGATGTCAACATTACCTGTATGCACTGTTTAGACTTGTTCGTGTTTATAAACACTTGTGACATCAGATTGGGAACGACCTATACATAGTATAGTTGTTTCATTTGTACCCATTTATCCATTTGAACCAGACCGATTTGAATCCTTGGGTTCAGTTAGCCCTTTTCTTTTATTTGAAGAATCTGATACGTTCTCATGCAAAAACGTTATCTTTCTACCGACAGCAATTGTTTATTGACACATGAATTTTCACGCACGCTTGAAGCTGACTCTAAAGGTCATAGAGGTCAGTGAACTGTTACCCCACCGATTTGGGATTCCCATTAAAATATATATGATAGGGGCGAAATTTTAGAAAATGACTTTCACAGATCGTGATTAGAAGGTATCTATATATGAAAAAAAATATTGTTAGAAAAACCAAAAAAATTCAGAAAATTGGAAAACTTAATGCAGCTTTAAATTGGTATAAAAGCACAGAAGTCCATTAAAATTTATCATTTGTGACTATGTAAGAGATAAAGAACATCATTATGAATACATCTGGATAATTATTAAAGACGGACAATACCATACAATAACAGCATCGCATTCGAAGCTCAGTGTATCATTGCGCATGCCTTAAACTAAAAATAATCATCGTCGAACTAGTGCCCCACTGGTAAGAGGATTCCGTTTATTTACAGTAGATAGAAGGAAAATTTCAGAAAATGAATCGCACGATAGTGATTAGAAGTTATCTATTTAAAAAAAAATATTTAGAAAATCAAAAATTCAGAAAATTGGAAAACTTGATGCAGCTTTAACATATGTAACAGGTTTTATAGAAATAATTTTTATTGGGTTGCTATTAGCGAAATATTCAAATATTAAGCTAATTCTTTGAAAATCTTCTACTCAAAAACTACTGGAGCTATTTGAACCTACTTTGGTGTGTAAGGTCCCTAGTAATGCAGATTAAAGTTTGCACAAATCAACTTCATGGTCACCGTTACTATAAATAGCAAAAAGTGTTAAATGGCTGATACACAATTATTTATTAACCGATTTAGTTAAAATGTGGCATATTGAAAGTAAAGGCATAGCCATTTAACATGTGTAACAGGTTTTTCAGAAACGATTTTTATTGGGTCACTATTGGCGAAATATTCAAATAAGGTGTTTACCCAATTCTTTGAAAATCTTCTACTCAGAAACTACTGGAGCTATTTGAACCTAATTTGGTGTGAAAGGTTCCTAGGTGATGCAGACACAAGTTTGCACAAAACAACTTTCTGCGGCATCCAAGATGGCCACCATTACTATAAATAGTAAAAAGTGATAAATGGCTGATACACGATTATTTATTAACCGATTTAGTTCAAATTTGGTATATAGAAAGTAGATGCATAGCCATTTAGCATATATAACAGGTTTTTTAAAAACAATTTTTATTGGGTCGCTATTAGTGGAATATTCAAATAAGGTGCTATATTTAGCCAATTTCTTGAACATCTTCTCCTCAGAAACTACTGGACCCGTTTGAACCTACTTTGGTGTGTAAGATCCGTAGGTAATGCAGAATAAAGTTTGCTCAAATCAACTTCCTGCAGCATTCAAGATGGCCGCCATTACTATAAATAGCAAAAAGTGATAAATGGCTGATACACATTTATTTATCATCTGATTTAGTTCAAATTTGGTATATAGAAAGTAGATGTATAGCCATTTCACTTGTATATCATTTTTTCCGAAACATTTTTAGCTCAACTGGCAATAGCAGCATGGCTGTGTGAAATTTACATGCAAATAAAGTTACCAGTTGAGCAATACAGGCCCTTTTGGGCCTCTTGAGATTTTTAGCTATTTTTAGGAAAATTAATTATTTTGTGCTTTATTCCTTTTTCTCTTTGAATCACATTTGTCAATTTTCTCCATAAAAAATCAAAATTTTGACAGCCACATACTGAGGTTTTTTGCTTTCAGTAATCAAAATCACATGGAGCATGTGGACCCAAAAGGCAGTTATCATAAATGATTTTGACTAAGTATTTCCGGTTGCATTGCATATTACTACAAAGATGACTTTTCCCAGAAATAACCTCACTAAGTGACGATATAAAATTATGACAAAAATTAATTTGCCTGACCCCACAAGGAAAGCATGCAGACAACTTGTCTGACGAGAAGATTGTCTTGCACAGAACAACCAATCATTTATGTTGAGCCCTGTGAATACATTTAAAAAAAAAAAGGTCAAGGTCAAAACTAAGTCACTGTTTTTTTTTTTTTTTTTTTTTTTGCATAATTGATAATTTTACCATGGTCTGATTGAAATAAAGTTGCTAAATTATATCCATTAGGGTATACTATCAATGCACATTTTAAAATAAAATTTTCTTAATTTTAGTATAGGTGTGCCATTCCAGAGCATGAAATGCTTATAAAAGGAAAAAAGATAGTGTCAATCCCAGATTTGTTAGTGATGAAAGGGGATCCTCAGTTGATGCAATTGGTTGCTGTTTGTGAGGTAAAAAAAAATGTAATAGAAAATTTATGTTAATATAGTACTTTTTGAAGTATTTTTTTCACAAAGCTTTTTTAGTTTTTTTTTTGTAATGTAAATTTTTATTGACATAGAACAATCACAATCGATACATGTACTGTTATTTACACAAAATACAAAAAACAATAGATAAATCAACATACCCAATAATGTTGAAATAAATTATACAAATATCAAATATAAATAATATTATACAGTTACTTTTTGTAATAAATGTAGTATAATTGTCATGTGCTACTTTTGATCTTATAGAGCAATGCATTCAAAGGTAGCTTATTTAGATATATTATTTTATAAAGATTCAAAAAAGCACCTGACATGATTGATGCTGTCAGAGGAAAGGGGTGATAGAGAGAAAAAAATTCAACCTAGAACAGCTCTCCAAAAGGTCTCCAAAATTTTTCAAACTCTTCAATTGCATTTGTTTTAATTGCTATATGGTTCTGGGTGATAAAATGAGCTTGATAGTATGAAATAAATTCTTGAATATTGAGTGTTTTTCCTTTAACTTTCGTTCTAAAAATAAAATTTCTAACTAAAATATATAAAACATTTATAGGTTTTGTTTCAAAATTCCAAATATCACTTCTTTTTCATTGATGTATAAGTCTATTTGACATTTTGCTTTTATTAATTTTGTTTTTTCATCCAAAAATCATTTACAATTTGGCATTCCCAGAATAAATGAGTAGTTGTTTCACAAAATATTTTACAGAAGGTACATTTGTCATCTAATCTTATTTGTAACTTTTACAAATAATTGTTTGTGGCAAGTAATTTATCGTTTATTCTGTATTGAAACCATTGTAAATATGAGTTTTGTGTTGTATAAAAAGGGAGACAATTAGTATTATTCCATTCTTTTTCGCCAAATAAAAATTCACTTGTCCACTTTAATTCTTATGTTTTACATCTTTTGGATTTGAGAAATAAACTATACATATCTTTGCTACCTTTTTCTGATTTTTTAGCTCAACTGGCTATAGCCACTGAGCTTATGCCATGGTGAAGCGTGTGTCTGTGCGTGCATCCGTGTGTAAACTTTAATCTTCTCTGAAACCACTGGGCCAATTGGAACCAAATTTGGTGTGGAAAGTCCCTAGGTGGAGTAGATTAAAGTGTGGACAAATCAACTTCCTGCGGCATCCAAGATGGCCGGCTTTGCAAAAACCTATAAATAGGCGTTATATTTTTTTTTGGACAGATTTAGTTCAAAATTGAGATTTAGGAAGTAGATGTCTAGCCATTTAATATATGTAACGGGTTTTTCTGTAAATTTCTGTAAATGTTTGCTCATAATTAGCAGAATATGCAAATTAGATGCTAAATTTAGACAATCCTTTGAAAATCTTCTCTGAAACTGCAAAGCCAAATGAAGCCAAATTGGGGGTGAAATGTCCCTAGGTGGAGTAGATTAAAGTTTGTACAAATCAACTTCCTGCGGCATTCAAGATGGCCACCATTGCTGTAAATAGCAAAAACCTATAAATGTTCATTACATGTTTATTGAGACCGATTTAGTTCAATCTTGAGATTTAGAAAGTAGATGTCTTGACATTTAATATATGTAATAGGTTTTTATGTAACTTTTTCTATATGCTCATAATTAGCAGAATATGCAAATTAGATGCTTAATTTAGACAATTCTTTGAAAATCTTCTTCTTTGAAACCACATTAAACCTATTAATGGTCATTACACAAATATTTATCAACAAATGTAGTTCAAATTTGAGATTTAGAAAGTAGATGTCTAGCCATTTAATATCTGTAATGGTTTTGTTGACTCAGTTTTCACAATATGAGATGCAACTTGTCTGCCAGTTGAGCAATACAGGCCCTATTGGGCCTCTTGTTTAATAATTTCAAAATATGGAAAATATGGACATGTTAGTTTATTATTTTGCTTTTGAAATTTTCTTGAATTTGATTTTACTTCATTTATTACTCCTAAATATTCTAAAAAATTTGATTTTAACTGATGCGTTTTTAGCTCAACTGGCTATAGCCAGCTGAGCTTATGCCATGGTGAAGCATGTGTCCGTGCGTCCGTAAACTTTAATCTTCTCCTCTGAAACCACTGGGCCAATTGGAACCAAATTTGGTGTGGAAAGTCCCTAGGTGGAGTAGATTAAAGTTTGTACAAATCAACTTCCTGCGGTATCCAAGATGGCCACCATTGCTATAAATAGCAAAAACCTATAAATGGTCATTACATGTTTATTGTTGGACCGATCTAGTTCAAATTTGAGATTTAGAAAGTAGATGTCTAGCCATTTAATATATGTAACGGGTTTTTCTGTAACTTTTTCTGTTTGCTCGTAATTAGCGTAATATGCAAATTAGATGCTAAATTTAGTCGATTCTTTGAAAATCTTCTTCTCTGAAACCACATACCCAAATGATGCCAAATTTGGTGTGGAAAGTCCCTAGTTGGAGTAGATTAAAGTTTGTACAAGTCAACTTCCTGCAAGTCAACTTCCTGCGGCATCCAAGATGGCCGCCATTTCTATAAATAGCAAAAACCTATAAATGGTCATTACATGTTATTTTTGGACCGATTTAGTTCAAATTTGAGATTTAGAAAGTAGATGTCTAGCCATTTGATATATGCAACAGGTTTTTCTGTAACTTTTTCTGTTTGCTCATAATTAGTAGAATATGCAAATTAGATGCTTCTCTGAAACCACATAGCCTAATGAAGCCAAATTTGGGGTAAAAAGTCCCTAGGTGAAGTAGATTAAAGTTTGTACAAATCAACTTCCTGCGGCATACAAGATGGCCACTATTACTATAAATAGATGTCTAGCTATAAAATATATGTAATAGTTTCGTTGACTCAGTTTTCACAATATGAGATGGAACTTGTCTGCCAGTTGAGCAATACAGGCCCTATTGGGCCTCTTGTTTGTAATTCATCAAAGAATAAAACTCATCATTATTGTTCATGAGATCGCTTATAAATATAGCCCTTGTTGTATCCAATGTTTTGAAGATACTATTTTCTTGTCAATTGTTAACTCAGAATTATTCCAAATACTAGATTAAAGATATTGAAACCATGTTTTACAACAGTTTATCTCATTTAGCTCATTAAACATTTACAAAACTTGTTGCCAAAAAATGTTGATTTCTTTACTGGGTATTGTATTTGTTATTAGACTATTCGTTGTGATCCCCACGTTTTTAGCTCACCTGGCTAAAACCAGCGTGAGCTTATGGTATGATGCGGCATGTGTATGTGTGTGCGTGCGTCCGTCCGTCCGTCCGTAAACTTTACTTAAACAACTTCTTCTCCTGAACCGAAAGAGCTAGGATCCCCAAACTAAATATACTTAATCAGCATGTTAAGTTTTACAAAGTTTGTGAATAGATTTGACTTTGACCTTAGTTCAAGGTCACAGTGACCTAGTATGTAAAATGCCAAAAATGACTTCTTCTCATGAACCAAAAGGCCTATAGACATCAAACTTCATATATAGAATCAGTATGTAGACTTCTACAAAGTTTGCGAATAGATTTGACCTTGGCCTCAGTTCAAGGTCACATTGACCTTTTATGTAAAAATGCTAAAAACGACTTCTTCTCGTGAACCAAAAGGCCTATAGACATCAAACTTCATATATAGAATCAGTATGTAGACTTCTACAAAGTTTGCGAATAGATTTGACCTTGGCCTTAGTTCAAGGTCACATTGACCTTTTATGTAAAATGCTAAAAACGACTTCTTCTCGTGAACCAAAAGGCCTATAGACATCAAACTTCATATATAGAATCAGTATGTAGACTTCTACAAAGTTTGCGAATAGATTTGACCTTGGCCTCAGTTCAAGGTCACATTGACCTTTTATGTAAAAATGCTAAAAACGACTTCTTCTCGTGAACCAAAAGGCCTATAGACATCAAACTTCATATATAGAATCAGTATGTAGACTTCTACAAAGTTTGCGAATAGATTTGACCTTGGCCTTAGTTCAAGGTCACATTGACCTTTTATGTAAAAATGCTAAAAACGACTTCTTCTCGTGAACCAAAAGGCCTATAGAAATCAAACTTCATACATATAATCAGTGTGTAGACTTCTACAAAGTTTGCGAATAGATTTGACCTTGGCCTTAGTTCAAGGTCACATTGACCTTTTATGTAAAAATGCTAAAAACGACTTCTTCTCGTGAACTAAAAGGCCTATAGACATCAAACTTCATATATAGAATCAGTATGTAGACTTCTACAAAGTTTGCGAATAGATTTGACCTTGGCCGTAGTTCAAGGTCACATTGACCTTTTATGTAAAAATGCTAAAAACGACTTCTTCTCGTGAACCAAAAGGCCTATAGAAATCAAACTTCATATATAGAATCAGTGTGTTGACCCCTACAAAGTTTGCGAATAGATTTGACCTTGGCCTTAGTTCAAGGTCACATTGACCTTTTATGTAAAAATGCTAAAAATGACATCTTTTTGTGAACCAAAAGGCCTATAAACATCCAACTTCATATATAGAATCAGTGTGTTGACTCCTACAAAGTTTGCGAATAGATTTGACCTTGGCCTTAGTTCAAGGTCACATTGACCTTTTATGTAAAAATGCTAAAAATGACTTCTTTTCGTGAATCAAAAGGCCTATAGACATCAAACTTCATATATAGAATCAGTGTGTTGACTCCTACAAAGTTTGCGGATAGATTTGACCTGGACCTTAGTTCAAGGTCACATTGACCTTGTATGTAAAAATGCTAAAAATGACTTCTTTTCATGAACCAAAAGGCCTATAAACATCAAACTTCATATATAGAATCAGCATGCTGCAAAGTTTGTGAATTGATTTGATCTTGACCTTAGATCAAGGTTACAGTGGTTAAAAATGATAAAAATGACATCTTTTCATGAACCTAAAGTTCTATAGACATCAAACTTCAAATATAGAATCAGTGTGTAGACTTCTACAAATTTTGTGAATAGATTTGATCTTGACTCGCATGTCATTTGTGCAAAAAAAAAATGCTAAGAATGACTTTTTGTCATGACCCATAAGGAATATAGTCATCAAACTTCATACATAAAGTCATTGTGGTGAGTTCTGAAAAGTTACAAATAGATTTGTCCTTGGTCTTTATACAGTGGTAGAGCGTCCGCCTCGAGAGCGGGAGGTCGTGGGTTCGAACCCCGGCCGGGTCATACATAAGACTTAAAAATTTGAGATACTGCTTCCTCACCTGGCACTCGGTATTAAGAGGACAGAGTATCGACTGGTTAACCTGGTGCCAGGATAATGTGACTGGGGGAGTGGTATGCTTGTCTGTGGCATACTGACTCGGTGAGCTAGCACCTTAACAAAAAGTCGCCCTGAGTGCGCGCTAGTGCAAGGCAGACCATATAACACACTCGCACATCTCACGCATACACAAACTTGTTCTTAGATTAATCCTTAGAGATTAATAAACTTGTTCTCGTCACGAATAGCTGAAAAATTGCTGATGTGACGTTAAACAACATTACAACCAACCAACCAACCTTGGTCTTTATACATGGTCATAGTGGCAGAAAATTGCTTTGATTTTGGCTAATGCACACCAGGTGAGCGATACAGGCCCTTTTGGGCCTCTTGTTGATTAATTAAATTAATTTAGACTTTAGTCATATTATTCTGTGAATCCCGGTTAACTTTATTGCGTTTATGAAACTTTCAAGGTCAATCATTTTCAGTCAGTTTTGAATAATTACTGAACGTTTAATTTTTCTGGCTTTGAGTTCCATACAAAATTGAAAAATGAGTTGTGGAGATACTTTATGGTCTTTTCAGGAGGATTAGGGAGAGACAAAAATAAATAATTAAGTTTAGATATTACAAGTTGTTGTAATTGTTGTAATGGTGCTTAACGTCGCATCAGCAATTTTTCAGCTATTCGCGACGAAATCTATTTTTTATTAATCTCAAGGATTAATCTATACACAAGTTCATGAGGTGCGTGAGTTGTGCAGTATTTGTGATCTGCTTTGTACTAGAGTGCACTGATGGCGACCTTTAGAGTGCTAGCACACTGGTAAACAATGTCGCAGATTAACATTGCACACCACTCGGTCACATTATACTGACACCGAGCCAACCAGTAAGGGCCAACGGCAAGGAAAATTCACTTTCTCACATGTGGCCCGACCGGGGATCGAACCCACAGCGGTGAGAGACCTTGGATTTGAAGGCCAACACCTTAACCACTCGGCCACCGCGGCCCCAGATATTACAAGTGTTTTTATAATCGTTATTCTTCCAAGTGGTGTAAGATTCATAGAAGACCAAAGTTTCAGTATTAATTTTATTTCCTTAATTCTTTTGTCATAATTCAAATCTATTATTTTGAATAAATTTATTGAAAAATTTATACCTAACAAAGAAAAATATTTTGCATTACATTCAAATTTATACCTATGATTAAAAGTTTCTCCACAAAACTTTTTACAACCTATCCAAACAGATTTACATTTAGATTCATTGATATTTAGACCAGATATTTTTGCAAAATAGTCAAAAAACTTTTAAAGTTTCTTATAAAGAAGAATTTGATCCGTCTAAAATAAAAATGGTACATCATCTGCAAATTGAGATATTTTGTGTTCTTCGGTACTGATTGTGATTCCCTTAATACTCTTATTATTTTCGACTAGGATATATAATATTTCTGCACATAGTAAAAGGATATAGCTTGAAATTGGATCTCCTTGTCTAACCCCTCGTGATATTGAAAAAAAAATCAGATAATAATTATTCTGTGTTACTGCTGCAGTGATATTTGTGTAGAAAACTTTAATCCGTTTTTTATACTTTCTCCAAAATTAAAGAAATTTAAAACTTCAAATAAAAACGGCCAGGCTACACTATCATATGCTTTTTGAAAATCGATCAGAAACAACATTCCAGGGAGATTTTTCCGTTTTGTAAATTCCATGATATTGTATATTAATATTTTCTCCAATATATCGCCCGCTTATAAATCTGGTTTGGTTTTCTGAAATTACGTTACTTAGGACCAGTTTTAATCTATTAGCTATACAGCCAGATGCTATTTTTAGCTCACCTGAGCACAAAGTGCTCAAGTGAGCTATTGTGATCAGTCTTTGTCGTCCGTCGTGCGTCAACTTTTGCTTGTTAACACTCTAGTGGCCACAATTTTTATCCAATCTACCTCAAACTTGCCCTAAGGCATCTTCTTGACAAAAGCCAGCTCAAGTTCGTATATGGGTCATGTCGGGTCAATAAGTAGGTCACAAGGTCAAATCATAGGAAAGCATTGTTAACACTCTTGAAGCCCCAATTTTAGTCCAATCTTCATCAAACTTGCTCAGAATGATCCTCTTGACAAAAGCTAGCTGTAGTTCGTATATTTGCCATGTTGGGTCAATAAGTAGGTCAGGAGGTCAAATCTTAGAAAAACCTTGTTAACACTATGGAAGCCCCAATTTTAGTCCAGTCTTCATCAAACTTGCTCAGAATGACCCTCTTGACAAAAGCTAGGTCAAGTTCATATATCGGCCATGTTGGGTCAATAAGTAGGTCACGAGGTCAAATCTTAGAAAAACCTTGTTAACACTATGGAAGCCCCAATTTTAGTCCAGTCTTCATCAAACTTGCTCAGAATGATCCTCTTGACAAGAGCTAGCTCCATTTCGTATATGGGCCATATTGGATCAATAAGTAGATCACTTAGTCATCATACCAGACCTCCTTACAAATTATTCTCAGGTGAGCGCCAGGGCCTTCATGGCCCTCTTGTATATTCCACGTTTAAGAGAGATATGGGCCTCCAGTTATTTAAAAATTGTCTATCTTTATCCCCCTTTGGTATACATGTTATAATCCCTGCTCTTTGAGTTATAGATAAATGACCCAATGAATACCCGTAATTTATTGAACGTATAATAAAGTCCCCTAAATCTTTCCAAAATACTTCAAAAAATTCAGTTGTAAACCCATCAGACCCTGAACATTTATAATTTTTCATATGTTTTAACGTCTTCAGAGCCTCACTATAAGTAATTTCTCCTTCTATATACTTTGCCTCCTTGTCTGATACTTTAGGTTTGTTAAAACTTTTAAAATGTTCTTCAAGATTTATTGGTTCTACTGGTTTTTCAGAATATAAACTTTTATAAAACAATTTTACTTCTTCAAGGATTTCTTTTTGATCATTTAGTTCCGTGCCATCTGTCTTTTTTATTTTAGTTATTGTTTTTGATATATAATTTTTATTTTCAAGATTACAAAAAAGTGAGACGGTTTTTCTCCCTCTAAAATCCATTGTGCTCTTGACCTTACTAGATGACCTTTAAGTTTTTCTTTCCTTATGTTTTCTAAGTCAGATTTCTTTTTTTTCGATAATGTTGTAGTTTTTTTTAATGTTATCAATATCTGTCTCAAATTTATTTATGTTGTCTAATAATTGTTTTTCCTTTTTATCTATTTGTTTTTTTTCTATAACCACTGTAAGAAATTGTTTGCCCCCTAATTTCCATAAGTAAGGTTTCTAAAAATAGTTGATCTGAAATTGTAAATTGAATTGATTTATTATCAATGGCATCTATGTTTTTCAAGTTATAAATTGGCACGCTATATTGGAGTTTAACTGTTGAAATGGTATTTTTAATTTTTTCTAAATATTTTTTATCTTCAAGTAAATGTTATTAATTTCCATAAGCCTCTGCCTACAGAAAACTCGTTTAATTTCATTGATAATATTACCATTGATTGAATGGTCTGATCTATAACTAGGGTCAATGTCTATTTTTGAAATTCTGTTGATTAGGGAGCTGCTTATTTAAAAGAAGTCTAATCTAGCTTGTTTAAAAGGGTTTTTTCTGCGCCATGTATATCTCCGTAAATTTGGGTACAAGTATCTGAACGGGTCTACTATACTAGTCTCATCTATTATTTCTAATAATTTATCTCTTGCTTTTGGGTTATTTATGTTTTTATAGTTATTAGTGTCCAATTCTGGTTTAAAAAACAAGATTAAAATCACCGCATATTATAATATTTTTGTTATCAAACTTATTACATACAATTTCTTTAGGTTTGCTATAAAAAGAAGGGCTATTAGTATTTGGGCCATATATTGTTTTTAACGTAAATGAGTGTTTTTCTACTGTTATATTTAGAGTTAGAAAGTTGACATCCTCTTGTTTACATTGTGAATTTATTTTGTACTCAAAATTATCTTTAAATAGTATACATACTCCTCTAGCAGCAGTATTATATGAACATGATACTACTTTACCACCCCTTTGGGCTGAAATAAAATTTTCATCATTTGGACCAAAATGTACGTCTTGTAAACAGTAAATATTAGTATCTTTAGCATTAAGAGAATTAAAAAGATCTCTTCCATATGTCCATATTTTGAATCTTTTAAAACCGAGTTTCTCTCCTTTAGGATTCCACCGTGACACGATTACAAGGAAATTTCCTATTTCTTTATCCAGTAGCATGTTTAGAATTTTCTTACCAGCTCCATATTCGCTGTCATCGTCAATTGAATCTTTTAAATACCCATGTCTATCCAGAAAGGTGCATGCTAATACATTGTGGTTGGCTTCAATGATATGGGGTTCCTTAATAATCTGGAGTGCGGCTTCTCTAGCTTCCGCTATGCTTTTTACTCTTACTGCATGTGATTGGAACCTATTTTCTCCTACTGTTGTAACATAACTGTGTTTAATATTATATTTTAGGTATCGATTAGTTCTCCTTGTGCACGTCTCGGTCCGGAAATATAAGTTTGTCACCACTTACTTTAGTATTAACCCCACCTTCTCTATACTGATCCCTGAGGTAAAAAGCTCTTTTGTGTTTTTTGCGTTGGGCTTCTGGGTAGTGACTGTAAACCCTTATACCGTTTTTAGCTCCCCTGGCCTAAAGGCCATGTGAGCTTTTGCCATCACTCAGCGTCCATCGTCCGTCAGTCAGTCAGTCAGTCAGTCAGTCAGTCAGTCTGTCCGTCTGTAAACTTTTCACATTTTGGCTATCTCCTCTGAAACCCCTGAACCAATTTTAACCAAACTTTACAGGAATGTTGTATAGAAGGTCCTTTACATAGATTGCCAAAATTTTTCTGATCTGCCAAAAAACATGGCTGCCAGCGCAGAAGATAGTTTAACATTGGACCCTATGGGAAAAACGAATTTTTGGCTATCTTCTCAGAAATGACTGAAGCGAATATAACCAAACTTTACAGAAATGATGTATAGAAGGTCCTTTTCTTTGATTGCCAAAATTTTTTTGATCCGCCAAAAAACATGGCTGCCAGCGCAGAAGATAGTTTAACATTGGACCCTATGGGAAAAGCATATATATGCTATCTCCTCTGAAGCTAGTGAAGCATATTGAACCAAACTTTACAGGAATGATGTATAGAAGGTCCTTTACATAGATTGCCAAAATTTTTCTGATTGGCCAAAAAACATAACTGCCAGCGCAGAAGATAGTTTAACATTGGACCCTATGGGAAAAATGAATTTTTGGCTATCTTCTCAGAAATGACTAAAGAGAATTTAACCAAACTTTACAGAAATGATGTATAGAAGGTCCTTTACTTTGATTGCCGAAATTTTTCTGATCTGCCAAAAAACATGGCCGCCAGGGCAGAAGATAGTTTAACATTGGATCCTATGGGAAAAGCATATATATGCTATCTCCTCTGAAGCTAGTGAAGCAAATTGAACCAAACTTTACAGGAATGATGTATAGAACGTTCTTTACTTTGATTGCCAAAATTTTTCTGATCTGCCTAAAAACATGGCTGCCAGCGCAGAAGATAGTTTAACATTGGACCCTATGGGAAAAACGAATTTTTGGCTATCTTCTCAGAAATGACTGAAGCGAATTTAACCAAACTTTACAGAAATGATGTATAGAAGGTCCTTTACTTTGATTGCCGAAATTTTTCTGATCTACCAAAAAACATGGCTGCCAGCGCAGAAGATAGTTTAACATTGGACCCTATGGGAAAGGCATATATATGCTATCTCCTCTGAAGCTAGTGAAGCAAATTGAACCAAACTTTACAGGAATGATGTATAGAAGGTCCTTTACATAGATTGCCAAAATTTTTCTGATTGGCCAAAAAACATGGCTGCCAGCACAGAAGATAGTTTAACATTGGACCCTATGGGAAAAATGAATTTTTGGCTATCTTCTCAGAAATGACTGAAGCGAATTTAACCAAACTTACAGAAATGATGTATAGAAGGTCCTTAACTTTGATTGCCGAAATTTTTCTGATCTGCCAAAAAACATGGCCGCCAGGGCAGAAGATAGTTTAACATTGGACCCTATGGGAAAAGCATATATATGCTACCTCCTCTGAAGTGAGTGAAGCAAATTGAACCAAACTTTACAAAAATGATGAATGAAATAAATTCAACAAGATTGCCTCCTTACCTCCACTAAACACATGACCACCAACATAGATAAAAAAACACATTTCAACCATCTCTTGAAACTACTGAAGCAATTCATCCATTCTATACAATAATTATATATATAAAACCCTTTACTACAATACAGCCAAAGATGTACCATTGTGGTTAATGAAATGTGTATATCCTTCCTCTTGTTTAATCTATCAAAAAGCTTTCTTTTGCATTTAAAATGATGCATTTTGCAAGTTTAAACACAAAATAAAACTTGTCAGTAGCACTACCAGAGAAAAAGCTACATTCCATTTGATAGTCGATCACAGTGATTTTTCTTGGAAAGTCTAGCTGAACTAACATTGACCAAATTTTTTTATCAACAAAAAATATAACTTCCAGTGGGGTACATAGTCAGTCAAAAGCTGATCATAGTCGATCGATCAAAAGCTCATCAGAACTTTGTTTTAATTTATCTATGTAAATGGCCTCTAAATAAAACTTATTTATTTATTTATAGTTGAACATGGGACCAAATGCAAAAAAAACCCCCAAAAAACTGCAATCTGATTAAAATAAGATCTCTCACTTGCTGCCCTTTTCTGATATAGTTGCTTCATGAGAGAGTTAAGGGTCATATGTGAATGACCTTATGGTAATTAACTAAAACTGACCATTCAAATTGCACGTTTCATTTACAAAAAAGGCATAACACTTTCAAAATCTTGGAAACTGAAATTTCATTGGACAATAAATGTTGCAACAATAGGTCATTCACATATGCCCCTAAACGGTGTTTCCTTAGATCTCCAACCACGCCTATATCAAAAATGGGGGAGCAAGTGAGAGATGTGATTTCAATCAGATTGAAAAAACTGATTAGTACATATAGTTCTACAGTGATTTCCTTAGCCATTCTGTATAATATGAAAAGTGCATTTGTTCATCACTGGAATACAAATTTGCTTTAAAAGCATTTCAGTCAGGTGAGCGATACAGGCTCAGCTGCACTGAGCCTCTGGTTTAGTTTTTTGGCATTATCTAACACTAACACTTTTTGTGAATAATTGGTACAACGGCCCACTATAGATCTTGGGTAAGTGTCGTTTGTGCTCGTTTTACTTCTGATACGATGGATTCTGTCAAACTTGACACAAAGTTGCTTAATTAGGACTGGTTACTTCTTAAAAAAAAATTTCTCCAAAAAAAGTGGGTGATTTTGGCTGTTAGGATTGTGAACCTAGCCTTTGAATGTAAAGAGATTGCTGAAAAAGTCATACCTACATGTAAGATAGGTTATATCCATAAATATACATGCACATTAAGGTAGACTACTAAACTTATGGCAACATATTTTTAGCTCACCTGTGCACAAAATACTCAAATAAGCTATTGTTGTGGGTCTTTGTCCATCCAGCGTGCATCAACGATTGATTGTTAACATTCTAGAAGCCACAATCTTTCATCAAATCTACCTAATACTTGCTAAATGTTATCCTCTTGACTAGCTAGCTTTGTAGTTTGTATATGAGTCATGTTGGATCAAAAAGTACATCACATGCTCAAATTATAAAAAAATCAAGCTAACACTCTTGAGACCCCAATGGAAGTCCAGTCTTCACCAAACTTGCCCAGAATGGTCTTTTGCCAAAAAACCGGGTCAAGTTTGTATATGGGTCATGTTGGGTCATTGTGTAGGTCATTAGGACAAATTATTGGAAAACCTTGTTTACACTATTGAGACCCAAGTTTTAGTCCAATCTATATCAAACTTCCTGAGAATGACCGTCTTGACAAAAACTAGCTCAGGTTCGTATATGGTTCATTTTGGGTTAATCAGTAGGTCAGTAGTTCAACTATAGGAAAACCTTGTTTACATCCTGGAGGTGTCAATTATAGAACTTTATCAGAATGATCATTTAGAAAAAGCTGGCCTAAGTTCACATACAAGCCATGTTGGGTCAGTAAGTAGGTCACTAGGTCAAATGATAGGAAAACCTTTTAACACGCTTGAAGCTTCAATTTAGTCTAATCTTCGAAGTTGATCAGAATAATTCTCTTGACAAATGCTAGTTTAAGTTGAAATATTGGTCATGTTGGGTTAATAAGAAACCCTATCATCAAACTTGTCAGGTATTACAATATATTTTCCTCATTGCAGCTCATTGACTTCATGTGGCAGGTCTCTCTCTGGTCAATTCTTTTAGCTGAAAATGGGCCCAATTCACAATTGAAAGTCATATGGTTTTTCACAGTCACTAAATCCATTTTCATAATTTCAATCTTTATGTCAAATATCATTCTAGATTGCTGTCATATAAATGGACAGAATTGATGTTATTAGAATTTGATTTAAGCATGTAATCATAATATTATGACATTTAATAACTTATAAAAAAGAGAATCAACACCCTTGAGTGCGGTTGGTGGTGGAGTCTGCTGGTGGATCCTAATGGATTCAATAGAGTTCTGAAGAATTAAATAATAATTAAATAAATAACAGAAGACTCAACACTTCACAGACTGCTATGGTATTTATTCTGGTACTGTTGATTCGACATGTTTCGCCATGCTAGGATGGCGTCATCAGGAATGCCCTGTTACAATTTTATCGAGCTAACGTATAAAATGCGGTTGTTATTTATCACGTGATTCTTATTGTTGCGGTTTATAATTTATGAATATTGTAAACATACAGTAATGAAACAGATTGTTCTTGTGATTCTATGTGTAACTTTTTGAAATTAATAAACTTACTGGAATAAAATGGGTAACCACATTGAGATTCTAAATGTAGGCGATTTTTTGAAAATCTTCTCCAAAACTAAAAAGCCAAATGAAATCAAATTAGGCATGGAAAGTCCCTAGGCAAGTAGATTAAAGTTCGTACATATCATCTTTCTGCGGCATCCAAGATGGCAGCCATTACTATAAATAACAAAAACCTATAAATGGTCATTACACACTTATTTATTGATTTGGTTCAATTTTAAGATCTCGAAAAATATATATATATATATATATAGCATAATTTGCAAATGAGATGCTAAATTTAGGCGATTCTTTCAAAATCTTCTTCTCCAATCACCATATGTAACAGATTTTTCTGTTTTGTTTACCCAATTTCACAAAATTAGATGCAACTTGTCTGCCAGTTGAGCAATATAGGCCCTATTAGCCCTCTTGTTTGGAGTAAAATACATGGTAGCAGGTCAACTTGACCCAAGATAAAATTGCCCCTGTCAAATTCGTCCCCACTTTTCTCAAATTGCCACCATTCAAAAATCCCCCCACTTTTTGCAATATTCCCCCTATGTCAAAATGACCCTCAACTTTGGTAAAATCCTTCCTTTTAGGAATTGTGAAAAATTATGATTTAGATTCAAAGAACCCTTTTATTATTTTTCTTGTGATGGCTTTGATATATCGCAAATATCAATTTTTGTATTGTAATGTAATTAATGGATTAATAAAGATGTCTCGCACCTGACAAAAAATAGGTATAATTTATGTAATCAGTTTATTTGTAATAAGAAAAACTAAAAGTTTTTGTAAAAATACCATATACTTATAACAGTGGGTACAGTACAAAGAGAATATTAAATGTTTAGAAAAATAATACTATCTACTATCTTTTTAAACTCTCTGAAATCATTCTTTTTTGTTTTTGGCACATTCAACGCATTATCTACTTGATGGCTTCCACTACATCAGTATTTATTGTACTTGAAAATAATTTTGTCAGAAATAATATTGGCCGGTGTTTTAAAAATTAACAATTGCAAAAATAATGTGTAAATAAAATCATTGGTTCAAAATCAAATTGTATGCACAGCAATTCCCTTTAACCACTAATGGCTGACAGATCAACACAAAATATGTTCTCAGCCTTCTGAAATCTCAATACGGTCATTCATAACGGCAATTTTACAAAATTTGAAGGCAATTTTGAAATAGGGGGCAATATTGCGGAAAGTTGGGGGGGGGGATTGAATGGGGGTGATTTTGTATAAAGTGAGGGCCAATTTGACATGGACAATTTAACCATGGGGTGATTTGATAGCATTCAAATATATATTAATTTTCATGTGAAAAAATACAGGTTTTGAGAAAATGTGAAAATTTGTGTTAAATTTGAAAAAAATTAATATAATTATAACCTATTTTTGAAATAGAATTTGGTTGTGAAGTTAAATCTTGTGTATTATTACATACTGAATTAGACCTGTAAGTAATTTTTTTATATTTATGGAAAAAATGCTTTTTTGTTCAACAAAATCTAGATTTTGAGAAAATGCTTTTATGACTTTGTTATTTAGAATAATAGTTTGAAATTTGGTATACAGCATCAGTCAATGTAGTTCATAAATATAGGTAACAAATCTTAATATTAAATTTACAATTGACTGATTTTTGGGTAAAAATTGCAAATTTTGAGAAAATATATTTATGACTTTGGTTTGTAAGATAATTGTTTGAAATTTAGTATAAAACAGGAAAAATCAGTTATTCAATATGTGTTATAGCTTTTTACCATACAATCAGTGGTTGACTAATTTTGGATTTCAAAATGCAAATTAAAAAAAAGAATTATTAGTTTAATTTTTGTTAATTTAATTTTTTTCAAATTTTGTGTACAACATAATATAGTTAATATAGTTCTTAAATACATTGTGTATGCAGCAAATTTTACTATGCATTTTAATTTGACAAATTAAGACCCCCATCGTGATCACCTTGTCTGTCCATCCATCCGTCCGTCTGTCAGTCTGTCTGTCCATTTCCCTTCCCGCACAATATCTTGAGAAGGAATGGTGGAATTTTTATGAAACTTGTTTATGATAATTGGTACATAAGTTCCTCGCTCAAGTTCGATGTTCGACAAATTCAGTGGATATTTAATGAGGCTGCTGCAGTCTGATTGGCTGAATGTTTTCCGCTTGATATCTTCTGAAGGAATGATGGGATTTCGATGAAACTTGCTTGTGACACTAAGTAAGTCCTTCGCTCAAGTTCAATGTTTGACATATTCCGTACATATTTAATTAGGCTGCTGCAAACTGATTGGCTGAATGTTTTCCGCAATATATCCTCTAAAGGAATATTAATGATGGGATTTTGATGAAACTTGTTTGTGATACTCAGTATATAAGTCTTTCGCTCAATTACGATGTTTGACAAGTTACATGCATATTTAATGAGACTGCTGCAATCTGATTGGCTGAATGTTTTCCGCATGATATCTTTAGTAGGAATGGTGGGATTTTAATGAAACTTGCTTGTGATTCTTGATACGTAAGTCCATCGCTCAAGTTTGATGTTCAACAAATTCCATGCATATTTAATGAGCCTGCATACTATGCGATTTGCTGAATGTTTTGAGCATGGTATCTTCTGAAGGAATGGTGGGATTTTGATGAAACTTGCTTGTGATAGTCCTTACCTTACGGTTCTCACTCAGTATCTGTAGTAATCCCTTGTCTGTCTGTCCATCGATACATTTGTTCGTCCTTTTGTCCATTTTGTTTTCTTCAAGTTATCTTCTAAATGATTGATCGGATGTTGATGAAAGTTGCTTGTAATACGCGTACCTGTCCATATGTGTGTCTGCCCGTCTGATTCGCTGCTCGCTCAAGTTTATTGTTCCACAAATTCATGCAAATTTTATGAAGGTATTATGTGGAGCCCTTCCTCAACATTGGTCTAGTTTTGTTTTAAAAATGAAAATACATATTTATGATATTCCTATGAAATTGGTATACAACATCAGTTAACATACATATGTAGTAAACATATGTTATAGGTAATGCTATATTGTTTATGGTTGACTGATTTTGTGTGAAAATTTTCTAATTCTGGTAAAGCTCATTTACAATTTTGTTATAAAGAATATTGGTTTGATTGGAGAACATACCTGAGCTTCATTAACAAATTTGTTTGTAAAAATTAGAATTTTGCATATAAACCATTGTTGTTAGAATTTAAATCCAGAAATTAGGATATGCAATAAACTGTTCTTCTTTACAGCTAGAAGCAAATTTTTTCATATTGTTTGTTTATAAAGAAACATTTCAATTTAAATAATCTTTTTTGTATTTTCACTAAGCAACACATTTAAAGCTAACAGCTTTGATGCCCTGCAATAAAAATGTCATCAACATAATGTAAACCAAAATAAGAGGTTGACAGGTCTAGTTTTAATTTATCATGACTGTAATGAATTTATATTTTTAATCACATGTACTTATGTCTCACAATAACTACCGGTAACCAAATTGGAAAAAATTATCAACATGACAAGACCTAACATATTGGTTAATTTCATAACTACCTTATATTATAGGAGTTGTTGTCTTTGAAATGTCAATTTTTTGCAAATTTTGCCGTTTTTGATTACTTGATTCCTATCTTGAAAGGTGATGTACGCAGATGGAAAAAACTTTAAGAAGCAAAAATGATCACTAAATTTTTAAAGCTGCATTAAGTTTTCCTATGAAAAAATTAATACGGTGCCGATTTACTTATTTATGTTCCTAATGAACAATGTAACATTTTATTTGACCAGATGGACCCGCTTAATAGTAATAAATTAGATTTATAAATGTAGGTGTGATTTTAAATTTAGAATCGTGACGTCATGGAAAAACCGGGTCAAGTATATTGCGACATATGACAATGCTTAAACACGGAATTTCATTCAAATTTATCATTTGTGACTTTGTAAGGGATAAAGAACATCATTAAGATTACATCGTGATTTTAAAGACGGGCAATACCATACAATAACAACATCGCATTCTAAGCTCAGTGTATCAGTGCGCATGCCTTAAACTAAAAATAAACATCGTGAATTATGAACTAGCTGGACAAGTAATAATTGGTGATTTAATATAATCGAGAACACTTAAATTAAGATCTTTACTTTTCAAAGGTCTTAATTACAGAGGACTGCCTCGGTGGCTCAGTGGTAGAGCGTTCGCCTTGAGAGTGGAAGGTCGTGGGTTCGAACCCTGGCCGGGTCATACATAAGACTTAAAAATTTGAGATACTGCTTCCTCACCTGGCTTGGTATAAAGAGGATAGAGTATCGACTGGTTCACCTGGTGCCAGGATAATGTGACTGGGGGAGTGGTATGCTTGTCTGTGGCATATTGACTCGGTGTACTAGCACCTTACCAAAAAGACGCCCTGAGTGTGGGCTAGTACAAGGCAGACCATAAACACACTCGCGCACCTCACGCATACATGAACTTGTTCTTTGATTAATCCTTAGAGATTAATAAACTTGCTCTTGTCGATAATAGCTGAAAAATTGCTGATGCCACGTTAAACAACATTCCAATCCAATCAATCCTAAATACAGAGAAGCTCAACCTTTAAATTTACTTGGGGACAAAACTTCAGAATTATCATGAATTACAAAATGTGGAGTTTGACACCTTATCCGACTGGATAAAGGTTGTGAGATCTTTCATTAAAACGATGATTGCCAAAATTAAAGGGTCTATGAGTACTAAATCTTCTTCAGTACTCTGGTATCCAGAAATTTCAGCAATTCTCAAATGACATACACAACACATATGTTGTTGTCCCAGCTGACAAGGCTTCTAACATTATTCTCATTTGTAAGAGATTCTACATTAAATGTCTTATGAAGGAGCTTGGTTAAGATAGTATATCAAATAACCCTACATATAATAGAACTAATTTTACCAAATATGAGGTTCTTTCAAACCATAGGGGTTTCCTGAGTCTTTTGGTATTAATCTTAAAGAGGAAGAACTTGACCTTCCTTACTTGTATTGGATTCCTAAACTCCACAAAAATCCATACAAGGAAAGATATTTAGCAGATTCAGCGAAATGTACTACTAAATCATTGTCAGTAACTCTTGCACAAATTTTAACAGCCGACAAAGATGGTCTTCAGGCTTATATAGATCAAATCTTCTCTACATCTGGCATCAACCAAATGTGGATTCTTAAAAATTCTAAAGAATTACTTGGACATCTTTAATTTTCACGCTAAACAGATGACCGCGAAATAAGCGAAAATTAATACATAGCGAAAATTAATACGTTTACAGTATATGAAAGGTAATGGCAACAAAACGTTGGAGTTTTTGATAGATAACATATTTATTGTGTTTCATAATATATAATATTCCAACAAACAATTGGTATACCAATGGGTGCAAACTGCATTATTGCTTGCCAATTTGTTTCTTTATTCTTATGTATGAAAGGCTACATTAGAAAATTTATGACAACCGTGATGACTTCAATTTTTTTATTGTCAGCTTTCCTTTTCTATGCAGCAATGTACCTGCTTCCCCTAAACAAAGTCGGGTATAATGGAATCACCCTGTCTGATTGTCTGTCCGTCTGGTTGTCCATCCCAATATCGTGTCCACTCCATATCTTCCATGTCTATTGATGGATTTTGATCAAACTTGGAACAAATATAAACCAACATGAGACAATGTATTGTGTACCAAATTTATGTGCTTAGGTCAAAGGTCAAGGTCAGGAGATCACATCTTAGTTTTCCCATCACAATATCATGTTCGCTCCATATCTTCCATGTTTATGGATAGATTTGAATCAAACTTGGCACAAAATGTTAACCAACATAAGATGAAGTGTCACGTACCACATTTATTTGCATTGGTCAAAGGTCAAGGTCAGGAGGTCAAATCTTGGTAGTTTATTCATCACGTATCGTGTCTTCTCCATATTTCCTATGTCTATTGATGGATTTTGATCAAACTTGGCACAGATGTAGACCAACATGAGGCGCTGTATTGTGTACCACATTTATGTGCATAGGTAAAAGGTCAAGTTCAGGAGGTAAAATCTTATTTTGGATATTACCAACCTGGCGAAGTTGGGGGTGGGGTATTTGTCTTTCAAGAGACAGTTCTAGTTTTGATTGCACAAGTGGCGGATGTAGCTAGCTAAATATTAGGTACTTGCCCTTCTGGAGCACCTGGCCTCACTTCACTGGTCCACAGTTTAACCTAATTTGTCAGTGTCAAAGTTTTTACTTTGCTTTTGGACTGTGATTTGGACATAGTATGTTTGTTTTTGATTAATACATGTTTGTATTTAGAGAATTGTTGCAATTCAAAAATTTATATCATTATCATTTTTATATCATTATTGCTATCAATCATTAAAAACTTTTCATTGGTAAACAACTATCTTTTCTGACACAAGGACCAACTTTAGTGCAGCAATATCTATCAAATAAGTAAGGGAAGCAACTCCATCAAAGAATCTCCATGTTGCATTACTCATAAAATCATCTAAAAAAATCAATGGGCCAGGAAAACACAAACACATAGCCCATATGAAGTTGTACTTACAAACCAAAGTTCATCAAAATTATCCTATAAAACTTTATAATATCAAGGAAAATTATTGAACCAAAAAATCTAGGTCACAAGGAACTTTTCTGTTTTGCTACATGTAGAGCATATAAAGTCTCATGTATAAACCAAATTTGATCAATATTGGTAGTATCATCACACCTATCAAATTGTTTTTGTAAAATGCTGTTTACGAAAGTTCATTCAAATATTCTTAAAGTATCTAAGAAAATCAATGGACCATGAAAAAATATCACAATGGACAACTTTGTGATGCAACATGTAGAGCATCTAAAATTGTATAGATCTTTAAACAAGTTTCATTGAGATTGATCAATTAGTTTCTTTTTTAGTGTTCAAAACAAGTTTTTTTTCAGGGATTGTGTGGTATTGGTTATGTGTTGTACATTTTCAACAACTGAAACTCTAGTTATTATAATTTTATTTCAAGGTAAAAAGAGATTTTACATCTGACTTATTTTGTGCCCCAACACCTCCAAAAAGAAGAAAGGAAACTGACAAAGCAATCAGATGCAGGATTAATCATTTAAGTGACAAGATCATTGGTCAGTGTGGTGGTGAATTGTTACTTCATTTCCCTTCATCAGCATCAGAACATGGTATTCTAGGAATCATTATTCAACAGACAAATGTAAGTATAATCTACTTGTTTATACTTATTATTCCTTATCATATGTTCATTAATAATAAAACCACTTTGTATATGTGATAAATCTAAATTTTACACAAGCCAGAGTGATATCAAACCTCTAAAAAGTGAATCATATCACTCCCCTAAAATGTGATATCGGATATCACACCCCTTGATCGATAATGGCGAATTTCAATTCTTCACTTCAGCTTATTTCTTTTTGTTTATACTATAAATAAACAATTTAATATGGACATTAAGTTAATGATGCTTCCTCCTCTTTTTTGCATATTTGAGTTACACTACCCTCTGTGGTCCTTTTGGAAAAAACTACAAAAATTTCACACATGGTATACAAACAGTAGATGGTTTGACTGATCAGCAGCAACCATATGCAACAAATGTTGTTATGAAACATTATTATGATAAAAGTTTAAATACAGTTGAATCTCTTTATTTAGAACAAGGATATCTAGAACTTCCGGATAAGTCAATCTTTTTTAAAAGTCCAGACAGAGTTGTTCTTTATTTAACCAAAACAATGCTGTTATCTCAAACTTGCATATCTCGTATTTTTGAATATGTTGGAACAATTTTTTTGTCCCCTTGATTGAAAATCGAATCGAACAAAAAATTTTTTGGACAATTACTTTCATTAACTCGAAAAGATTTTTATGCGCTGTCGAAGAGGATACTTATTATGGGATTATCCTTGGCGGATGGGCGGACATACTGGCGACGGGTTTGTTCGGTTCATAACTCGACTTGAATTTGGTATGCTAACTTATCATGATGATTTGAAGTGCAGTGCACAGGAACTGTAACTCCAGTTTCCTTAACTTTTTAGTTATTCCCCTTTGAATACTGCCAGCATATTTGTCCGGATCATAACTTTAACACCTATGGAACCGTAACTACAGCTTCCTTAATTTTTAGTTATCTTGGAGCAATTAAATTACACAAAACAAAACAGATAGAGACCAAATGGACTTCACTGTTTGTCGGTAAAATACAATAGTTCATTAGGTTATTGAGTGTCGTACATTTATTTTGATCTATGTAACAAGATATCTCCCGATTTCTTTTATGTATGTACCGGTATATGTTGGAATATATAAATGACATATGATGAAACGGTAATACAGGTTGACAAGATATAACCAGAAGAGACCCTCGGTAGGCATGTATTATTTCTCTTTCGTTCCCATCCGTTTTTAACATTGTTTATCTCTAACTCCAGATATGTCAAACTTTTTGGATTTCCCCATGGAGTTCAGAATGACGAGATTCAACTGTATGACCATTTTGATATCTCACCCCTAATCAGTTAGAAAAGTTCTTATATTCAAATGGTACAGATCTCCACCACTAAATCATATACTCATTTTAAGTTTATTAAGTTTATTAAGTTTATTTCATTGATGATATATACATTATTGGTATTTAAATGGCTTTCCAGTGTTTCAATTTCCTGATGTGATTTCCTTTTGTATACATCCATCATGACAACTTTAATACTAGTTGATAAATGGTTTTTTATGAATTTATTCTTTTAGATTACATTTACACACCTTGCTAGCATTAATAAAGACGATCTTGATAGCATAGCAAATGGTGAGTTGCTTGATACTGGCGTTGGCATCAAATTTAGTAGACCATATAATTTTTTGGATCCAGATGATCGTGAGGAGTTGATTGAACCTTTATTAATTTTAGGCTTTATTCAAGCACAAAAACGACAACAAATTACATAAATATTTTTGTTATAATTTTTAATTAATTAGGAGTATGTTGTATACATGTATATAAATAAATAATTATGTGAAACTTTCAAGGATACATATGTTGAACAAAAGAAAGAAAAATAAAAAAGAAGTTTTAGATTTTTATAAAATTGCACATACATACCCTAGAGTTAGATATGTCAAACTTTTTAAATAGTTGACTCAAATTTTCAGATCTAGTTAATAAGAATATAACAAAATAATGTTGAACTAATTTTAGCTCACATGACCATAGTTCTTTTGATGTACATGTGTGTTTCATGTATATATATATATAAGCAAGTATATTGATAATTTGTACCCAGTATGTTTTTAGCTCACCTGGCTATAGCCAGCGTGAGCTTATGGTATGATGCGGCTGTGTATGTGCGTGCGTGCGTGCGTCCGTAAACTTTACTTAAACAACTTCTTCTCCTGAACCAAAAGATCTAGGATCCCCAAACTAAATATACTTAATCAGCATGTTAAGTTCTACAAAGTTTGCGAATAGATTTGACTTTGACCTTTGTTCAAGGTCACAGTGACCTAGTATGTAAAATGCTAAAAATGACTTCTTGTCATGAACCAAAAGGCCTATAGACATCAAACTTCATATATAGAATCAGTGTGTAGACTTCTACAAAGTTTGCGAATAGATTTGACCTTGGCCTTAGTTCAAGGTCACATTGACCTTTTATGTAAAAATGCTAAAAATGACTTCTTCTCATGAACCAAAAGGCCTATAGACATCAAACTACATATATAAAATCAGTGTGTAGACTTCTACATAGTTTGCGAATAAATTTGACCTTGGCCTTAGTTCAAGGTCACATTGACCTTTTATGTAAAAATGCTAAAAACGACTTCTTCTCGTGAACCAAAAGGCCTATAGACATCAAACTTCATATATAGAATCAGTATGTAGACTTCTTAAAAGTTTGCGAATAGATTTGACCTTGGCCTTAGTTCAAGGTCACATTGACCTTTTATGTAAAAATGCTAAAAACAACTTCTTCTCGTGAACAAAAAGGCCTATAGACATCAAACTTCATATATAGAATCAGTATGTAGACTTCTACAAAGTTTGCGAATAGATTTGACCTTGGCCTTAGTTCAAGGTCACATTGACCTTTTATGTAAAAATGCTAAAAACGACTTCTTCTCGTGAACCAAAAGGCCTATAGACGTCAAACTTCATATATAGAATCAGTGTGTTGACTCCTACATAGTTTGCGAATAGATATGACCTCGACCTTAGTTCAAGGTCACATTGACCTTGTATGTAAAAATGCTAAAAATGACTTCTTTTCATGAACCAAAAGGCCTATAGACATCCAACTTCATATATAGAATCAATGTGTTGACTCCTACATAGTTTGCGAATAGATATGACCTTGACCTTAGTACAAGGTCACTGTGACCTTGTATGTAAAATGCTAAAAATGACTTCTTCTCATGAACCAAAAGGCCTATTGACATCAAACTTCATATATAGAATCAGTGTGTAGACTTCTACAAAGTTTGTGAATTGATTTGACCTTGACCTTAGCTCAAGGTTACAGTGGTTAAAAAATGATAAAAATGACATCTTCTCATGAACCTAGAATATAGAAATCAGTGCGTAGACTTCTGCAAATTTTGTGAATAGATTTGATCTTGACTCGCATGTCATTTGTGCAAAAAAAAAAATTCTAAGAATGACTTTTTGTCATGACCCATAAGGAATATAGTCATCAAAATTCATACATAAAGTCATTGTGGTGAGTTCTGGAAAGTTACAAATAGATTTGTCCTTGGTCTTTATACATGGTCATAGTGGCAGAAAATTGCTTTGATTTTGGCTAATGCACACCAGGTGAGCGGTACAGGCCCTTTTGGGCCTCTTGTTTAATTTTATGATACGATATTCAATAAAAACTATTATTTATATAACTCATGTGCTACTAGTTTTGAATTTTTATGAAGTAATACAATTCAAAAGTAGCAAATAATTTTTCAATTAATTGTTTCATAAAATTAAAAAATTAGCACATGACATAACTTATGGAATTTTTTTTCCGTTGTCTGTCGTTGTCGTCGTCGTTGTTGTAAACTTTTTACATTTTCATCTTCTTCTCAAGAACCACTGGACCAATTTCAACCAAACTTGCCATAAAGTATCCTTAGGTGAAGGGGATTCAGGTTTGTTCAAATGAAGGAGTTATGTCCCCTTGGGGCCTCATTAGGGGGAAAAAAGTGAAAAACTTTAAAAATCTTCTCCTCTGAATCTACAAGAGATATACCTTAGTGATTTCATTTATAATATTCTTAGGTCATCTATTTTTAGATTTGCACAAAGGAAAGCCATGGGGTACTAAATGGGGAATTGGCAAGGTACTTAATGGGGAAATGGCTAAAATTAATGTATTTGTCAATATAGCTTGAAAACTATAAACTTTTTATATAGGCATTATATTGGAATATTGTAGGTATTAGCATAATGGTCATTTTGATATATGAAGAAAGGTCATAGGATCAAAGGTCAAGGTCATAGACACGAACTTATACTTAAAAGGCTAATTATCTCAAAAACTAGTAACATTTTGTATAGGCATGTATATTAGAATATTGTAGGCATTAGTCAAACAGTGATTTTGATATATGAATGAAGGTTATAGGTTCAAAGATCAAGGTCATAGGCACGAACAAATACTTAAAAGGATAATTATCTCAAAAACTATAAAGATTTTGTACAGGCATGTATTTTGGAATATAATAGGTATTAGCCTTACGATCATTTTGATATTTGCTGATTTGATGAGGAACTACGGAGCCCTATATAACACCGCTGACTTGATGAGGAACTACGGAGCCCCATATAACACCGCTTACATGATGAGGAACTACGGAGCCCCATATAACACCGCTGATTGATGAGGAACTACGGAGCCCCATATAACACCGCTGACTTGATGAGGAACTACGGTGCCCCATATAACACCGCTGACTTGATGAGGAACTACGGAGCCCCATATAACACCGCTGACTTGATGAGGAACTACGAGCCCCATATAACACCGCTGACTTGATGAGGAACTACGGTGCCCCATATAACACCGCTGACTTGATGAGGAACTACGGTGCCCCATATAACACCACTGACTTGATGAGGAACTACGGAGCCCCATATAACACCGCTGATTGATGAGGAACTACGGAGCCCCATATAACACTGCTGACTTGATGAGGAACTACGGAGCCCCATAACACCGCTGACTTGATGAGGAACTACGGAGCCCCATATAACACCGCTGATTTGATGAGGAACTACGGAGCCCCATATAACACCGCTGATTTGATGAGGAACTACGGAGCCCCATATAACACCGCTGATTTGATGAGGAACTACGGAGCCCCATATAACACCGCTGATTTGATGAGGAACTACGGAGCCCCATATAACACCGCTGATTGATGAGGAACTACGGAGCCCCATATAACACCGCTGATTGATGAGGAACTACGGAGCCCTATATAACACCGCTGACTTGATGAGGAACTACGGAGCCCCATATTTGAACCGATGACTTGATGAGGAACTACGGAGCCCCATATAACACCGCTGACTTGATGAGGAACTACGGAGCCCCATATAACACCGCTGACTTGATGAGGAACTACGGAGCCCCATATAACACCGCTGATTTGATGAGGAACTACGGAGCCCCATATAACACCGCTGACTTGAAGAGGAACTACGGAGCCCCATATAACACCGCTGACTTGATGAGGAACTACGGTGCCCCATGTAACACCGCTGATGATGAGGAACTACGGTGCCCCATATAACACCGCTGACTTGATGAGGAACTACGGTGCCCCATGTAACACCGCTGATTTGATGAGGAACTACGGTGCCCCATAACACCGCTGACTTGATGAGGAACTACGGAGCCCCATATAACACCACTGATTTGATGAGGAACTACGGAGCCCCATATAACACCGCTGATTTGATGAGGAACTACGGAGCCCCATATAACACCACTGATTTGATGAGGAACTACGGAGCCCCATATAACACCGCTGATTTGATGAGGAACTACGGAGCCCCATGTAACACCGCTGACTTGATGAGGAACTACGGAGCCCCATATAACACCGCTGATTTGATGAGGAACTACGGAGCCCCATATAACACCGCTGACTTGATGAGGAACTACGGAGCCCCATATAACACCTCTGACTTGATGAGGAACTACGGAGCCCCATATAACACCTCTGACTTGATGAGGAACTACGGTGCCCCATATAACACTGCTGATTTGATGAGGAACTACGGAGCCCCATATAACACCGCTGACTTGATGAGGAACTACGGAGCCCCATATAACACAACTGACTTGATGAGGAACTACGGTGCCCCATATAACACCGCTGACTTGATGAGGAACTACGGAGCCCCATATAACACCGCTGACTTGATGAGGAACTACGGAGCCCCATATAACACCGCTGACTTGATGAGGAACTACGGTGCCCCATATAACACCGCTGACTTGATGAGGAACTACGGTGCCCCATGTAACACCGCTGATTTGATGAGGAACTACGGAGCCCCATATAACACCGCTGACTTGATGAGAAACTACGGTGCCCCACATAGATATAGACAAACAACTTTGACCTGTCCGCTTGTCTTTTCATTTATAACTAAATACATCTATGTATAGTGGGCACATATGTTTATTTTGAATACATCATGAAAAATACTCACCTCATAGAGTACACATGCGCATTAAAACATTTTCAAAGGTCGTTTCTTTAGCTTAGTGTTAAAATTTCGACAGGTCTGCACTGTATACATTGTATTTTGACTGAAAGCAGTGGAACTCGGTTAAACATATTAAAAGGTCGTTTTGTGTTAAATTATAATTAACCCTGATCAATGCAATAGTTCCATTATTATTCGACAATTTATCGAGATTTACACGTGCTATTTAAGCACTTATGATGGCATCATAACTATTTATTCAATTAGTAAGTCACATTTGACTTTTATTCCGCCGATTGTTTTAGCTTCAGTACAGACCTGTCCAAACGTTTAACACTAAGTTATCAAATCGACAGCTCATCTCGGCCCTTGTTAGCTTGATCGCGACAGCTTTACGACAGCTGCTATCTACCTCTTAGCAGCTGTTCAGACCACTGACTAATCATATTTCAGTCACCCGGCAGCCTCACTTTGATTCCTTTTCGTCAGCTCAGTGTTAAACTTTCGACAGGTCTGGACTGTAACTTGATTAAGTCTTCGTGGACATAATTCGTCTCTAGTGATAATGTATCACTTACTTTATGTATCTCCCGCTGAGTAATTACAAATTTACGCTAATTTACCCGTGATTATTTTCGTGTAATTTTCTTGTTTTCTTCCCCGTTGCAAGTCATGCTATTATCGCCTTTTACAACGCGTGAGACCGAGATATAATACGAAACCAAAAAATATCTCAATCCGTCGGGAAGGAACTCCGACTCCCATTTACAATTTAACCTCCAAGTTTGACTGGAAACCCCAAAATCACGGAATTAATCCGCTGTTTTGAACATTATAAACTTATGAAGTCGAGGAAACCTAGCATTTACCATTTTTGAAATTGAGCAATTTGTCAACCGAACAAATACAAGGTACATGGATTGATCATGTGGCAAACTGCGACGCGCGATGGACAGATATAGCCACATCGCAATAGCTCATTTGAACCTATGGATCAGGTTAGCTAAAAAATAAAATTAAAATTAAAATCAAAATTTAAAATAATAACAACCCATGTCCAACTCAAAATACTAAATCAAAGTTTAAACTTTGAAACAGGTCAAATACGTAAACTTCCGCCATGGAAGTGAGGCCGGGTGCTCCGGGAGGATAAGCACCTCCTGTTTAGCTAGCTACACCCGCCACGTGTGTAATCAAAAGTGTGTGAAAGGAACATGGAACTATGATACGTCAAATATATACAGTGCAATCCTGGACACAGAGACATTATACTTACAAATGTAACAATATTGTGATGACGGCCATAAAACTTTTCTTGAGGGTCTTTATAAGCTAGGGTATCCAAATATCAAAAATTATATTGAAAATTAAAACACCATCATTTAAGCTATTTATAGAGATGTTAAAATAGTGATAAGTGGATAATTATAAGTACAATTCACTTAGTTATATAAGTAGATATAACAATGCGTTAGTGGTACGTGCTTCGGTGCTTGTAGGTGATGACGAGCAAGGTCATTTAGTTCAGCTGTTCAGTTATTTAAAATATTTTAAATATTTTACAAAACTAATTGTAAAGTGATTATAAACCTTAGTCCTTTATCACGGTAGACGAGGCATGCTAAAGAATCTCTAGTTCTTAGACTGTTCTAGTACTTTTTAGGCTTAGTACATCTCTAGTTCTTAGACTGTTCTAGTACTTTTTAAGCTTGGTACATCTCTAGTTCTTAGACTGTTCTAGTACTTTTTGAGCTTGGTACATCTCTAGTTCTTAGACTGTTCTAGTACTTTTTCAGCTTTTTACATCCCTAGTATGTGTCTGTTTATTTTATGTATTTTTTATTTCGTTCGTTTTTGTTGTGTCCTGACTTAGTTACATTGTCTACTACTAACTTAATGTTACTCAGTTACAAACTTCTGTATTAATTCTGGGTGATATTTCATTGTTTTTAGGTTGGTGGTTAAATGTTGCTTAACGGCGCATCAGCAATTTTTCAGCTATTCGCGACGAGAACTATTTTATTAATATATGGATTAATCAATGGACAATTTCGTGTATGCATGTGAAGTGCGAGTGTGTTGTACATGTTCTGTCTTGTACTAGCGCACTCAGGGCGACTTTTACGTGCTAGCTCACCAAGTCAGTACACCGCAGATAAGCGCAGCACTCCCAAAGACCATTATACGGATATCAGGTAACCAGTAAAAGCCAAAGGCCAAAGGCAAGGAAAATTTACTTTCTTGTATGTGGTTTAAGCGGGGCTCGATTCACAGCGGTGAGACCCTGGATTTGTAGACTAGCGTCTTATCCATTAGGCCACCGCGGCCTCCATATTTTTCAGTGTTATAATCACAAGAAATAAATTTATAACTGACGGACAGTATTACTATAGTAAGAAGGTTTATCCCTTAAAATCCATCAATATATTATCTAATTTTACGTATGTATTCTTTGGAGAAGATTCCAATGTTTATCCAATGACGTCATAAAATAATCAGATTTTCCCGTGAACATAAATTTTTATTTTGATCAACGTCATTAAAATTCTCGGAGAATTAGCTACGTAAGAGAAGTTAATCTAACCAGACCCAAGTTTTAGAATCATTTCTTAACTAAGGTTTTCTTTAACTGAAATTATTATAATCTTGTTTTGGAAGTTTGGAACCACAAACAATATCATTCCAGATGTTCGAAGCTTGATTAGTTTAATAAGGGATTAGCTGAAAATTAAAATAGGAATAAAATCAAAATACCACTATCGAATTGGTAGTTTTATTTCAATGTGCTTTAGTTTGGTGGAATCGAGATTTCAACTTTAACTTCACAATATATATCTGAAATTACGCTAAATTCAAATTTTGACTAATCAATTGATTAAACTAATCAAGCTTCGGACAACTGACCACTGGTCTTTACGGTTTCAAAATCAATCTTTAACTAAAATCTGACAAAATTGAAATCTTTAAAATTTCGTTTTTTCCCAGACATTTCATATTTTAAGGCATCATTCTGAATATTACTAAAATCTAAAAATATCTGTATTTTAGTCTCTACCAGAATTTGTATTTTGAAATAATTCAATTTACTGTAATGGAAACAAGGTATACCACAACGTATTAATTGTGAAATAAATACAGACGGCGATGATTTCACTTGCATTTTATCACTATCTGCATTTAAAAATTGGTCATGCACGCTGAGTCGGCCCAAAGCAAAACATAACCTCAGTAAGCAACATACCAATACGGTAACTTAGTTGATAGGGTGCTCGCTTCGTACCTCAACCGGGTCTGACCAACACTTGAAAATAGGGAGTGATTTTTATTCGTCAAGCACTTGGCATTTAGAAATGAAAGTCGCGGGGTCCTTCAGACGAGACTTTTAAAACCGATTCCCCGTGGTAGGCGTGTCACGTTAAAGAGCCATCCATGCACATTGCCCTGAGCACACTGCAAAGGTAAAAATTAATGCCACTTCACATATAGCTGGTGACGTCTTGATATAATTGAATACCGTCAATCCATCTGACAATCAATCAACGAGTAAGCAAAAATTCACCATATAAAGTCAAAAACTTTTGTATAACATATGTGGATTATAATATTCTTCGGATTATAACACCTTCAGAAGATTTCGTTACGTCACACGATGTACGTCATGACATAAGAAGATTTCAGTAGGCGTAATGACATTACAGGCCTGTCGAATGTTTAATACTAAGCTAACTCATTAGTGCTGAATTTTCGGCCCTTATGGTACTATTCCACACAGACCAAGAATCCCACGAATCGCCACGATTTGATACATAGTTGGATTCGTAGTTGATTCGTTATCAGTTCGTAAAGTTTGTATCTGATCCGTAGTCAGTTCTTGCAATTCTCGATCAACCGGGAAATCGTGGCAAAAGTTTTAAACTGTTCGAAATTTTGGCCACGAATTCCCCGATTCTATAAAAATCGTAGTTCGTTCGTAACAAATTCGTAGTGTATTCTCAGTTATCGTAACTGAATCTTATTCAAATCGTAGACATTCTTACACTATTCTTAACTCTTGAATCGGGGATTCGTGAATTCGTGGCTTGACTGGGAATCTGCTACGAATTTGTCACGAATACCATGAATGTATGTCCATAAATCTAGAGGGAAGAGGGCCTTTATATAGCTATATGGAGGACAATTCTCCAATTTGTCAAAAATAGTCACAAATTTATTTTATTCGTACATGATTCGCACACGCATTCGGCATATCCTTAACTGATTCAAAACTGATAGGAGCGGATCCAGGATTTTTTGAAAGAGGGGGTTGAGAACTATCCAGGATTTTTTGAAAGGGGGGAGGGGGTTGAGAACTATACAGGATTTTTTTAAAGGGGATGAGAATTATATCAATGCTAGATGCGAGCGCCGAAGGCGCGAGCTTCCAGAGACGATGGGTCTAGGGCCGATGGGGGCCAAGAAAATAATTTTAATCAGTCAATATCTCACTCTCTCTCTCTCTCTCTTCAAATTTTTCAAAGGGGGGGGGGGTTGCAACCCCCGCAACCCCTCCCCTAAATCCGCCACTGACTGATTCCTAATATTCGTGAAGCATTCGTAATAGATTCTTGTAAATCGCAGTGAATTCTTGACGCGATTGTTGCCGAATTCAGACAAATCCCACGAATATCCGTAACTCTATCGTAACAGAATCGTACAATTGGATTTGAAAATTGGCAAAAGTCTACAAATCATCACGTATGCAAACATGTATCAATTCGTGAAGATTCTTGGTCTGTGTGGAACAGTGACATAAGTTAGCTTGATGCATGCGCCGTTGGTAGTTCACACTATCGCAACACAGCGTTTTGGCCGCTAGCTATTGACATATTGGCCACGTGGCAGCTGGACGTCGACTACTTTTTGTTAGCTCAGTATTACCTGTTTAACTTTCGACAGGTCTGTACTATAAGCGTGTGGTATCTTTGCTTTGAATAATCGGATATATGTCATATAAATGAATACATAAGACAATATGGAGTCTAATTCTATCTAGAAATTCTAAATTAGTACATGACGCAATCTATATATTGAAGATCCTGCTGGTTTCAGTATAATATGCTGGTAACATGCACGTCATTGAAGACGAATATAGGTTTTATTAACATGTTCTAAATTTACACATCCTAGAAATATATATGTCACAGATTATTTTTGTCATTGACCTAATTAACTGAGTTTAAAAAAAAAAACTAAGCTGGAGTTTTGTGACCGAGTAGATAAAGTGCGAGCTGGTTCTTACCGCCTCGGGTTGAATGTCACTCAGAACAAACTGTGTAAAAGTTTGCCGGTTCGTTTGTCGAATGTTGGTGGTTTTACTATGGATACTTCGGTTTACTCCACCATTCTGAAAATGACAACATCGAATTAACTGAAAATCTCATGACTGAAGCGTAGAACACCATTCAAATACACACACACACAGAGAGAGAGAGAGAGAGAGAGAGAGAGAGAGAGAGAGAGAGAGAATACTAAGCGCCCTTTTTGTATTTTTTCTGTATTCATGGCACATATATATATTCTTCCGATAGTCCAACCTTATTTGAAATTTATTTAAAAAATAATTTTTAAAATATGTAACACATGTGGAAACCATAATTTTACAATTATGATGCTATCAATTGGCATGAAAAATGTACTTAAGACAAGTAGCTTTTGAATATTCTAAGTTTCAGGTTCTATGACTGGCAAAGGCCAAAGGCGTCAGGTTCTATGACTGGTAAAGGCCAAAGGCGTCAGGTTCTATGACTGGCAAAGGCCAAAGGCGTCAGGTTCTATGACTGGTAAAGGTCAAAGGCGTCAGGTTCTATGACTGGTAAAGACCAAAGGCGTCAGGTTCTATGACTGGCAAAGGCCAAAGGCGTCAGCTTCTATGACTGGTAAAGGCCAAAGGCGTCAGGTTCTATGACTGGTAAAGACTAAATGTGTCAGGTTCTATGACTGGTAAAACCCAAAGGCGTCAGGTACTATGACTGGTAAAGACCAAAAGCGTCAGGTTCTATGACTGGTAAAGACCAAAGGCGTCAGGTTCTATGACTGGTAAAGACCAAAGGCGTCAGGTTCCATGACTGGTAAAACCCAAATGCGTCAGGTTCTATGACCGGTAAAGACCAAAGGCGTCAGGTTCTATGACTGGTAAAGGCCAAAGGCGTCAGGTTCTATGACTGGTAAAGACCAAAGGCGTCAGGTTCTTTGACTGGTAAAAGCCAAAGGGGTTAGGTTCTATGACTGGTAAAGACCAAAGCGTCATGTTCTATGACTGGTAAAGACCAAAGTCGTCAGGTTCTATGACTAGTAAAGACCAAAGGCCTCAGGTTCTATGACTGGTAAAGACCAAAGTCGTCAGGTTCTTTGACTGGTTAAGAACAAAGGCGCCAGGTTCTATGACTGGTAAAGGCCAAAGGCGTCAGGTTCTATGACTGGTAAAGACCAAAGGCGTCAGGTTCCATGACTGGTAAAGACCAAAGGCGTCAGGTTCTATGACTGGTATAGACCAAAGGCATCAGGTTCTATGACTGGTAAAGACCAAAAGCGTCAGGTTCCATGACTGGTAAAGACCAAAGGCGTCAGGTTCTATTATTGGTAAAGACCAAAGGCGTCAGGTTCTATGAGTGGTAAAGACCAAAGGCGTCAGGTTCTTTGACTGGTAAAGACCCAATGTGTCAGGTTCTATGACTGGTAAAGACCAAAGGTGGCAGGTTCTTTGACTGGTAAAGACCCAAGGTGTCAGGTTCTATGACTGGTAAAGACCAAAGGGGTCAGGTTTTTTGACTGGTAAAGACCAAAGGCGTCAGGTTCTATGACTGGTAAAGGCCAAAGGCGTCAGGTTCTTTGACTGGTAAAGACCCAAGGCGTCAGGTTCTATGACTGATAAAGACCAAAGGCGTCAGGTTCTATGGCTGGTAAAGACCAACGGCGTCGGGTCTATGACTGGTAAAATAACGCATTCAAAAGTACGATTGATAATAATTGTCATGCACTACTTTTGAATGCGTTATTTTATAAAAATTCAAAAGTAGCACATGGCAACTGTACCGAAATTATGACACTGTTGTTTGGTTGTTCGCTTAGTAAACATGTTTTTCCGTTACCAAGGAACGCCACAGTAATCTGGTGTCAACGGTAACCAAGAGAAGTCATAGTAAGCTGGCATCCGGCCGGATTTAAACCTATTATTGTTACCTCTAGCTAGTGTTGTCAGACAATCAGACAATGTTACACTTTGAACAGTGTCGTTAAGGAGCGCTTCAATCTGTGAAGAAAACAACTTCCTACGCGTGTTTTAATCACCTTTGTTGCTATTAGCAATACATCTCCCGGTTTCGGCTGTTAATTTGCCAGCATTTTTCTGTAAATCCTCCCTGGTAAAAAATATAGCATATTTTGTAGATCCAGCTGTGTAGACACGAGTCTATAACTCTGGTGGCAATATGTCCTCTAGGTTATTATCGCATTGTACAAGCCGCTAAGTTTCCACAATTCAAAAATTATAAGTAGTCAAAATTCCAAAGTTTGTGAAAATATAGTCCCTTTTAATGTGTTTCTTTCAATTTGCTAAAGTATATTTTTTAAAAACGAATTTCATAAAAAGTAGTGATTTTGGCTACCAGGAAAGGAAACCCAGACAAAGTAGGCAAATGTTGTTTGAAATCGTTGATTAGGACACCGGATATGAATTCAAAAATGAGGTTCGCACTGTACCACGGGACTTTAATGCCAAGCACCGACAAGCGGGAACCATGCCTCGAGTAAATAGGTAGGCGCTGTTTTTGCGGGACGTTTTTGCAAAAAATAAAATAATAACGTCGCAAGTCCCGTAAACGTGAATTGATATGATTCTATTTCCAGTGGAAATAATTGTTCCGCAAAAGCGTTCCGGCTTATTACGTGGTACAGGGGCGAACACCATTTGACTACGGAGAAGATATATTGGCGTAGGGTATCCGGGATATGTATGTTCACGATGACTTCTCACGTGGCAAGACTTGCAAACCGTGTTATAAATCAACGGTTGGGGTTGATGGCCGGTATTTTCTATTTGAAGTAGGGGTCGGTGACTAAACAGTCACGTCTCATGATTTGTAATGGGTGTGGCGGGGGTGGGGGTGGGGTTCAATGACAGAGTACTTCTATTTGTAGTCCGATTGAGTCGATGGCAGATGGTATAAGCTCTTATTACTTGTCTGCAAAGGTTTAAGGGTCACATAAGTAGGAAAATTCAAGTGAAACCCATTTGGTTGGAAAACGTGAAAGAGGGGTACAATTATGAAATTATTAAATTTACAACCGTAAATTGTCGAATTTTCAAAAACCTTGTATTTCTTTAACAAACCCTGGTCCCTATGCACTGCTTTTTTAAAACTAATTCGTTATACAAGGTGAAAACTATTTCCCACAGAACGTGTATTTTTGCACAATTTCCATAAAATATGCAACAAATATCTTAAAAATTCTTAAATTATCAATTCCTGCTTTATTTTTATTTATAAATCTTCACACCTGTGTAGGTTATTTCATAATTGTACCCCTCTTTCACAATATTCAACTAAATGGTTTTCACTTCAATTTTCCTACTTAGACGACCCTTAAATCATAGTGTGAGTAAAGTATTCCCTTGCTGAAATTCTTCCACCATTCTAGAATTGTCCGTTATAATTGAGGTGTAAAACAACATCACTCTACTCGACCACTTCTATCTATAGATACAATATTGTTTATTTGTGTTGCTTAGCATTTTTGTTAGAATTTTACTCCTCAAGGAGTCCGATCGATAGATTTTTTGCGGTATAAAGGGAGACAATCCAATATCATTTAACAGTATGTGAAGAACCACGTGAAATAGCATGGCTTTAATATTTTCTTAAAGGAATAGGATATTTATTACAACATAAAGTAATAGCCTAATTAATTAATCTGCTTTGTTTGAAGTTTCATCTACCATACATTATAGCTTTTTTATAATTCTGTATAATACGCATTTTCATGATTTTGAATATTAAAATACGGTTAATCTTACACTTAACAGTATTCTTTTTACTTCTTACGGTCCAGTGGCGGATTTAAGGGGGGGGGGATTTGAAGAGAGAGAGAGAGCTATTGGCTGATTAAAAATTATTTTCTTGGCCCCCATCGGGGCTCTAGACCCCTCGTCTCTGGAAGCTTGCGCCTTCGGCGCTCGCACCTATCATTGATATAATTCTCAACCCCCTTTTAAAAATCCTGGATAATTCTCAACCCCCTTTTAAAAATCCTGGATAATTCTTTCTAGCGGCTTGTACAGAGCGATAATTCTCAACCCCCTCCCACCCACCCTTTAAAAAAAATCCTGGATCCGCCCCTGTTACCAGTGATGAAATTAAAAAAAATATAACTTTTAAATTAGATAAATTGAATAAATGGGGTTCTACGTCCCAGTCAAAAATAATTCACTTATATCAAGACATCGCCAGCTATAGGTGAAATGGCAGAATTTTTTACCTTTGCAGTGCACTCAGTCAATGTGTATAGAGGGTTCTTAAACGTACCCTCTCTCTCTCTCACACACACACACACACACACACACACACACATACACACACTCTCTCTCTCTCTCTCTTCTCTCTCTCTCTCTCTCGCACACACACACACACACACACACACACACACACACACACATACACACTCTCTCTCTCACACACACACGCACGCACACATTCTCTCTTTCTCTCTCGCACACACTCTCTCTCTCTCTCTCTCTCTCTCTCTCTCTCTCACACACACACACACACACACACACACACACACACACACACACACACTATGATATACATGTACAATAGCAGTGTGGGATTTGTAGCTAAGTATCACGTAGTCCAAATCATGACGTCAACACAAATCTCTCATCTTATTACATAACTAGGAACCTTCCAAATCAAACTACATTGTTCTTTACTATACGTAACCTTGAACAGATAACTAATTGCGTGTATATAGATGAGAATTTGTCGACTTATCTACAATTTATAAGGGAAGAAATATTCAAATATAAAAAATATTGTGGATTCAACGTCAGAAATGTGTCATTTAACTTACAAGTGTGTATTTTAATTCGAAGTATGCCTTCTTGCTTTTACCAAACTGTGGGGGATAAAAGAATGGACGATATGCAAAATTATTACCTTGTGAATAATCAATAAATTGAGATGATCTGATATATATATCGCAGTGTACCCGCTGAATGATTAAACATATTCTCCACCAATAAAGAGCACAAAGTGGAATAGTTATTTCCCCGTACGTAGCAATAACAGGTGTGTAATTGACAAATAACAAATCTTCTCTGACGTTATATCCACCATCATAAATTGTTATACACTAGAAGGGGGTTTTACTGGAATAATTGCGAAATTCCGGAATAGTTAGACACTTTTCGTAATCTTTGCAAAAATACGGAATGTTTAGATCAAATCCGGAATTTTTATACCAAATCCGAAATAATCAGACAAAATCCGGAATAATTGGTCAAAATCCAGAATAATTAGAATATCTTTACGGTAAATTTTACGGAAAACTTACCGTAATAAAATAGTCCAATTATTCCGGATTTTGCCTGATTATTCCGGATTTTACCGGTTTATTCCTGATTTTACCTGATTATTCCGGATTTGGTCTGATTATTCCGGATTTTCGCATTTATTCCGGTAAAACCCCCTTCTAGTGATATTTAAATCTCTCAAAAAAGAAAACAATTTTACGGTAGTTCTATTGGTAGAGTGCTCGCTTTTTATGTGTGAGGCCGTGGGTTCGGACCCCGTCGGGTTTGACCAAGACTTAGAAAACGATGGTGACTAATCTTTTGCCATTCACTCGGCATCTAAAAATGAAAATCATGAGGTTCTTCAGAAGAGACCTCAAGGACAATTGGGCATCGACATTTGAGGACTCTTCCGTTGTCTAAATGTAGAGTGCTTGGCGAAAGAACAGTCACTAACTTCATGTATGTTCAAGCCTTGGTCAGACCCGACTGGGGTCCGAACTCACGGCCTCCCACATAAGAAGCAAGCAATCTACCAACTGAGCTACCGTAATGGTACTTCCATAAACGAGAAAAAATCTAAATGAGCTGGTTTTATCAGAGAAATCTCAGCAGGACTTTAACGTTTTAATTTGATGGCATTAGATGTATATTAGAATAAGCAATCAAATCTAAAAATAACTTTAAATTCTGGTCTTAAATCAAATGCCAAAAAACCAATCAAATTAATTTTTGTAAAATTAGTTAAGGCGTATTTTATCTATAAAAACAGATTGGTATTTAATGATTCAATGAAGAAGTTATTTATAATACTCCATATCAAGTTAACACCCACGCGAGTGTACACACAGGCAATTTACATCGTTCATTGGCTAGCCTCATATCATAATCGTTTCTTAACTGGTAAATTTGAAATCTGGACAATTTTGTTAGTTTTCAAGATATTGATGAAGTGAGGTTGTCATTTGGAGATTAATCTAAGCTTATTACATCTACATCCAAGTTAAAGAAACAGTCAATCCTGTACATTAAGACCAACCAAGGGAAGCAGTAGCTAGGCATTTAACAAGACAGATGACCCTCATATAGAGGGTTCTAATAACAGGAATAAAGAACAATTAGGATAAGATTTTGAGGTTGCGGGTTCGACTGTTCATTTAACATTGCCAAACTTTGTCAGATTTAAGTTAACCTAATCAAAAGGAGTGATTGTTAAACCGTATGGCCTTATCTATTGTTACTGTTTGTTATTTGCGTCGACATTTGGCCGGTGTGTGACGTCACATTGGTAATGGTCCATCAATTTGGATGGTACATTGAATATTGTTCGTTCATTTAGTTGTTTGTGTGGTGTCTGATCGGTGATCGTTTATCCCTTTGGTCAATTTTATGTAGTGTGACGTCAAGTTGGGGATTTTGATCCATTTGATTGGTTTCCAGATTGGCGATTGTTCATTCATTTGATTGGCTTCATTCTTTGTGACGTCATAATCGATAATCGAGTTCGTCAGCATAACACGTGATCAATACCCCTTAAAGTTTGTGCGGGTCTATGATTAAATTGTTCAACCCCTCGGGTGAGATTTCCCTATCCTACATGGAAACTAATAATGGATTCTTTTAATTTCATGGGATTCCATATCCATAAGTGTTCCACACAAACGTTAACGGTACCAGTCTGTACAGCGGCAAGCGCCATCATGACGTCGAAATCGTTGAACCTGAAAAGAAGCACGAAGCAATAATAAGCTTGTTCTGAAAAGGTTAAACGTTTACCTGACAAGGAGTATGCAGTTTAAGTTTGATTGCTCATCTGCATTATTGCACCTATTCCGTGCTTGTGAAGTACATATTTTAATTAAGTCAGTCATGTTGAAGCATACAAAGTTTTACGGCAAGTGACGGCGACAAAATTAAATTTGCATTAAAATGAAAATCAATTTTTCCGTTTACCAAATTATTACAGAATGCGTCACTAGTTGCAAACTCCTTGAAATCCGTCTTTTTATTATTTTATTTTATTTTCTAACTGTTTGCTTTGTTACATGCATACGGTAAGAATTTGAGTTTTTGGTGTTTAACTTCCCAATCAAGACTATTTCACTTATATCGAGACGTCTTAAAGGCGCAGAAATTTTGCGCTGGTGGCATTAAACAGCATGGAGCTCTTTATAGTGCCAAGCCTACCATGATCCGGGACCTCGTTTATTTTTAGTTCCCATCCAAAAGACTACTTCGTGATACCGAGCGCTAAGCGAAAGAACAGTCACTACCCTACTTTCAAATTTTGAGTCTGACCCGGTCGGTGTTCGAAACCACGACCTTCCATGGCCACTTACGGGGCGAGTACTCTACCAACTGAACTACCACAGTAGTGGCAGGTCAATTTAGTGAAGCAACGAAAAAGACATTTCCGCTTATAATGCGCATGCACACTATCGGTTCCAATTTGCGATTCAATAAAGTATATACAGTATTGGCATAATAAAATAATGGCGTTAACGTGGTGCTGATACCATTTTGACAGCGTTACGCAAGGTTCTTCATTATATATGTATTTTATAATGATAATTTTATTTATTTATTTATTGATTCTTGGTGCGAGACAGAAAAAACACTTCCTCTTATCATGCGCATGTGCACAGACGACTTTTTTCAATGACGTCATCCAAGAGCTGGTGGCGTTTTGCAAAACAATATTTATTTATTTATTTATTTATTTATGTTAATGGTGCGTATGCTAGACCTTATAAAAATGTAAAAATACTAAGAAAAGTTGTGATTGAATAAAACAGTACTCTAACAGGTTATTACATGGTAATCACCATGACATCCGATCATCTAATTATACAGAAGATAAAAAACAACTTGTAATTCTACAGTTAATGTACTTAGATGTAAATTTGATATATTAAAATCTCATGTTGAGAGATACAGACAAAAGACAGATATTTTCATCAGTAGATCTTCACGATCCAAAAGCAGTAAAGACGATCTATATTTACATCGATTGACGTGTGATGACGTAGTCCGTAACCTTTCACATTAACTGATGACGTCAATGGAAGTGTTGTTTTCTATGTAATGTATTTTGGTTTGATCAATTAGTCAATAACTCGAGACTTGCAAACGGTATATTTTACTTAATTGAAAACGTTGTTCCGATTTTAAGCACTAAGTTATGGGTTTCTCGTCTTCGCGGGGGGTTAGACATTATCACTTAATTGGAGGAATCATGGGATTGATCTGATCATTTATATTACCAATAAAAATCTATTTAAAAACTAGAAGTCTATGTACCTTAACATGATTGGAATAAAGAAGAAACAAATCTATTGATGGTGATGAAGCTGGTCGGGATAAAATTTAAAACTCGCGAGCTAGTCACTAGTTTGCAGTGGCGTAGCGTGCATACATAAGCCAATAATCTTTTTCTTTTTCTTTTTTTTTCGATATTAAAAATAATTCAATATTCATTTGTCATTTTGCTATGATACAAACGTCTTCATGAATTAACAAACTGTAGACATGAAAAAATACAGCACCACATTTTGCTTCATTTTTACATTGAAAATTTTCATGCTCCCAGAGTCAATCGTGTGGACCCACTGGCACCAGTGTTGCACGATTATTTTTTGCTGGCTACGCCACTGGTTTGACTAATTTTATTTGAAATAAATTGCTGAAAATTGCATTCGTTCTTGCATAATTTTGACTGTTGCCTATTGCTAAAAGGATAACGGTATCTAGGGCCATTAATTCGCGTGTTACCAGGGAAACGATATTATCGTGGGACTACTGAATCCTCAGTGCTAGTAGGGAACTGATATTTTTTTAGTCCCGAGCACTGAATCCACCAATTCTCACACGCAGTCTGGAAAACAACACCTTTGACTTTAACAAAACAATGCAGTGTCTTCAGATTCATATGCGGTACATACGATATGCCACTTTTTTGTTCAGAAGCCGCGGTGGCCTAATGGGTAAGACGTTTGTCTTCAAATCCACGTTTCTCACTACTGTGAGTTCGAGTCCCGCTCAGACCACATGTGGAAAAGTTAATTTTCCTTGCCGTTGGCCTTTACTGATTCACCTGGTATCAGTATTATGGGCTGGGGGAGTGGTACGCTTGTCTGTGGCGTAGTGGCTATGTGAGCTAGCACGTTAAAGTCGTCCTGAGTGCACGCTAGCACAATGCAGACCCTACATCACAAATGCACTTCACATGCATACACGAAATTGTAAGTTCATAGATTAATCCATAGAGATAAATAAAATAGTTCTCGTCGCGAATAGCTGAAAAATTGCTGATGCGACATTTAGCAACATTCAACCAACCAACAACAAACCTTTTTTGTTCAATCTGTTTGGAGCTTAAATGACTTTATAGCTTTTTTCTATATATGTCATTTGCTACTTTTAAATTATTATTCAGTGGCGGATCCAGGGTCCTATATGTTGAAGCACACTGACAAATTTTTAATTTGTATTTGGGGACAAAAGCTATATAGAGCAGTCCTTATCCCATGTGATAGTGTGGTGAAGAGGCTGCGACATCGTTCAGTGGGAAATTGGTGGACTTCAAATTTTAATTGTCAATTTCACTCAAAGGATTTTAAAACAATTTTCTACAGTAAAATATTTCTTATTATGAATACCCGAAAATTTTAGGGGGCACAGGCCGGGTGTGCCCCCGTCTGGATCCGCGCCTGTTATTATAAAATAATGTATTCAATTCAAAAGTAGCACATGACATATATATAACGTCATAACAAGACTAGGACTAGCAGTATGTTACAAGATATCAATATGTCATTTGTCTTAACGAAATTCAAAATGGTTCATATTCTAAGGCTACCAACGATCCAAGGTAAGATTATAAAAGCTAAGTTTGAATATTACTTGATTATTGCTGAGGCATATTCGGCTTTATATAGTTCAACATTGTTGAAACCAAACAATATTTACCTCAATTTAAATAGAACATTTGTATATTGTGTGACCGTGCACTTTTAGTGACTTGTTGTATTTTGGATAAGTAGTGGCCTTAGAATACAAATATCACGCCTGGTACACGCATTTTTAAAAGGAAAATAAATCGTAGATAACCTCAACCGTAAATTGTCGAGTTTTCAAAAACCTCGTATTTCTTTTACAAACTCTGACCCTTTGCACTGCTCTATGATGTTGACTATCTTAATATCTTTTCATTTTTTAAAATTAATTTCGTTATATAAGGTGTAAGCTATTTTCCCCAACACGTGTATTTTTGCACAATTTTCTTTAAAAAATGCAACAAATATTTTAAAATTTCTTAAATTATTAATTCCTTCTGTATTTTTATTTAAAAATCTCCACACTTGTGTAGGTAATTTCATAATTATACCCCTATTTCACGCTTTTTAACGAAATGGTTTTCACTTGAATTTTCCTACTTAGATGACCCTTAAGGGTCATCTAAGTAGGAAAATTCAAGTGAAAACCATTTGGTTGAAAAGCTTGAATGAGGGGTATTATTATGAAATTACCTACACAAGTGTGAAGATTTATAAAGATAAATAAAGTAGGAATTGATAATTTAAGAGTTTTTAAAATATTTGTTGCATTTTTTAAAGGAAATAGTGCAAAAATACACGTGTTGGGAAAAAATAGTTTACACCTTGTATATCGAATTAATTTAAAAAATGAAAAGATATTAAGATAGTCAACATCATAGAGCAGTGCAAAGGGGGCAGAGTTTGTTAAAGAAATACGAGGTTTTTGAAAACTCGACAATTTACGGTTGAGGTTTTATATGATTTGTTTTCCTTTTAAAAATGCGTGTACCAGGCGTGATAGTTCATATTCTAAGGCTACCAACGATCCAAGGGAAGATTAAAAAAGCTAAGTTTGAATATTACTTGATTATTGTTGAGGCATATTCGGCTTTATATAGTTCAACATTGTTGAAACCAAACAATATTTACCTCAATTTAAATAGAACAGTATTGTGTGACCGTGCACCTTTAGTGACTTGTTGTATTTTGGATTAGTAGTGGCCTTAGAATATAAATATCACGCCTGTTACACGCATTTTTAAAAGGAAAACAAATCATATAAAACCTCAACCGTAAATTGTCGAGTTTTCAAAAACCTCGTATTTCTTTAACAAACTCTGGCCCCTTTGCACTGCTCTATGATGTTGACTATCTTAATATCTTTTCATTTTTTAAAATTAATTCGTTATACAAGGTGTAAGCTATTTTCCCCAACACGTGTATTTTTGCACAATTTTCTATAAAAAATGCAACAAATATTTTAAAATTTCTTAAATTATCAATTCCTTCTGCATTTTTATTTAAAAATCTCCACACTTGTGTAGGTAATTTCATAATTATACCCCTATCTCACGCTTTTCAACGAAATGGTTTTCACTTGAATTTTCCTACTTAGATGACCCTTAATCTATCATACTTTCGATCAGATAATTGTTCTGACTTCTCAGATGACACATTTTTCACAAAATTGTGTAGCATGTCGTTACAAAAATTAACAGAATCGTGTTACTAGCCGTCACAGTAATTAGTTTTAATTTGAATTGTAACAGAAACAACGGAATCAAATTTTACAAAAATCGTGTCTTTAGATGTCTAATAATTAAAAATAAACTCAACAAGACACCTTCGCGCCTTTAATTATTCTTGCATATATTTCCATGGGCTTCATCGTGTTTATATGTGTTATTACAATCAGGTTTCAGCTATATATATGCTACTTCGGATGTATTAAAGTGACCACTGTTTTGAGGAACTTTTGCTTCCTGTTTCAAACAATATTGAAGGCCACCTGTCCATTCTGACCCGTGTTTTAACCACCTGTCCATTCTGACCAGTGTTTTAAGGCCACCTGTCCATTCTGACCCGTTAAGGCCACCTGTCCATTCTGATCCGTGTTTTAACCACCTGTCCATTCTGACCCGTGTTTTAACCACCTGTCCATTCTGACCCGTGTTTTAAGGCCACCTGTCCATTCTGACCCGTGTTTTAAGACCACCTGTCCATTCTGACCCGTGTTTTAAGACCACCTGTCCATTCTGACCAGTGTTTTAACCACCTGTCCATTCTGACTCGTGTTTTAACCACCTGTCTATTCTGACAGGTGTTTTAACCACCTGTCCATTCTGATCCGTGTTTTAACCACCTGTCTATTCTGATCCGTGTTTTAAGGCCACCTGTCTATTGTCTATTCTGACCCGTGTTTTAAGGCCACCTGTCTATTGTCTATTTTGACCCGTGTTTTAACCGCCTGTCCATTCTGACCCGTGTTTTAACCGCCTGTCCATTCTGATCCGTGTTTTAAGGCCACCTGTCTATTGTCTATTCTGACCCGTGTTTTAAGGCCACCTGTCCCTTCTGACCCGTGTTTTAACCGCCTGTCCATTCTGACCCGTGTTTTAAGGCCACCTGTCCATTCTGACCCGTGTTTTAACCGCCTGTCCATTCTGACCCGTGTTTTAACCGCCTGTCCATTCTGACACGTGTTTTAACAGCCTGTCCATTCTGACCCGTGTTTTAACCGCCTGTCCATTCTGACCCGTGTTTTAACCGCCTGTCCACTCTGACCCGTGTTTTAACCGCCTGTCCATTCTGACCAGTGTTTTAAAGCCCCTTTTTCCTATTTCATCCGAAAAGATTCTGTATATAAAGACCCGAATATATGTACGTTTTGTATAGGACCACCTGAGTAGTATAGTCTTAAGACTATAATACTCACCTGTCGATTAGGACCAGTGTCCGAAGGCCCTGTGTTACCCCATTTTAACCTCAAGAATCTGTTTTAAGACCACCTGTCTATTACGTCAAATGTTTTAAGACCCCATTTGCTGCCTATTTCACACTCAAAAGAACTTCTATATAAAGGGCACCTGACAAATAAGACCATCTTATTAAAGCCCCTTATTCTGCATATTTCAACCAAAAAGATACTGTGTATATTTAAGACCTATTTGCTTCCCATTTAAATCAAAAGGCATATCATACATAATATTATAAAGTGTCGATTTGATTTTTTTTTTAATTTCACGGAAAGCCGATGTAGGTGTTACACTCCCAAGGTTTTCCATAAGTTGTAAACTTAGTCCGTTTTCCCGTCAGACGTCAAAACATAACCACAATGTCGGATTGCCCGGCTGTGTCCAATTACAGCCATCAATAGGAAATGTCGGTTTCTGTTCTACTGACGTCACTTAGATGTCGATTTTCCAAGAATTTTCATTGAATTTGATTTCCGACCGGTTGCTGTCACTGGTAATTTAATAAATGTGTTACCATTTATTTATTTGTTTCAAAACAATGTAGGATAGTCTTTATTGATGCAGACAAACAATATTGACCTGTCAGCTTAGCTTGACTTTTCGTTTAGAATACCGATATATAATCCAATTATTTAAAGCAAACAACTTTGACCTGTCCGTTTGACCTTTCATTTGGAATACTCAGGTCATATAGGAGGGTCCACCCGTTAATGAATACACAGTAAAGTACACAAGTTTACTCCATGAGGTGTGTATATCACAAGGTGTATAGAAAATAAACACCTATGCTTTCTATACACAGATGAACTTAGTCTGTGATTAATATTTAAATTAAAGGTCAAGCCGAAAGGTCAATGTTGTGTGCTTATGCATTATGATTCGCAGTTGATACATAAACAATACACGTTTCTCGTGATATAGACATAATATACACCTGTGCCACCCCCATACAAAAATGTACCGGTCCATAATTAAATATTTAAATAAAAGGTCTAGCGAACAGGTCAATTTTGTTAGCCTATACAGATAAATATATGTTTCAATTATAACTTTAATTTCTTGCAGTAACGTTAGATAATGGTGGAAAATTTATGCTATGACGTCTTCCGAATTGCGTGTCAACATAATAGATCGAAGCGAAAGGGGAGGGGCGAACAAGATGAGCAGATGTAAGTTGTTGAAAAATATTGGTATGGACTCAATTCAATTCAATTCTTTATTAACCAAAAGTGTACACTTATAGGTTTAACTTTACGACAAAATCAATTGTATGGCGGCATAATGATATAAGTGTGTGACAATAAATATAATACTAACATTAAACACAATGCAATATATGTAATGTAATGCGGCGGTGGATGGACAAAACAATATGAAATAATATTAACATCTCCTTTTAGTTGCTGTGGCTAGATATAAGCCTAGATTACGTAATAACTTAATGGACTGTGGAACCAGATCCGGAAAAAATACCTCATCTTTGAAAGTGATTAGTAAAAACCTATATCACATTTTAAAGTGATATGTAAATAAAACCAAACAAACAACTCACATTTGAAAGTGATTGGTAAAAAAGACCTCACATTTGAAAGTTATCCGTGAGTAAAAAAGACCTCACATTTGAAAGTTATCCGTGAGTAAAAAAGACCTCACATTTCAATGTGATAGGTAAAAAAGACCTCACATTTGAAAGTGATTGATGAAAAATACCTCACATTTGAATGATTGATTTTGAAATACATCAGATTTGAAAGATATTGGAAACCTCAAGTTAATTAGCCGGATATAAATACCTCACATTTGAAAGTGATTAGTAAATAATATATATCACATTTGAAAGTGATTGTTAAAAAACCTCACAATTTGAATGTGATCAGTAAAAAACTCACATTTGAATGTTAATTTCGTCGATTCATTATTATATTCTATCAGAAATACTTATTGCAATTTGTTGCAAATTGCAAAAATACAATTTTTATACTTAATATTTACCGGAACTTATAAAGTATCAAAAGCAAAGATACCAATTATGTCCGAATCGCAATCACAATATTGAAACTGACAAGTTAGTTAAACTCTTAAACTTCCATCAGGTGCTCCGGAAGTGTAAGCACCTCCTGTTTAGCTAGCTACACCCGCCATGCGTGTAAAAAATAATGTCACGCAATTATTTTTTCATAATTTTTGGATAAATATTTTTGTATATGGTTTTTAACTTATTGCTTAATTAAGAATATAAATATTAACGTAATTAAAAAAAACAACAAAAATGAAAAATAAAACTTATCAAACTGCTAATATCAATAGTACGGTTAAAAATGAATTCGATCAACTTTGGGAAAGAGCTCCTTCAATACTTTAAAATACCAAGGGTAACTATGTTAAGTAACAAACAAGCACTTTGCTATAATAATTATAAAGTGGTACGATAAAATTAGCAACCAAAGGTAAATCATATTTATTCAATTTCAATTTCAATTTAGTTTATCAGCAATAAACATAATACAATCATATTTATAGCTATATAACAACAAATGTTATGCACTTAAACGCATTAAATATTTGCAACATTAGTACCATTTTCTTTCTTTAATCCACCATCAAACAATAAAACTTTTGGCCAATGACAATAATATTTCGGTATGAATCGATGTCTTAATAATATATATATTTTGGACAGACCAACTAAAAATGGTATTCATTTTCTTTAACTTTCATGTTGCAACATGTACAAAAACGCAAATATCTCAATGTCATTAACACCCAGGTACTGCCTTCATGATAATGAATTGGGTCGAGAAAATTGGCAACTTCACCACCAAAGATAAACCATGTTAATTAACACCTTGGCACTATATATAATAATTATAAGTGGGTTGTTCAAATTAGCGCTTCACATAACTGATAATTTACTGTTAAATAATTTGATTGCTTTTGGAATGACGTTGATTTTTTGTCATATATGAACTTTAGAACAACTTTGCTTTGGCATTTGTGATGTCGAAAGTTCATCTATGACAAAAATAGTCACACTATTCTAAACTGATCAAATAATTAAGGGTATCAAAGATGAACATTTGTTAATAAAGTACATGACGACATGTAAAACATAGTGACGTCATAATAGACTACATTTTCTAAAGACCTATTCAAATATTTCATCTAAAAATATAATTAATGATATCAAGAATAATTTTTTATACATAAACAGTATTGCATTCATTGATTAATAGTAATTTTTTTGGCGGATGTATCTAGTGAAACAGAAGGTGTTTACCCTTTCGGAGCACCCGGTCTCACTTATCTGGTGAAAATTAACGTGTTTAACCTAATTTGTCAGATTCAAAGATTTTACTTTGCTTTGGGATATTATAATTTGGACATAGATTTTAATTATTTTTATTAATCCTTTTAAGTTTCCCAATCATTCCTTAACTAAAGCACAGGCAAAATCTGTTATCGTAAGTGTCATTTTGAAGTTCACTTTAAGTTTTTAGATTTGTCATGTGCTACTTTTGAATTTTTATGAAATAATACATTCAAAAGTCATGTGCTACTTTTGAATGTATTATTTCATAAAAATTCAAAAGTAGCACATGACGGATTTATCAATAATGTTCATTTGTAGTTCCACAAGAGATTATTAAAATTTGTTTACTTTAGATATATATCGAGACGTCACCACCTATAGGTGAAGTGGCAGATTTTTTACCGTTACATTGCGTTCAGGGCAATGTGCAGGGAGGGTTCCTTTAGGTGCCACGTCTGCCGTGACACGGGGGCATAGGATTTTAATATCTCTTCCGAAGGACGTGGTACTTTAATTTCTAAATACCATGTGATTAGCGAAAGAACAGTCGCTGCCTATTTTTCAAGTCCTTGGTCAGACCCGGCCAGGGTTCGAACTCACTATCTCCCAAATACGGCGCGAGCACTCTACCAACTGAACTACTGCAGTGGTCTTAAGAAATGATTTTTAAACCAGGACCATGGCCACTGTCTACATCCTTTTATTAATTATATGGAATCACTGTGATTAGTGATTAGTAAAAAACCCTCACATTTAAAAGTGATAAATAAAAAAACCTCACATTTAAAAGTGATAAATAAAAAACCTCACATTTAAAAGTGATCAATAAAAAACCTCACATTTGAAAGTGGTTATTTAAAAAACCTCACAATAGAAAGTTATTAGTCATATATATCATTTTATTTTAAACACGTAAGCTTCCACCAGGGACTTTAGGCCGGGTTCTTCGGAAGTGTAAGCACCCCCTGTTTAGCTAGCAACACCCGCCAAGTAACAAAAATTATGTCACGCAAAAATACAATATACTAGATCAAACTGCTAATATCGATGTACGGTAAGGAATGAATACGCTATTTTTACACAGATGAACTTTGGGAATGAACCCCTTCAATACTTTGAAATACCAAAGATAAACAATGTTGATTAACACCTAGGCACTATATATCATAATTATATGTGGGTTGTTAAAATTAACACTTCACATAACTGATAATTTACTGTTAATTAATATGATCGGTTTTGAAATAATGTGGCTATTCTTGTTGTAGATAAACTTTAGGACAATGCCGTGTCGCAATATCAAAGATGAACATTTATTAATAAAGTACATGACGTCATGTAAAACAGGGTGACGTCATAATAGACTACCTTTTCCTAAATTTCATCTAAAAATAGAATTAAAGATATCATATATATATAGGCAATTTCTTGATATCTTGATAATTTTTTTTTTATTTTTTTTATTTATTCAGGAATTTAAGTGTCAATTTGAAGATCAATTCAAGTCTTTAGATTTATCAAAAATTTGTAGTTCCACAAGAGATTACTAAAATTTGTTAAAATAAAATTTGGGAATTATTAATTGATTAAAAGGGTTTTTACGTCCGAGTAAAACTAGTTCAATTATATCCAGGCGTCACCACCTATAGGTGAAGAGGCAGTTTTGTGAAGTTTACTTTTGCAGTGCGTTCAGGGCAATGTTGGGTGGGTTCATTTACGTGCATCGTCTGCCGTGACACGGGGAATAGGATTTTAATATCTTTTCCGAAGGACGTGGGACTTTAATTTCTAAATATCGAGTGATTGGCGAAAGAACAGTCGCTGCCTATTTTTCAAGTCTTTGGTCAGACCCGGCCAGGGTTCGAACCCACGACCTCCCAAATACGGCGCGAGTACTCTACTAACCGAGCTACAGCAATGGTCTTAAGAAATTGTTTTTAAACTAGTGCCATGACCAGTGTCTACATTATGCTATTAATTATATAGAATCCATTCATTGTGGTGATTTTCAACTCTGATATATAAGTATACTACAATATCTTATTTACAGAGTTAGAGGCCGGTAATCGATACAACAACATTATGTCGATGTCAGCGTTCTCCTTAAAGAGCTATGTAAACCCTCTTCTATTGCTAAATTGTATAGATCACACAAAAGCTCAAAGTAAAGCCAATATTACTGCAGTGATTGATCAGGCGATAATTTGTCTCTGGCGGGTCGATTGTGACGTCAACATGTCATCATTGACGTCATTCGAACAAACTAATAAAGACATAAAAATCATTTCTCTTTAAATGAAGTTATATGATCAATGCATTAAATTATACGCGAGAAGTTTGGTGAACTTAAAAATGAATCCTCTCCCAGTGTAGCATTGATTTGAGGCTAACAACATTAACCTGTCCGCTTGACCTTTCATTTGACACCAAAAATATACGATCATTCACCAAAATCATGGATAGCGTTGGAATTTGCAGTTATTACATACAATGCATATTTCCAATGATGTCTACAGACAAGATAAATAACGAGTTTCCTATGCATTAATGTACTGACCCATAACAGTTACTTTTTTAATCAAAGGTTATGCGAACAGGTCAATGTTGTTTGCCTATACAAGTGACATTTTGCAGTTTATACCTTAAATATTTTATTAAGAAATAAGCATTTGATTGATGCATTCAGTTATACCTGAAAACTAAGACCTCAGAGATCAATAGATATAGGTTGATATCGTGATTTGATATTGAATATTGACATAAATCGTGATATAACACAGCAGGTAGATTATATAACATGCTTTGTAGATTTTGATTTGAACTGTTTTGATATTAGAATACGTCAATACTGCCATGATACATGACGTAACAAAGGTAATAAAAGCCACTTTGGTTCATCAACTTGCAAATAACTAAACCTAAAATATCAATATATAAACAAAATAAATAAATAAATAAAATTAAATTAAAACAATCCCACCGCAAAGCTTCGAAACTGACAAATTTACGTGAACTTCCACCAGAGTCCGGTTGACATAAATCGTGATAAAATAAAGCAGGAATATCATATAACATGTAAACAATCTTTTGTAGATGTTGATTTGAACTGTTTTGATACTTAAAATACGTCAATACATATAACAGAGGTAATAAAAACCATTTGTCTTTGGTTCATCAACTTGCAAATAACTAAACCTACAATATCACTAAATCAATAATTAATCAATAAATAAATAAATTAATTAATTAATTCATTAAAATAAAAATAATCCCACCGCAAGTTAAAAGTTTCGAAACTGACAAATTCATGTAAACGTGATATAACACAGCAGGTGTAAACAATCTTTGTAGATGTTTGATACTTAGAATACGTCAATACACATTACGTAACTGGGGTAATAACAACCATTTGTCTTTGATTCAGTAACTTGTAAATAAACATATTTACAGTAACAATATATCCCAAACATTTAATTCAATGAAGAAATGACATTGTTTTGAGGTATCGTCATCGTAGTATGATATCGGGTGTTCTGGGTACAAATTGCATGAAGAGCAACGCGCAATTCGTCGTCTTTTTTTCTTTTACGCGGCAATAAAAACAATATCGCGGTTATTCCTTAATTATAAATAAAGATGGCAGAGAAAACCGGAGAGCATGAAGAACCTTAAATAAGGACCATCTGTCCCATTTAGTTAGTAAGGCCACTTTGACTGGTTCCATTTTGGTGGTTTCTATAGACAGGTATGACTGTATAATGTACTTTTAATTCTGCCTATCTTCAGACACAGTACTAACTTACTAAATATATAGTAAAGAAGAAAATAAGTGTACAATCACTTATTATGTAGAGGCCGAAGTAGACTAATGGATAAAATCCAGGTTCTCTCATCGGCTTTGAGTCCCACTCAGACCACAAGTGGAAAAGTGAATCTTTTGCCGTTGACCTTTACTGGTTAACCGGGTGTCCGTATAATGTGACTGTGGAAGTGGTATGCTTGTCTGCGGCGTATTGGCTCGGTGAGCTAGCATCTTAAAGTCGCCCTGAGTGCGCGCTGGTACAAGACAGACCATAAAACACACTTGAATATAGTGTATAATATATTATATATTAATAAAATAGTTCTCGTCGCGAATAGCTGAAAAATTGCTGATGCGACGTAAAGCAACATTCAACAACAATCACTTATTGTGTAAGTGTTAAAAGCACTTGAAATGTTATTAAAAGTCACCTTATATTGTCACACCTCTCATTCAATAAGGCTTCCTTTTTACGAGATACAGATATACACAGTTGTTCTATATCCGCATAGTTTCCAAGTACAGTACAGTACAGGTCTGTCTAAAGTTTAACACTAACGAATTAGTGCAGAAACGGAAGTTCATCTTACAATTGTCCCATTGTAAGCTATAGTACCGACCTGTCGAAAGTTTAACATTAACGAATTAGTGTCGAAATGGCAGATTATTTTGCAATTGACCCCTTGTTAGCCATATCTTGACAGCTGATATTTATCTCTCGGCGGCTTTTCGGGCACTCACTTTTCCCATTTTGGTCTCACTCGGGGGGGGGGGCTTTGAATTCTTTTTGTTAGCTCAGTGTTAAACTTTCGACATGTCAGTTCTTTATCTAACGGCATAAATGCACTCTGACCTAACTACTCTTTTTAAAAAAAACAGTAAGCGACAAGTATCAGGTTCAAAATAACCAGTTAGTTAGCCAAAAGTTGTATTTTGTGTTTAGGCTAAGGTTATTCACGCAATCGTCATTATCAAATAGAAGCAATTAAAGCTCAAACTGTATTTTTTATATATAATATGCTAAATCGAATTTTCAATAACAATTTGGTTTAGCTAACGTATCTTTGAACAACTGTGTTCTAGTGAACATCTTGTACTTACCAGTGCTTACTGTCATGTGATTATATTTTTAATTTAAAATGTAATGCTACCTACTCCTGTAAAAAATACACAGTGACTGACCAGATGAACCTCTTCAATAAAACAAGGAGTTTTATATAATTAGTCTCGGTGATTTATTATGTTTCAATTTCTGTGAAATAAATTTCATGCTTTATACCTAAGCTGTGTATATAAAGAAAGACAACTCGTCCCATTTTTAAATTAAATCCTGTTAACTCTACCAGCAAGAGTTACTTCCCGTGCACCATTACCGCATTAAAGCTGCAACCATTCACGATCATTCCTTAAGATTTTCCTAAACTTAAATTTCGCAAAATTTGGCAATCTCTGTTGAACCTATTTATTTTTTGGCTTGAAGTTATCTTCAAAATGACACCTTAAATTCCTAAACATCTTAACATTTCGCAAAATTATAAAGATTTCAAATTTGCCAGATTTGATTGTGACATTGGTCCTTGATAGCTGGAAATAACACTTTTTCATTCTATTCAGTACCCGAGAATTTTCTCACCAGTAATTTCAATATGTGTTGTAAAGATCCGTAATATGGACGTCGGTTTACGTTTAAACAAGGAGAAAATATTACCTGTGGCGGACCTGACTCGATAGAGTCCCACTAGTATTGGGATGGTCCCGGGCCGGTGGAGTCCCGATTTGGTAGCTGCATTTTACCCCTTTCCTGTTACATTTGAGTGGGTCATTTTCAACAGGTTGGTCACGGGGTGGAGTTGAATCGAAAAAAGGAAGGGGGGTGCGTCGGACCGGGCTCGATAGGTGATCGAGTATCTCAGCCCCGCTAGTCATGATTGGGAAGGTTCACAAGTTCGAGCCCCGGTTAAGTCGTTATTTTGTTTCCTTTCCTGTTACATACCAAATACGTATACATATCAAAAACATGTCTAAATCCCAATCCCCAAAGCATGGTAAAAACTTTGAAACTGGCAAATTAGAATGAACACATAGACTTCTACCTCGGAAGAGAGACTGGGTGCTCCGGAAAGGTTACCACCTCTTGTCTAGCTAGCTACACCCATCACGTATGTAATCAAAATTGAAGGAGGAACATGGAACCTATGGGACGTCAAATGCATCATCGGCTTTTCGTAATTTTTCAAAGTTATCGGCGTTCACCAAATGTTCAAGCTAATAAAGGTTTGAAGAACATGGTCAAACGAAGGTTTTGTTTTAACCACCGTGATGTCTTCACTATCTCCTGTTTCAATAATATTGTACTTATATGACAATAAAATTTGAATAATTGAATTGAATATATATGCCTTGTTTCTTCCGTTTTGTTGTACACCGAATACTTATGCACATCTCTGCACTAGTAGCTCACTGATGCTGATAGTTGTTCCGTGTTAGCAATGGCGTAGCGTGCATATAAGCCAATAATCCTGTGCTTGCACATCATTTTTTTAATTAAAAAAAAATATACTTCAATCTGCCATTGTGTACAAATGATAAATTAAAAAATTATGTTGCGAAAATTACGAAAACCGGATTGTCAAATTTATAAGTATGAATCTCATTCACGAAGTCAATAACGAACCATTCTGGAAAAGCAATTGCAAGTTGCTTACAATAAAAATAGAATATTTTTTCAAATCTAAAACTTATTTCATCTTGCTCTCGGTCTAGAAGTGATAAACCAATGTATGTTTGTTTGTCTGCGTACTCGGATTTTCAGGGAATACACGGTTAGCCCAAATTTAAAGTATAACTGAAGAAATGAGGGATGAACGAATTAGATGACACTTTTTAAATTGCATTTTCAGCTTGGGTAAATGATTTCAGTTTCCTGCTTAGGTAAGTAAAATCGAGGCCCCATATGAATTCTGATAGGAATAAAATAGAATAGAAAGTGGACTTTATCACTGTCTTTGAATAAAAATGGACCAAAAATAATTGTTTTTGTTATCTGTTTACTCATATAAAAATTGTTTTAGAATGCAGATAATGCACCAAAAGGGTCATTTTTCAATTTTTTTCAAGGGAGCGTGGTCCCCGGTAGGGCTGCAACGATATATCGTCAGACGATATATTATTCCGATACCTTATTGTATGATACTGTTCACAATGCACCCATGTATGTATTGCGATTAGCCAAACTCTGTAAGTTTAACTCAACTATTTTCTGTTCATGATAACATATCTAAATGTCATGTAGAAAATCTTAATTCAGAGGCATCCATTGACATCTAAATAGCCTAACATTGTGATGATTTCATTATAATATCACTAAGATGTTTAAATCACAAAAGATTTTGTTTTAATCTTTTTTAATTGCATTCTTATTTTTCTTTCTTCCAAGAAGAGTCATTTCATATCGTCGTTGCAGCCCTACCCTTTTACCGCCTAGCTTTTGGCACCAGGCTTGCACATTCATTCCTTTCTGCGGCTACGCCACAGGTTAGTCAAAAACAAACATTCTAATCAATGTCCGAATCACAATCCAGAAGCAAAGTAAAAACTTTGGAACTGACAAGTTAGGTTAGACACGTGAACTTCCAACAGGGAAGTGAGACCGGGTGCTCCGGAAGGGTAAGCACCTCCGTCCTGTTTAGCTAGCTACACCCTGTCTGGGCTGTAAATAATTTGATCATAAATATGCTGAATGATATGCTTTCTAGTATTTTGGCTATTTAGTTCTTTCCAGGTTTAGCCAAAAGCTGTATGCTGTATCGCAGCAATGCTCCCAAACATTTTAGGAAGGATTTACAACAAAACGTTTTCTTCAGTTTCAGAGGTAGGAATGTTCAAAAGACATTTTGGCGGCAAATGGTAAGAATGTTCGTGCGTAAGATTTAAATTTCGTTCAGTTGATATTTATTTTGTCATTTTAATGTGAACATATCAAAAACGAATTTTTTATAATAGAGGGGGTTAATTTGCAAAACGTTTGGATAAATGCTTGCCCTTTTACGATGAGTGACCTTTTGCCATGCCAACATGCATCATCAACATTAGCACGCCATGTCCAGTTATCACACGTAATCCAACATATGTAATGGCCTGGGTAGCTCAGTTGGTAGAGCACCCACCTATAGTCACTGTGGAGGTCAAGTGTTTGATCCCTGGTCCATCCCAGCAGTTTTTCCCTACCTGTTACATATTACAAGACCGATTTTTCCTTTCGAAGTTAAAAATCACTTGAATGTTTTAACTTTGGTGAATATTTACTTGTATTTAGACATCATAAGCCAGCCCTTTCAACAGAGTTGAAAGTAGCCAACAAGTTTTTCTGGAGTAGACAGGAAATTCAGTTGTAACTCTATATAAATGTAATACTGATGAATGAAAGTAGGCACCAGACAAAGTGTAGAAATACCAAAGTAGACGACAGGTTTTGCTGGTTGCTGGCTTCTATTGAAACCACTGATAAGCTATCCGTCAAATTGGAGCTAATTCAACTTTGAAAGTAGCTTATTTCAAGGAGTTCATGCTCCCATTCAATCAATGGGATTCGTCGTTGTACCTCGTGCTCAAATATCTCTTAACGTTTTCCGGAACGTTTTGATAAATGTCAACATTGCAAATTCCTGTAATAACATCATCCTATGTGATTCCATATCTATTGGAAATGAGTGTTACACACTAATGTCAGAGGGTACCAATGGTACATCATTTCAAATGGTCTATCATACAGTGTAAAAACCTTTTAATTTAGCATTACTTTCAAGGTTAGGAGTTTCAGTGATTTCTGATTACAAGGTTTTGACGTCTAGCCTCTAGGATTCACTACCCATTGTGATCTTTACCATTTATATCAGCCAAAACAAAGCATGGGACAACCACTCCACTTTTCTCTCATATGGATTGCTGGATATGTTTGAAACTTAATAGTTGTAGTAAGGGATGTTTCAGGGATTAAGATAAGCAGGGTACTAATAGCCCATGGCTCCTTAAAATAAGTCTTGGTTCCCGAATTTTACACCTTTTAGCTATTAATTACTGTAACAACTTCTTTCCTGGAGTGAGCTGGGTACCAAAATGAAATAGTTGAGCTTCATCCTCGCGATCGTGAGTGTGATTTTTGCTCCCATTTTGGATCCTAATGTTTTTTTTTTTTTTTTAAATGTAATACAGCTATTAATACAAGTTTGATCAGGGATTTTTCTGGGTATCCACAGGGTCCGGTAAAGGGACCCATTCCCAATGCAAAAAACATATATTTTTTCCAATTCTGTAGTAAAAAATTCCCAATTAGCTATGTTTATCAATTTTTTGAGAATAAAAATTTCACAAGATCATCAACATCATATCCAGAAGATATTTCGTTCTGATAATGATTTCAATAAAATAAGTGGTATATTCATTCCAAGGACAGAAAATACTAGGGGTACGTATTTGTTCCTTTTTTGGGCAAAAATAATTCACTATTACATTAACCCACCTTTTGCTGGATGATTTATATAGAGACAAAAGAGACAGCGCTATTTTGCTGTGAACACCGATATAATTTGTTCAATTACCAGTATTCTAGTGGTCTAGAATTTTAATATGTTGTTGTCATTTTTCCCAAAATTACATTTTTGTTGAGCATTTTCCCAATTTCATCCCAAGGTCCTTTTCCCAAAAAGGTAAGAAAAATCCCTGTTAATATTGTATCTTTTGTATGCTTATTTATTCTATTTTTAGCCTCAGTTGCAATGATGACATCTACTCATCTTTGTGTGATCAGATGATAATCCATCCTGAATCATCAAATTACAGGTAAATCTCTCCTGTCTGCTCATAATTACAGGTAAGCTCTCGTCACCTCCTGTGGGTATAACTATTACTTTCTAGGAAAATGGAAACCCTTAGAACTTGACTTTGACAATATAAACAGCATTGATTTCAAATCACTGTCGTCTTGGACTATATAGGCAAACAAGATTGACCTGTCTGCTTGACCTTTCATTAGGAATATTCATGTGTGATTATCCACCCAATATGTGGATAGTGTAAGGGTTCATAAGTAAGACGTAAGGAATGCATGTCTCTCATGATGTAGACAAAATAAACACCTGCTATACATTACTGTATCGGTCCACTATAAATATTTAAATTAAAGGTCAAGTGGACAGGTCAATGTGGTTTGCCTATACATCCTATATATCAGAAATATAATCACTTTATTCTGTCTCCATGGTAACAAATCTTGTTAATTATCCGATAATAATCAGGATCTAAGTCTGACATCAAGACAAGATATTAGTCTATTATGAATCAGAATTACGGTTTTAAATGAAGTATTGTTAACTGACAGGTCTACAACTGGTCAACTACTATAGCCACACACAGTAAAACCTTGTTATAATGTCCTTACTTTGTCATCTCTCAGCACCACTATTGTTGCTCAGTAGGTAGAGTGCTCATTTGTGGAAGTTTGTGGGTTTAAACTCTGGTTTGGTCTGACCAAGACTTGAAATCGGTAGTAACTGTGCTTTTGCCAAGTACCCGGCATTTAGAAATCTAGGCGTCCTTTCAGAAGCGACCTTAAAAACCCATGCTCCGTGTCCAGTGGGTGTGGCATATTAAAGAACCCTCACTGCACATTTCCCTGAGTGTATCAATCAATCAACCAATCAATCAATTTGTCACTTCTCATATCACCATAGATATTAGTCAATGTTATCAATTAATTAGTAAACAAAATATTGTTAAAATTAACTGATGAATAAAATTGACCGTTGTATAAAACTTATCATGTTTATAGGGTCATATCTAGAAACTGGATGTATTATGGTAAGGCATTGTCCATATGTCCCCAATAGTTTGTCTAACCTACTCCTTTAACACCATTGAAGATATTTTTACTAAGCTTAGTACACATGCCCCAGTCAAGACTTTTTCGCTTATATCAAGGCAGTCAGCTCAGGAATTATGGAGAGAATGGGAAAAAAACAACTTTCGATAGCTAACTGACAAACTCACACTAAGGTCTGTCAAACCTAGGTGACAAGATTCTTAACCCAGCTCTTTACAAGCCTGTAGACCACTTGGCCATGGACGGCCCAAAAATTTCAGTAATAATAATTTTATTTAGTCTATTTGGAAAGAAAAGTCCTTGAAACACAGTGGCTTCAATAAAGTCAGCAGTGTGACAGAAGTTGTCAGCTAGACTGCTACATTTTGGATTTGGATTAAATTTGTTGCCTACTTCCACTAAGTTTACATTTGCTGGATATGTTTCAGTTGCAATACATATTATTCCATACTTGCTGTCTGCTCTAAGAATGTGTCCTTTTTTCAAAATTTACTGAAAGTGTTGACCTTCAGAATCCTAAATATTTCTGTTTTTGTTAAATAACAATTAATCACATGAGGATGGTGCATCAAGATTCCTAAGAATTTGCCTTCTTAAGAATTTTCGCTTTTTCTCTTCTTTTTCTTCCCCCAATTTTACATGAATCATGGAATATTATATTCATGATAACCTTTATATTCAAACAACGATTTTTTTAACACATTTTATAAAAATTCTTGTTGTGTTATATAGATCTCCTTCATGATAGTTGATCTTAGATAGCAGTTTTTACGTTAAAAAATCCCGAATATCTTGACTTTTCCAATAAACCAGATAAACATTTGCCAGGTTACACATTTTAGGAATTTAGAACATACCTTAAGATCCATAAAATTTCTTGATCTTCGATAAAGATTAACAATTTTTTTTACCAAATAATTTTTTTTCTCTTATAATAAAACAAAAAATACCCATCTCATCAGATAGCAAAGATATGCAAGCCATTGTGCATTCTACTGGAGCATCAGTATGCATTGGGCAGATTTGCATTGGGTTTGTAATCATATCATTGAAGTGCATATGGTGTGCAATGCAGCAATGGGAAGAATTTGGTGTGTTTTTGTATCTGGGGCCATTGTTCTTGTCATTAATATAAAAAAATCTGCTTCCCAGAAAAGTCAAAAGCTAAACAGACTCTAAGTGATGGCCAAGTTAAAAATCTTCAGGTCCTTTTTAATTTTGTACTATAAGGACCTGAAGATTTATAACTTGGCCATGACATCTGCAGTAATAATGAATGAGAGAAATATTTTATTGTTTGTCTTGAACAGAATAAAAAATTATCTTACATAATAAATAAATAAATAAATAAATAAATAAATAAATAAATAATCAATCCATTTTTTTGTGTGTATATGTATCCTAATAAGAATTATACATCTTTGTTAGCTATATATATGCAGAATAAATGAGAAAAATATTTTACTGTTTGTCTTGAAGTTAGAACAGAATAAAAAACATGATTCTAACATGAAAAAAAGTATCTTCTTGGAGATATTACTATGATAACACGGTTGTTGAATCATCTTCTTGTTAAAGCTGCCAAAAACTCCCAGGATGAGAAACAGGTACTTGATATCTCAACAACAAAAATATTTTATTTTTATGATACTGGTACAAAGAATTTATTGTCCAGATTAAATTAATGTTAAAATAATTAGAATTTGATAATAAATATATACAGGGTAAGTCATCCTCAAGTTTTATGTTTTATATAAGATAAGTTTGTTCATGATTTTTGATAATTTTAGTCATTTTCATCAGTGGAAACTACCTTTATTCGATAGTCTATAGTAATTTTAGGCAAACAAAATCACTGTATAATGGCCAATTTACAAGGAAACATGCTACAAGTTAAGTCCTAACCTTGGTACATGTGAAATGATGCACACTCATATTTGTCACACATTTAGTTATTATATATCTACATACATTTTAAAATAGAAAATAAATAAATAAATAAATAAATAAATAAAAAGTTAGAACGGTCAATTTACAAGGATACATGCTATAAGTCCCAACTTTGATACATTTGAAATCAGGGCTCTTGCTAGGTTATATTCTGCCCCATTCAATATTAGAAAATCTTATATGGGTTTTTTTTTTCAATCACATTGTCAATTTTTAATATTTTCGAAATTTCAGCTTAAAAAAGTTTTTTTTTTTAGTTTTCTTTCACTTTTTCTTTTTCACAATTTTGGACATTAGGATTCTTATTTTCACACTTGCATGGGATCCCGGTTTCTTTCACTTTTTCTTTTTCACAATTTTGGACATTAGGATCCTTATTTTCACACTTGCATGGGGTCCCGGTTTCTTTCACTTTTTCTTTTTCACAATTTTGGACATTAGGATCCTTATTTTCACACTTGCATGGGGTCCCGGTTTCTTTCACTTTTTCTTTTTCACAATTTTGGAAATTAGGATCCTTATTTTCACACTTGCATGGGGTCCCGGTTTCTTTCACTTTTTCTTTTTCACAATTTTGGACATTAGGATTCTTATTTTCACACTTGCATGGGGTTCCGGTTTCTTTCACTTTTTCTTTTTCACAATTTTGGACATTAGGATCCTTATTTTCACACTTGCAAGGGATCCCGGGTCCATTCAGAAAAAGATGAGAGAGATCCCTGGAAATGATGCTGCACTTATTTGTCTCATCTAATTATATATACATCTATCTCTTGTCAAAATTTTTAATTACGACTGACTAGCCGTTCTGGGGGTAATTAAAAGACGAAAATTAATGACCTCCGACCTCTGCAGGTGGACATGGACTTGATTCATAAAAGTAAAAAGAAGAAAAAAATGGTTATATTTTACACACAGAGTGTAATAGTTTTTGACACACAGGACATGGTGTTCTGACCCGACAGATTAAGTATCCTGCTAAATATAATTGTTTGTGGCGGACATGTTGTTGTGACCGACAGAATAAGTGAAAAAATTGTCATTTAACATCCGGAAATACAAAAGATCTGAAACATTGATTAATTTGATCCTTGTAAAAATATTTGACATGTGGAAGTCCATACAGGGCTAAGACAAGGTGCTGTTTTTAAAATTCAATAGAGCTTGTCCTTTCTGATGTATGATATGCTAACATTGACTAATGAGGCAGTTAGCCTCCCTCTCACCAGGGGCTAACAGGAGACAATACCTAATCTCCTACCTGTCCAACCTGTGTATAGGTTATTAATGAACCCTCCCATCAACTCAGGTGAGATGGACCATTTAGCACCTGAACACTACTGTCGAGGCCCCTATGGTTTGATAAATTTATAAATTAATTTTAAGACCCATTAATTTTTGATTTGGATAATGAGTTTTTTATACAGTTTTGCACCCGATTTTAAATCCCCATTTATTACAGATATTTTGATGGGATTTTTATACAGTTTTTAACAAAAACGATTTAGATATTGGATCTTTTGATGGGATTTTTAAATGTTTCCCCAGTATTTAGCAGATTGTTCGGGTTACTGATATGAACTGTTTTATATACTTTTTTAAACATCAAAATTCCCATTTATGACAGGTCCATAATGTATATGATCACGGATATATATGAATTCTATCACACCATTTAGTCCACTGATCGCCACAAAGGCGGAATTATATTTCAAATAAATATGTGAAATTAAATAGTATAAAAGATCTAATATGCGTGAAAACATTCGATATTTTAACACTGTCAAACTAAGTGCAATAACCGAATTAAATGTTTCTTTTATAAAATTCAAATTCATGATTATTTTCAGTGTTCAATTGTTTAAAAATTTGAAAATTTGTTATGGTAGAAGACTTGCATACAGCTAGAATAAACTTATATACTTAAGTTTTTGAATTTCAAAAAAAAAATTACAAAATTTCTTTGAATATAAAGAAGGGTAAGATACCAGTTTTTTATAACTTCCTGTTTTCAAAAAATATCTTGATGGAGACTTATAAACCAGTGGTGTTTAATCTAAAAATGTTGTTCATCAGGCCATCTTGGCCCATGCCAGACCATGAAAAAACAGGGACAATATTTTTAAAAAATTGGTTCAGTTTATAACATTTATGAGACATTTTATATTAATTGAAAGAAAAAATATAAATTAGAAAGCGGTAGAAATGAGTTTATTTGAAACTCAACTAAGACTGAAAAGATGATCCTGGGTTGGCCCACAAACAGTATTTTTGGGGATACAAAAATTATTTTGGGGTCAATGGATTAAAGGCACCTTCTAGATAATATTGAAACTGTACAAAAAATAGACTTTAGTCACTTTAGAACTTCAAAGTACTGTGATGATAAGTTGAAGATATAGGGTTTACTGTATTTTTTCGGTTTAAATTAAATATAGTTCTATGTCTCTTTTTTGTTCTTTTTTCAAAGTTGCATTTTCATTTCATTTCATTTTTTGGCATTAAAACTCACTAAACAAAAAACCAACAACAGTTGGTAGGCATTGCATGATGGAATCACTTTAACCTCTTCTATAGATACAGGCAATAAATTATCAGTTTTTGATTGGTTGAAAGTTCACTTCGATATTAATTTACATAAACATCTGTCGGTTTGTAAATTTGAAATTCTTTGGATATTTATAAATCATCTTCTGACATCAAACTGCCACTTTAATTGTTTTTAATGTTTATTTTTTTATGTACATGTATATATTTCTTTTTATGTCAAGGCCAAACAAAGTAGTTTGTCGTTACACGTCCTGACATCAGTTTCCCTTAACTGAAATATGGCAAATTTTGTAAAAAGTCTTGACACCATTTTCACAGTCATTTCTTACATAAGATTTCCCTTAACTTAAATATGGCAAGTTTTAAATCTTGATAATTTTGTACTAGTTTATTGTAAAGATATTTAAAAATTTAAGTTATCATTTTGAAGATTACTTAGAGCTTATAATATCTTCATTTAGTTTTGTCAAAAATTCCAACAGAGATTGCCAAAATTTGCGAAATTGAAGTAAAGGAAAATCTAAGTTAAGAAATAATTGTGAAACGAGAGCCTGGAGCCCAACCTCTTTTCTTTTTTTTTGGGGGGGAGGGGGGGGGAGGGGGGGGGGGGAGTTATCTTACAGTTTTTATCATTATTTTGAACAGGTACCTGTCAGGTAAAGATCATGAAAACTGTGAAAATCAATGAATTCATCACTTATAAAAATAAAAGAAATAAATAAACAAATATATAAAGATAGATAAATTATAAATAAAAACAAAATCAATGAATAAATGAATGGAATAAAAAAATAAGTAAATAAATAGATAATAATAAATAAGTAAATAAATAAATAGCCCTAATGTAAAAGGGTGCATTGCATTTCCGCAATTTTTTCACAAAGTTATGTTTCATTTCCGCATGAATTTTTTTTTCATTTCCGCATATTGTTTATTTTTTTTTACGCAATCAATATTTTTACAGGTACAGTACAGGTACAGGTAAGTATTAGAAATCGACATGAGTTTTTAGGTTAACTCTCTTCATAGGAATAAGGTGAGCATCTACGCATTACTTTATTCACTGTCAGTGTTCCTAACATATATTAACGTTAAACATGGAACTTAAGTTTTCAGAGACTAACAGGGGAAAATCTTGTTTGATATTGGATGGCCATACGTATAGAGAGTCCCATGTATTGAAAAAAGGTGATGTTGTCTACCGATGCATCTCTGTAAAATCTTGTAAGGCAAGCATCACATCAATTGGATTCTAAAGGAACAACAATTCTAAAAAAAACAACTGCAATCATTCTCATAACAGTGACGAGAGAAAAGTGGAGGCACAACAAAATCCCACTTCCACCTCCCTGTGGTGAGCAGGGGGCAACAGGAAATGCGAAAATGAAAAGAAAAAAAAATTGCGGAAAAATCATTTTATTCTTGCGGAAATGACATCTTTTTTTTGCGGAAAATCATATCAAATTGCGGAAATGAAATGCACCGATGTAAAACAAATTGCTTAAATAAAACGAAATGAAAATAAATGTTTTTATGACCAGAAACAGACCCTTTATATAAACAAAACTTGCAATAATAATACTAATACATGTAATATAATACTATAATTAAATAAATAAATAAATAAATAAATAAATAAATAAATAAAACTAAACTCCAAAAACTACTTAGCCCACAAGCAATACCAAATTGTTTTAATTCCTGATAGGAAATTGACATGTTATGATGTAATAAGGATTGTTTACTGACGGACACCTGTTACATTATGATACACTACTGTTTACTTACCATGCACTAACAGTCATTTATTTTTTAAAAACCTACAGCTGTCACACATGGTGTATTTTTGTCACTAAAAAGTATGATTCAGCTATCTGTTGTCATGGTAGTGATCATAGTAGTAACATATGGCCAAGCGGTTAACATTGCTGAGTCATGATTCAAGAGTTTTGGTTTGAACCCTAGCAGGACCTGTTAACTCTTAATGGATATCATTTGTACCCTAGGTAGTGTCATATACTAGTAGCCAAGTGGTTAAGGTTGCCGAATCATGATTCAAGGGTTATGGGTTTGAACTCTAGCAGGGCTGTATTAACCCTTACTGGATATTATTTGCACCTTGCTACATATGAGGTAGTGACATGTAGCTAAGTGGTTCAGAATGATGAGTCATGATCTAAGGGTTAGGGGTTCAAACCTCAATCAGGCTTCTTGGTTTGTCTTTGAGCAAGAATTTTACTTCACATTGTTCCAGTCCATTAAATAAATGAGTATCAGTAATTATGTTGGTGGTGGTCTAACATTGGACCTATGTTCCACCCCAGGGAGAATATTATATAGTTTTTTATCATTTCTAAAATAGGATTGTGTCATGATTGTAAATTCAGTCAAACATTCTCAAAATGTTCCATGCTAAATGAACAAAACCTGTAGTTGAGTGGTGACATCTCAATACAAGCTAAACATTCTTTAATGGAAGTTTAATTAACCCATAAAATAAAACTAAATCTATTAAATCTGTCACAATCTCTGTCATTTTTTACCAAAATAAAAATGAAGAAGATAGAAAAAAAGAAATAAATAGTAGAAAAAAAAAATTATATAAAAATTGAAAAATGAAAGAAAACCAAAAAAAAGCTTAATTTCTATTGTAACAAAATGAAAAAAAAAGTAAAGAAAAAACTCTTTAAATATTCATTATGGTAATAATAGTTACCACAAGTTATTAATTTAAATTTCAAATTAAATACAGGTTAATTATGATTAGGTAGTTTGACATGTCTATTGTTGTAAGAACAAGCACCTGCCTTCCATTATAACGGACGCACATGTGTGAAATTATCTGGTAAAAGAAGGCATTTATTACGTGACTGGGATAAAATTTCAGAATGCGTTTTCAAGTTTATCTTTATTAGGTAACTTGTGAGGCGTTGCATTGTTTGTTCAAGTTTTGAAGTCTGGTTTTTCTTTCTGCTTCGTGTATATTCTGATACTGCTGATATCAAAGAATGCTAAGTGTAACACTAGATAGGAATTTGGATTTTTAAAAAAATTCTCTGAAAAAAAACCAGTCAGAGGTAGTTCTTTGAAATCTTTAGGTTTTGAAAGTGTTTTTTTACAAAGGCTTTCTGATTGAAGTATGGGATTTAACTCCGGCGAGCCCCACTCCCCAACCCCAAACCCCCAACTCCAAAGGTTTTAGAGGTAAATTCTACTGTAAGTCAAATGTTGATTGAAACAAAAATGGCCTTGCTTCTATTCTGGATACAAAATAGAAATACTAGTATATATTTTAAATACATTTAAAACTTGTTTCATGTGCCCCATTTGCTCAGACAATGTTAGAAAAGAGGTTTGGCAGTAAATCAATGAAGACTTCATTTTTTCCATAAGAGGAGGCAACAGGCAGATTTGACCACCTAAAACTCTAAATTGGCCAGTTAGAATTCATAAAATTGCCTTCAGAAGATCTAAAAATCATTTTTGGTCTAGGAGCTTACCGCCCCCCTCCCCAGCCCCGCCCCAACCCCCTTGACCCCTGGAAAATGGATAAGTCAATAAGTCTATCTAACTCCTGCTACAAATTTTAGGTAAATCACTGAGACTTATAAAGAAAAACATAAAAGAATTTTGGGACTTGAAAATAGTGTGGAGGTAATCTGTTCGAAAAGTTATTGAAGGGGCATTATGATGATGTTGTACTGTATGTTTATATATAAATACTGTTAAAAATGTAATAAAATAATAAATAGTCTTTGATTATTACAATTTTACTCTCATAGAAGAATAAAATCATTTGATCTTGCCTTTTATTCACCGTTATGTATTCTGTTTTTCAGTTTTCACCTCGTCCTGATCAGTAAAAAAATGTAAAGTTAAATTCACTGAGGTATAAAAATAATACTCTACTAATAAAACTATAAAAAATCTCCTTAATTCTAAGATCAAGAGTTTAAATGATCTTGATGTCAATGATCTTGGTCACAGATTGTCTCTGATGTCTTGTTTGTTTGCTGTTGGTTACCGATGTCTTTTTCCGTCACCATTGGTTACAGTAAAGTCTAACAAAAAATCATATTTTCTTTTTTATGTGGAGTTAATGTTAGGATTGCAGCATATTATTTTAAATCCCATTTTTAGTATGGAATTAAATCTTGTCATAAAATTGCCAGTTGCTTACACTTTAGGCCAAAAAAATAAAATATGTGTTTGTACATCTACTAATGCTGCTCTTAGAAAATTAGGGTCTGTAAATTTGCAATTTAAAAAAAAAATAAATTAACATTAATTAACATTGACCATATGAAGCAAGGATGCAAACTTTGACAATACTTGTAAAAATTTTATCATGAAAACTTTACGGTAGGCATAAAAATTTAGGCCGTCTGGGTTAGGGGAAACACTTATTTTATTTTAAGGCCTTAGAATAAAAAAGATGTTTTTTTGTATTTTTATTGCTATTGATATTTAGGTAATGGCTATGATAATCCTACAGCCAGCCTCTGACTGTACACACACCATATCTTTGTTAACCTTTTTTATGGCACAAAAATTCTAATTTGTCAAATTCTAGAGAGTCTTAGCACAGGTTAAATATAAGATCTTATTGATCAGGCAGCTGAGTAATTCTTAATCACAAAATTTTATGATTTTTAAATTTTTTTCAACAGTTGTTTCTTCTTTAATTTTTATCAAATCAAAATGATGCAACTAAAAGAGCAGTTGTGTAAGTAACAAATAAGAAATTAAAAACAGTTTACTTAACGATAGTGCTAGCCAAAATGATCAAAAACCAATATAGTTTGGGATGGAATGAAAAGGGAGGGGGTTATTTGTTGGCCGAGTGATCTAACACCCTGGATATCTTTCACCACCGAGGTTAAACTCCCACTTGGGCAAATCCTAGTCTGAGAAAGAAAGTTAAAGTTAGAATTAGGGCACAAAAACCCTAACTTTAAATATCCTCCCAGGGACCTTGTGAATTTCATTTCCAAGTGCTAAGGAAATGAACAGTCATTACCTATTTTCAAATCTTTGTCAGACCCAGTCAGGGTTTAAACAGTGACCTCCCACATGGTGCTAGCACTCTACCAGAGTTACTGTGGTGGTCAAGAATCTCTGACATCCCTAATCTTTTAATATATCTGATTGAGTCCAAAAATTCTAATCTTTTTATTATTTAATTTGTAATCAAAATATTAACACAAAATAGAAAGGAAAAAAATTTGTCTCAATTAAACAGGAAGTGCAACTGTGCTTACCCTTCTGGAGCACCTGTTCTCGCTTCTCTTAGGTGGATGTTAAGTGTTTAAAGATTTTGAAATTTTTACTTTTCTATTTGGACACACATAAGCAGAGATAAGTACGCTTGTTTTGATTACTTCTCTAGATGCTATAAAAAAATCAATCACATTGCCTAATATATATATATATATATATAATATTTAATAGCTGAACAAATTAGTACTTCATTTTTAACTGCTTCAGTAATTTTCTCATTAAAATTGAAACATTTCACTGCTTTCTGGTCACCTTTGACTTTATCTTACAAATTGAATGCATAATATCAAGCAACTAGTTATAATTGTGAAAAGGTTTTTAAAAGTTTTTTTATCAAAATTAGGCGTAACAATAATGCGCTATAAAGATAGAGTTTGGTGATAAGGGGGTTAATTTTACGCCTGGTTAGCGGCCTTCCGACAGGAACAGAAGTCGTCTAATGTTGATAGACTTTAACCAACGGTAGAAATTAATCGCCAAATTAAGATAATTTTTATCAGCATATGTGTGAAAATATTTAAAAAAGCATCTGTTTATTTTAACCGCAGGGTTGGATACAGAAGATGATGTCGTTAAGAATGCATTATAACGCAGTTTCCTGCAGTGGTCATCTGACTGAGCAGAGAAGTTTTATATTGATTAAGATGTGATTCCTGATCATCTTAATAAAATTTGCATGGTTTTTTCAACATTTTGCCAAGTTAGATATATGAAGGTGAGTTTTATTTATTTATTTATTTATTTATTTATTTATTTATTTATTTATTTAATTTTTTAAAATTTATTTTTAGTTATTTATTTAATTATTTTAATTAATTAATTCATTTATTTTCAAATCAATCAATCAATCAATCTAATTGATTGATCATTACTCTTACGGTGAAATTTGAATATTTGAAGATTGGTTGCTTTCTTTCTTTCTTTCTATCTTTCTTTCATGATCAGTGACTATGTCAGACGTCCTTAACATTATTTGTTTATGTTATGACAAAATGGCACTTAAGGGTGTTTTAATTTCTATCCTTGAATTATATAGTTAATCCACTTGGTTATATCCTGTTTATCCCTTGTTAACACATTATAAACAATAGGTCTTCAGTTATAGTCTGTTCTTTAGGCTGGAAATGAATTGCTTTGTGCATGATGGTATTTTTAAAAAAAATAATTTTGTATTTAATTCATTTTAATTTTATTTAAAAAAAAGAACCTCTTCTCTTATCTAGACATTATATAACTGTTACCCCACTGTTCAACACGGGGAGGTGAAATAAAGATTTTGAACATGTTTAGCCTCTTTTAAGATTGTTACTAAACTTCACTTACACTGATAAAAACAAACTAAAACTCCAAACCAAAACATTAATAGAAACAGCTAAAACTTAAAATTTATTTTTATTTGAAAAAGAACCTCTTCCGTTAGCCAGATATAATATATCTGTTGCCCCTGTTATTTCTTCTTCATAAATACTTGGAATACGGTAGGCATAACTTCTTCCTTACAACAGTTTTTCATGGTCTCCTGAGTATCTTCATGCATTCAATTTTAACTTGATCAGCAGAATGATTATGTATATTTCCAAATTTAACTGAATGATCCTCAGATGTATTTACTGTTGCATGGCAAAATTTAGCACTGCATATCCAATATACACGTGCATTACGTTTGTTTTAACAATGTATCGGAAATCACCTAAAATTAAACTTTCTCTTCCAAATTTTTGGAAACTAAAGGTTGAGTTGTACATTTGCTATAATTTACAACAGAATGACTTGAACCTCTCAAAAACCAAACTGTTATATCTCAGCTTTAAATACACCTTACAGAAAACAGTTCAGTTAATGACAATTAATTCTAGTAATTCACTCAATTTATTTATTTATTTATTTATTTATTTATTTATTTATTTATTTATTTATTTATTTATTAACAGCAAAAACTTTGATGATTTAATGATTTTTTTTTCAATTTTCTATACCTATTCATTCAATTTATCTATTTATTTATTTATTTTTTTTATTTATTTATTTATTTTTTTTTTTTTTTATTTATTTATTCTTTGTCTGATTACCCATTATTTATAACTGATTATTTCGTGATTTTTCAATGATAGGTACTTCTTGATATGGACTATACTTGTTGTATAAACAAAAATCTTAAATGTTTACATAATACTATAATTAAAAGTGGGAGAAACAGGATGATCCCAATCCACTTAATCCCCTTATCCTATTAAACAGTCAGAAGTCAGAGAATTGTTAGTCAGGAGTGTTAAATGCTTAAATTCATGATATACACTATACTTTACATAAAAAAACACTACAAAAAATGGAAATAATTGCTGAACAAGACGTATATAAAGTCAAGGTGTTAGGTACTTAAATTATTAAGTTATATTCTCTTTCTTCGCTCCTGCTTCAAGGACTTTTTGATAATTTTGTGTTTAAGTTTTGTTTCTTGAACTTGGGTTATTTCAAGATTGTTTCAAGAATCCCCTAATTTCACTTATCCAATTCTTATGGTTGGAAATCAGAATTCAGAGAATTGTCATTCATAGTGTTAAGTACTTATATTCATAAGATATACACTATACTTTACATAAAAACACTACAAAAATGAAAATAATAGCCAAACACAAGACATATATAAAGTCAAGACTTGAAGGCGTTAAGTATTTAAATTCATACATCATATTCTTTCCTTTTTGGATATTAATTAACAGAGCTCCAGTTTTCAAGGACTTTCTGATAATTTTGTTTTTGTTTATCAAACTTGGATTATTTCAAAATTATTTCAATTATCCGCTAAATCCCACTAATCCAATTCCTATGTCTGGAAGTCAGGAATCAGAATGGTCAGTTAAGGTATTAAAGTACCAGTACTTCCTCTCCATTTATTTTTGTTTTTGTTTTCTCAAACTTGGATTATTTCAAGATTATTTCAATAATTCCCTAAATCCCATTAATCCAATTCCTATGGTTGGAAATCAATATTCAGACTGGTCAGTAAAAGTGTATTTCTTCTCCATTTCGGATATTTGACAAGTGTTTCAAGGAGTTTAATTTTGTTTTTGTTTCTTAAACTTGGATTATTTCAATAATCCGCTAAATCCCACTAATCCAATTCTTATGCTGGAAATCAGAATTCAGACTGGTCAGTTAAGGTGTCAGGATTTGGACTGGTCAGTTAAGGTGTTAAAGTACTTATGTCCAGGGAAATGAGGTGTCAAAAGTACTTAAGGGGCTATGGAGTGGACAGTTTAAATTTTAAGCTTCATTAGGTCCCCACAGTATGTTACAATACCAATTGTAATCACTTGCACAAACATAAAATGGTTAAATGGGAACTTAAAAAGGTCTTGCATTATGATTATCAAGTGTTTTAAGTCAGTATATGTTTCAATATCTATTCTTTGAGCAGTTTTCACCAGTTGAGTTGAGTTGAGTAATGGTGTTTAACGTCCCAGTCAAGAATATTTCACTTATATCGAGATGTTGCCAGCTATAGGCGAAGGTGCAGAAATGTTGCCAGTGCATTGTACAGCAGGGTTCTTTATCGTGCCAAGCCCACGGTGACACAGAACCTCGTTTATTTAAGATCCAATCCGAAAGAACAGTGACTTTTATTTCGTAATGCTGAGTGCTTGGCAAAAAACAGTAATGTTGAGTGCTTGGCAAAAGTCACTACCCACTTTCAGGTCTTGGGTGAGACCCGGTAGGGGCTTGAACCAACAACCTCCCACTTACGGAGTGAGCACTCTACTAACTGAGCTACCGCAGTTTTCACCAGACACAACAGTCTGCACATTTGCCTGACAAGCCACATGTAGATGTTACACTCCTTAAACTCTTCAGAAGAAAACTTATAACCAGTATCCAGTGTCATTGTAGGCATGACATGTTCAAGAACACTCCTTGCAATATTGACCTGAGTGCAGTATAAATGTCAAAATTTATGCCACTTCAACCGTAGCTAGTTTCATCTTGATATTAAATATAATTATTCTTGAAATAGTACATCTCTTTCAGTCAATCAATGTAGCAGCAATGGGGATCTTAGTTTTAGAATTTTTGCTGTTCGGATAGTTTTTGGTTTTCATGTACTGGATATTGATATGGTGCTTTTCTTTTCTTTAAACCTCATTCAGACCAAAATGACTCCATTTATCAAAATTTTGCAGTCTCACACTTAAGCTATAAATAAATCATTAAAATTCTCTCCTTCAAATTAGAGGATAAGACATGCTTAGTCATCAGAAACACAAGTACCTGTAAAATTTTATTGTCTTATAAAGATTATACAAAGGATTATAACATTTATGATGGTCACTCATATACAGTACAGGCCTGTCCAAAGTTTAACACTAAGCTGATGAATTGTTGTTGATTCGGCAGCTTATCTCATTACCTTTTTCTCAACAGCATTTCGACAGCTTTTATCTATCTCTCAGAAGCTTTTCGGTCACTAGTTATCCTTATCTAGGGCACACAGCAGCCAAGCTTCGACCTTTTTCGTTAACTCAATGTTAAACTTTTGACAGGCCTGTGCTGTATGTCTCTTACATGTTTGTTTGTACTTGTCCTAGTCTAACAGTTATAAAGCAATAAAACTCCATTGTCCAGGACCAGGGTGGACCTTTGTTTACCGGTGTGACAAATTCCTCGCTCATCTGTTAAGATTTACTGTAACTTGTTAATTAGTATAAAGTTATTACACTCTAAACATTAACACCTTACATCCAGGGCAGTAAAATGGGTATTGTTTATAGTGGTGCCACCTAGTGGGGACATTAAAAACATAAAAAAGTTTTAATGTAGCAGTAAATGAATATTGATCATAGTGGTGTCCCCTAGTGGGGATATCATAAAAAACAAAACTCTTTGAATCACAGCTATTGTTTATGGTGGTGCCACCTAGTGGGGATATTGTAAAAAAACAAAACACTTTTAGATCACAGCTATGGATTATTTTTGTGCCACCTGGTGAGATTATTGCAATAAACAAAACACTTTAAATCACATTTATTGATTATGGTGGTGCCACCTAGTGAGAATATCGCAAAAAAACCAAAACACTTTAAATCATAATAGTAAATTAGATATTGATCGTGGTGCTGCCACCTAGTGGGAATATCGCTGTGCACTCTGGACGTTCACACCTTTTCTTTAACCCCACTTTGACATCAAACTTTGTAGATAGGTTTTTATTTACCAATCCTGATAACCTACCTGTAGTGCCCCCTGGTGGGGAAGGTGATAACTAGGTATTTGTTTAATCCACGGATGATTTAGATTTTATAATCAAAATAGCAGGTGTCATTTTAATGAATATTAACATTACCTATCAGTGTATAATAATCACACCAGGTGGCAGCACCTTTTTATTGAGTCTCCAGACACTTCATATTGATAAAGAGAGATTACGAACAAAAGACTGATTCAATCCTTTTGTGTAAATTATAGAAAATTTAAAACTGAAGTGCCAAAAAGTGTCAAAAATTGGTTGGATAAAAAATTCTTTTGATTGGTAAAAATGACAAGTACAGGTATTGGTGTAATGTGTTTTTCATACCTTCCTGTAGAAGTATTCTACTAGTGTTAATGAGGTACTTGTTGTCTTATGGTCCTTAGTAAAGCCAGGATGACCCATCTGAAATTTATACTTGTATTTGTCATTAATTTATTATTTCACAAATTTCTATACCTTACTTCTACCTAAGTTTCATACAATGAAGAAAAAAGTTTTTAGAATGAGAGCAATGTTCAATTTAAGAATTTTCAGGGGGGGGACCATTTTTCAAAAATAAAACCTTTTCTCTAAAACATGATAACATCAAAAAATTTTCTGCATGTGTGTAATGGTAAATATAGGCCAATAAGGCCTCAACAATGGGGTCATTTGGAATAATAATGACCATGGACCCTTCTAGAATTAATACCTACCCATTCTATCAGTGCTAATGAGGTACTTGTTGTCTTATGGTCTTCAGGTAAGCCAGGATGACCCATTGGAAATTTACACATTTATTTGTCATCAATTTTTTATTTCACAAATTTCTATACCTTACTCGTACTCTACATAAGTTTCATATTTTAAAGCTTACAAATATTCTCTACAAAGTTTAATACTTTAAAGAAAAAAATCAGAGTTGCTTTTTGTCTTCGGTATACATGTATTAATTCATGCAAACAGTTCTAAAAGATAAATCATTTACAAATCAGAGAATCTATTTTTTTTTCATTTTTTCCAAAAGGTGGATTTTTTGACTGATTTTTCAAAATTTCATTCCAAGGTCCCTTTCCCAAAATGATAAAGTTGCAGTCTGTCTGTCCTCCACAAGTTTTACACATGTGCAGATATTGAGTTGGTTTTTTTGGTATTTGACAATGAGTTGGTGATCACATTTATGTTTCATTCTGTTCCGCTGATTTGCATGGAAATGATGACCCATGGACTTTGAACATTTCACAAAAATAACTCACTAAGGTTCTTTTATTCTAATTAAAGAGTAATTCATGGTTGCTTAACTTGCTTATACATAAACATAATTATAGAATACTTCTTGAAAACAGTGAAATTATTATCTGACTGAATCCCAAAAATTCTGTTTCTAGAGAGAAACTCCCAAGTCATTATGTATTTCTAATGTTATTGCCTATAGAAGTAGAAGCCGGGCCAGACACTTTTTCAAGAGAAAAATGGGATTGGAAGACTGACTTATTTTTTTTTTTGCTTATAAAGGTAGAAGGCCCCAGACACTTTCTTTAAGATGTTTGTTTTTAGAGGCAGCAATGATCGGAAGACTGTCGCTAGACTGTCACTCCATATCAGATCTTGTGTAAATCTTACACGGTTATTTTTGTTGTGGGAACAGTATAAAACATCCACTTTTCTCTAAAATACCCCGTAATTTGCTGTTATGCTACCTGTAGTTAAACGTCAGGTGTATCTAAATTTGACCAGGATAGATCTCCTCTTAGCAGATAAAAAATAGCGCTAAATTGGAGAACAGGGATATCGACTGTCACATGATTAGATGCCGTCAGATTCAACGAGCCTGATTTATACCAAACTATCGAATTAAATTACCCGCTAAACTTTAATAACTTGGTACAACACAAAATACAATACTGCGCTGTGATACTGATCTCGGAAACTGAGATAACCAATCAAATCAGCTGTTACATCTCACCTGAGGTCATAAGGTCAACTACATGAGTCATTTTAACTCATCTTTTTTATCTTATAATTGTCGTATTGAAGACATTTAAATTGTTTTATTTTATCTTCAGACAACTATCACACTCCGCCACACAGGTTTTAACTTCACTCAGCGCGAAGCTCAATTTAAGTCAGCGAGCCTTGATTTTAGGCAGTGCGGAGAACACACACTGCCATCATTTTAAAAACAATATTGTTCATTGATGTTATCTGTGGCATTTTCAAAATGAATTTTTTCGGGTGATTTAATTCAATTTAATGATTATAATCAGTTCATTTACACCTTTGTTGATATTTGTCCGATATTGATCCAGGTATTGTTAGAGTGTTTTGTTGTGTTGTTTTTACCTGTTTGTCATGTTTAAGTGGAGATGAGTTGAATATTGGAGTTAACAGTGGTTTCAATAAAGCCAGCAAGCAGGATTTCAAAATTATGTTTTGTAATGGAAGGTCCAGGACCTTTTGCCTTTATTTTTGGCAGGTCCCACATAAAGTTTTGAAAGTCCCAATATCAACATTGAAAGATTCATGTGCAACTATGTAATTATATTGAAAAAGTAGAATTATTCTGGTAAAAATGGCAGGTCCATCGGACTTTTACAATTTAAATATCAATGGTCCCAAGGTAAAATCAATAGGCCCCGGACCTAGGACCCAGGAAATTTTGAACCCCTGCAGGAAGGCAATGGAGATTGTCTGCTATTTTGAATTAGGTTTGCCGCCTACTCTCAATAAGTTAATATGTTTACAGTACATATTACTCAATACTTGCTGATTTGTCATCTACTTGAAAACTGCTTAAAATTACTACCAAATAAAGGTAGTTTCTCCTATGGAAACATGACTAAAATTTACCAATTTGACCACTAAAACTTCCAAAACAGCAGTAAGAAGTAAGCTAGCAAATTAAGCTCTTACCCTTAAACTTTCAGATACTGTCATCACAATATCACATCATTGCAATGAGGATATTGGTAACATGTCATAATGAAGTTGGCTATATTTCAAAACATCAAATTTTCCCAATTTTAAAGGCAGAAGGTAGTTCTTAAAACACTGTCTGTCATTTTTGAGTGGTGTTGAGATGAGTATTGGAATTTACAGTGGCAATGAGAATTGTCCGCTACTTTGAATCAAGTTTGTCGTCTACTTTCAATAAGTGTACATTTTTTGAATATGTTTTGCAATACATATGACTTCATACTCACTGTCTGCTTTAAGATACTGTTGGATATTGTACTTAAAACTGTATTGAAGGGGCTGTGTTTAATTCCCCAGTCAAGAATCTTTCACTTTATTGAGTCAGTCAGTTCAGGTATAGTGAAAAAACCAGAGAACCAGTTCAGCTATAGTTCAGCTGCTGAGGTTTGAACCAATACATGTATCGATGAGTCCACAATTTTTACCACTACGCTGTATTTCTCCACTTTCCCCATGATGCATTTAAAAATTTATACCCATAATTTTTTGATATCATTTTCCTGTTGGCAATAGCATAAAACATTTTGAAATTTGTCATGAATTTCTTATTGATATTAAACATATATTAGGAGTCAAAATAAAACTACAATATCATTGACCTATGATTTTTTATTTTGATAACTTTTTTCCCATCATGCTTTGCTACATTTTAATACCCATAATTCTTTGAGTTTGATATCCTGTTTGGTATATAAACATTTTTATTTTTATTTTCATTTGGCACATGTGTCAGTTTGTCTAAAATCAAAGCAACATAATAATAATAAAATTAAAGATTCAAAATATTTGAAAAGTGAAAGGGATGTTACAATTTTATTGATCTTAGCAAGTTTGCATATGACTTTACCCATCATGCATTGCTTCATTTAATACCCACAATTCTTTGATTTTGATATTTGGTTGACTTTAGTCCACTTTAATTTTGTTTTCCTTTGACATCTGTCTAAGTTTGCTTACACTAAAATAACAACATCTTCATACAGATATCAGTAGAAATAAAGACAATTTTATTATTAAACATGGAAATATTTAGAGGGTAAAAAGTCAGTTATAGTTTTAATGAAGCATATTTTATAACAAGATGGACTTCCATTTGTATCCCCCAACACACACACACACACACACACACACACACACACACACTAAAGCTTCATTATTTGACTGAACAAACATAAATATTGACAGGATGAAGACTTTTTGGGACATTTTTGTTGAATTTTTTTTTACATGGTTATACAAGATTGAAGTTTTACCATTACAACTGTGCAAGAAAAGCCATTACAGTTGTATTTGAATAATAAAATCTTGTTTTTCCCACTATTTTGATCTCTCTGAAATAATTTGTTTAAAAATCTGGTTGCTACCTACTTAAATGTTAAACAAGTAATAATTTTCTATAAAACACAGGGTTCGTACAGGCCTGGAAAGTGGAAAAGTCCCTAAATTTTGAGGTTTGCCCTAAAAACAAGTCTGACCCTAAAAAGCCCTTGAATTTATCCTGAAGGCCCTTAAAAGCCCTTGAATTTTGCCAATTAGGTATTGATATTAAATGGTTGTAAATAGACTGATCAAATTAAATAAATAAGTTACATTGAAATGATCGATTTAAAGGTACCTGGCCCTCCCGAACACCCAAAATCAACCCCCACCAAAGTAAGTGCCGTTACTATGGACATGTAAATAATTGTTTTATTGATTTAATTGTCTTTGCAACAATGTTTTTCTTATAAAATTGTCCGTCTGATTAGGCCTTAAATTTGCAAATGAGACCACTGTACAAACCCTGAAACATTTTGATGTTTATTTACAGTTTTTAACAACAGATCACAAGTCACACCTGATACATTGAGTGTACTTAGTATACTTATATAATCTTTTAAACAACCTTGACTCAAATTTCTTAATTATGTTGTATTTTCATTTGTAATACAAATGTTATTTTTCTCTATTTTTTTCCATTTTTTAAAATTTATTTTTTTTTTTAGAAAACTTACAACTTGCATTACATAATGTTTCTTTTGTTTTTTGTTTTCAGAAATGTTTAAATTCATTTTGTTAATTACATGTATATATAATAAGTTTGAAGAGAACATATCTTTTATCTTTCTTATTGTAAATGTTCCAGTTTCACAAATTTTAACAATGGTTTATGAATATGATATCGGTACATTTTAAGATCACTTCAATTTTAGATAAAAAAGATAAAACTTCTGAAAACTAGTTTTAAAATTTGTTGGATATGCATATATATGTATATATCGTCAAACCAAGATAATATTAGTTTTCTAAAGTTATATTTTCTTTTGAAAAAAAAGAAAAAGTAAAGAAAAAACAACCAACCCTTTCAGTAAATTTTAAAGTAGAAGACAAATTTCTTAAAGTAGGCAGCAAGTATGGAGTAAGACCCGGTATGTATTGAAACATATTCACAAAATATAAATTTATGAAAGTAGGTGGCAAAAGCAATCCAAATTTGAAAAAGTAGCAGGTCCCGGTCTTACAATCATTCCTTAGCTAAGATTTTCCTTAACTTAAATCTTGCAAAATTTCAAATCTTTATAATTTTGTTAATGTTCAAGATATTTAGAAATAAGTGTCATTTTTAAGATTACTTCTAGATTAAAACATTTGCATTTAGTTTTGACAAAAATGGTCACCGGTAGTTCCAAAAAGAGATTACAAAAAATTGCTAAATTTAAGTTAAGGAAAATCTTAGCTAAGGAATGATTGTGAAACTGGGGCCAGACAACTTAAGTCACCTTTCTTGCTTTATTGATACCTCTTAACAACACTAGGTAATTTAAGTGTTTAAATGTTTTGTTATAAAATTGTCTTCATATTTTGAAAAAAAAAAAACCAACCAAAAAACAAGGGCTAGGTATCGGGTATGTCCAGGGAAAACAATCCAATTTTGAAAAAACAAATCTGTTAGTGAAAAGATGCTTTAAAAAACCTATTGATCTATAATGAAGTAGATACTTGAATTTTAAAATTTTAAAAACCTTCAGATCTAAATTGAAGTAGCATAATTATTTTCTTTTAAAATTTTTCCAGTATTCAGAAAATTTTAAACTAGACAGTAGAAAGTGGTATATAAACACACAAAAACACAGACGCAACCACACAGACACCCATCTTTTTGAAGTTCTCTCCAGTTTAAGATCATATAAAGATATACTGTATATAGTACAGAGTCTACAGACCTGTCAAAAGTTTAATAATGAGCTGACAAACCTTGGCTGTCTAGAAGCTGACCTATGGATAACTAGTGGCTGGAAATCTGCCGATAGATGTAATACGTAGCAACTGCCAAAAAACTGCCGAGATATAGCTAACAAAGAGCTAAGATCAGCCAATTCATTAGCTCAGTGTTAAATTTCGACAGGCCTGTCCTCTATATAGTATACTTCTAGTTTTATTGTCCATTATGGTTCAAGTGGAATCTTTATTTATTTACAATTTAAATTTAACAATGACAACAGGTATTTATGAATTTAAACCCAAGGTCAGATAGATACTTATCCAACTTGGCTTTATATTCCTAATATTGTAATCCTTACTTATGATGATATATCAGGTTTTTCTTTCACCTTGCTTGGGGGGCTGGAGATACCCACAATATTGAAATTGGTCACATGTAATCCAGGCACAGTATACAATCTGGAGTTGTCACCTTGCTAGGGGGCTGGAGATACCCACAACACATGTAATTCTGGCACAGTATACAATCTGGAGTTGTCACCTTGCTTTGAGGGGTGGGGGGCGGCTGGAGATACCCACAATACCACAATATTGAAATTGGTCACATGTAATTCAGGCACAGTATTATACAATCTGGAGTTGATTGGAACCTTTTTATTCTGTAAAAAAGAGTGGAAATAGTGTTACACCCTACTCTATTTGAGATTCCCTCACAAATATATTAAGAAGATAGAAGGGTCAGTTTACAATTGATGTTAGAGGAAACTGGAGTACCCAGATAAAACCACCGACCTTTGGCAAGCAAACTGACCTAGGATCTGCCTAGATTTGGATTCAAACCAAGATAATCACAGGTGCTGTGATCCACACATTATAGACCACTCACTTCTGTAACAAAGGTTGGTTGCATGGTTGAATGTTGTTTTATGTTGTATCAGAACTTTTCAACTAATTATGACCAGACAATTTTTCTTTCAATGTCAAGGATTTAACTAAACACAAGTTCATGTGGTGTGTGAGTTTTGTGCAAATGTTCTTGATCTGGTTTTGAATAAGCATGCTCTTATGACCACCTTTAGAAGGCCAGTGCAGATAAACATTGCTGACCATCGATTCTACTTTACTGGTTCCAAGCTAACCAATTAAGGCCTACAAGGTAAAACCCTATCTCGAGGTCAAACAAGTTTGAACCCACATTGGTGTTGTAATAGCCATGTAGAACTCTATTGACCTTAACTGCAGTCCATCCAGTCAACGTATTACACATTGCCAGTCATCTGTATCAAGTTGACTATTTAACAGTTTAGAACAAGACCAGAGGGCACCTGCTATTTGAGATTTGATTTTCTAGTAATTTAAATGTTAACACATGTAATTGGGTGTTTAAAGTTATAATAATGTTAACTGGACTGTTGTGTGGCCAATTATTTCCGCCCCTCTGGAAATGTCTAAATACACAGTCACATAACACCAGTATTTTGCTTCTGATTTGAAGCTCAACTCAGGTACTTGGTTACCCGGTTACCCGTAGCCACTGACAACGTGGGAAAGATTTTACTAGTCCATTGCTCAGGTTTTAATACTGATTGATTGAAGAAAAAAGTAATGTTGAATTTTTTAGGAAAAAAAAAAACCTAAATTTTATTTTGAATTTATTGACAAAATGATGCAAAAAGCAAAACCTCCAGAAATTCAATAAATATATAACAGGAAAGGGAAACATAAAGTGGCCAAAGTTTGAAACCTGGGACCTTAATCCCAATACTAGAGGGACTCTCTACCATCTGAGTTACCCAACCATATATTGAAAACAGTCTACTGGATTCCTGCGTCCTTTTTTCGATTCAAATACCTTGAATGGGAACCACCAGGTTCCACCCTGAGACCAACCTTTTAGTCAACCACTTTCAAGGATGGAACAATCCCAGGTCAAATATAACACGAAAGGTAATAATGCAACGGCCAAACCTGGACTTGAACCCAGGACTTTCTCATTACTAGCAGGATACTCTACTGACTGAGCTTCCCAGCCACCTATCAAACCTGGTCTGCAAAAAATAGAAAGGGTTATCAGCAAAAGCAGGTTACATCTTGATATAGGTGAACCTCAAATCTTAATGACAATTAAAATTTTATAGTGATTTCTTTCTGATGACTAAAGAACCCCCATAAATTCATACCTTAAGTTACAAAATGAGATATTATATTGGTCCCTCCCTCTGCTGTGTAAATCATAAAAATTACAAGGGGATGGCACTCTCCCCTGACAAAGCATGGCACTTAAACCACAATAGTAATGTAATACACCTTGATTTGACAGTATTGACAGGTAAACTCGTTAACAGGTGTATAGTAGGAAGTGGATTTTAATGCCGATTGTCATGTTACAGGCCACTACAATAACAAGATCTTTACAAGGTGTGAAATGATGTTAAAAGTAAGGTCTCAGGACTTAGATTTTCACTTGAAAAATTTTAATCAAATTTAAGTCAGCCTACTTGGATTTTGGATTTTGACAAGTGCTGTTTGAATTTCGTAAGGACCAAATTTTATGCAGTTACCCAATTACCGTTAATTTGGGAGTTGAAATTTTTCTGGATAATGTTTTTTTGGGGATAATTTGATACTTACCAGTACAATTGTTTTTATTTAAAGGTAAGTCATAGAATTGTAATATAAGGGATAACTAATATTTATATTTATATGTATAAAAATATATTTATTATGAGTTTAATTACTTTCTATGTGAATAAGTTTGTATTTTTATAATTATTGTGTTCTCACATGTGTGTGAGGCCTCTGTGGCCCAGTGGTCTAAAGAGAGGGCTTAAGGATCACAATGCCCCTCATCGCCCAGGTTCAAATCCCTATCAGAACAGATCCTAGTGTGAGTATGTTTGTCAGTTTGCTTTTCGAGGTCAATTGTTTTCTCTGGGCACTCTGGTTTCCTCCACCACTGACTGCCTTGATATAAATGAAAGAATCTTGACTGGGACATAAAAAACCATTACTCCAATAAAAGTGGTACAGTTCAAGTGTAGTGATCTGGGTAGCTCAGTTGGTAGAGCACTAGTCTATAGTGTGGGAGGTCCAGGGTTTGATTCACAGTCTCACCATGCATTATGTCTCAGGGATGTAGCTTAACTATTTTGAGTTAGGGGCCCATCTCACTTTTTAAGAGAAGTTCAATGGCAGTACAAAACAAAAAAAAACTTTAAAACTTTGTGGCCCAGAAAACTTTCTGGGGGCCATGGGCTACTGGGCCCCTGTTAATCTCAATCCCTGTGTTTCCTTCCTGTTACACAAGTACTTTTTAGGGACCTAAACCATCCCACTTATTTTACAACTATTGGTAGTATTTAATTAAAAATGTAATGGCATTTCCGTAAGCAGAAAATTTTTTAATTTTTTTTGTCTCTCTACTAACCACTAATTGTACCCATATATTATCATAGTTTCACCTTACTTGGTATTTCAAAATAAGTTCAAAATGTTTACATTACAAATGCATTGCCTTATATGAATCTCTTTGGAACCATTGCGTTAATTTTTCGATGACAGCAGTGTGTCGCGCGCTCTGTGTAAAGCGATACGTCAGTTAATATGTTCAGCCAATCCGCTTTCGATGTACAGCGGAGGAATACATACCACCAATGGACTACTTATTCATTCATAATTTCCTGCGGGTTCATTCATAAATCTATCCGGCGACTGCAGGGACGCTCTTTACGAGCGGTAACAAACGTAGAAATTTGTCATACTGCACCAATTTTAAAAATGATTTGAAAATAAAAAAGAATAATAAAAACCAATATTTGTTGTCTTTTTATATCAAAATAATTTTTTAATGATTAATGTCCATTTCCCATGGCCTATAAAGATACGAAGTGAAAAAATTAGTGAGTCCGAGGACACCACATTTAAATTATGAACAACTGTTTGTTATTCGACTAAATAATTATATTCATGGTAATATCTTACCAAACAGATTATTGTTTAGTGAAAAAAGGAGAAATCGAATTTAATTTTCAAATGTGTTTTACGGAACTATATTTTACGATCGCCAAGCAACGAGACAAATCAACATGGCTGTTCTCTTTATATGGTTCTACAATAAGAGTTATCTCGCTTTAAGTGTTCCAACCACATTAATACACCGACTTTCGGAAAATTAATAATACCTTTTTGTGGGTAAAAATAATGTAAACATAAGGATTGAATGTCACTTTGAATGCTGTCATCGAGGTATGACTGCATCAGCTCACGTTCAAAGTTAACATGAATCGCTTCGCGATTCACTTACTTTGAACGTGAGCTGATGCAGTCATACCTCGATGACAGCATTCAAAGTGACATTCAATCCTTAAGTGAATATTTTTTTTATTTTCTTTTTATTTATTTCAGTCTTTGATCCTATCATTCTCTTTAACAAAAATATAATTATAACAAAGTAGACTGGTGTAAAAATGTAATTATAATGTTTTGAAGAGCGGTGTCATGTCCGTGTCTGTCCAATTATAATTTGGATTAAAGATTTGAAGTACCCCAGTACATGTGGGTTAGATATGCTTGACCTAAGGGTTTAAACTTTAGGACACAATGTTAAAACTGACACTGACACCACATTTCTTTTTCATTTTCTACATAAAAATGATCTGTATATATATATAATGCCTTTGCTAATTTCATGTGATCTAGCTACAGGTAGTTAACAATTAACTACCGTATGTATAAATTATTTAGAAAAAAACAAAAACAAAACAAAAAACAAACAAAAAGAAAAAAACCCAACTTTAGAAGAGTATTTCAATCATGCATGTTTACTGGAATAGGAATTTGTCAATTTGGGCCATTTGTGTGTTACCTTGGTTATGATGAATTACCCTATCACATACACACAGGGACTTTGAGATGCCAACTATGCTGGAATATCTGAATTACAACAATTGAAAAAATGTACTAGCAATCTGTTCACTATGCATATTATAAAAATGCAATTACGATTGTGACGGTCTGGGTTAACTCTGTTGGTAGAACACTCCCCTTAATAGATAGTTCAAGAGGTTCTGGGTTTGAGCATTTACATTTTTTCCTGAGTCCAGTTACACAATGGCTGATCTTGGTATGAAAAGTTAAAGAACGTTTCAGGTACAATGGAGCAGGAGGTCCTGGGTTTGAGCTCTTGTCTAACCTTGGAATTTTTTCTCAATCCTGTTACAAAACTGCTGTTGTTCATGAATGGTTACAGAAAGCTTCAGTTTGATTTAAACCAGATTGTTTCCCTTCCTGATTAAAGCTTAGACTAAAACAACCTCCTGTTCCAGCAAAAGTGGAGAAATTAATATTTTTGCCCCAGTCAAGATATTTACACTTACAGGTACTGGTATATTTAGGTGTTTAGTTAAGGGATGGTGGAGGAAACCAGAGTGCCTGTAGATTTTACAGACTTTTGGCAAGCTGATAGACTTTTTCAAACTAGGATCTTACCCTGAGTAGGATTCTAACCTAGATGGGGAGAGACAGTATGCCCTGTAAGCATGCACGTTAAACCACTCTGAAACATTAAAGCTTGCAATTAAAACAGCTCCCTTCACCCACTACAGAAAATACTTTTTACTTGAGTAAGATGGCTCCATAAATCTAGAAAGCCAAGTCTAATGGTCTGATTGACTACATTTTGCTTGTAAAACTCAATAGCCATGCCATGGTATTGCAACCAACAACCCATCTCTGTCCAAAATTAAATCCCTAGCTACACCCCTTACTGTACATGTTAATGTATAAAGTATTGTGTTAGTCATAGGTACATGATAGAACTAATCCAACTAATCCAAATGTTTAGTATTGATGGATTAACCAGTAATCCCTTGGATTATCTTGACAGACAAACGGAGTATCTCTTTCCTGATGGAGTAACTTGTATAGGCAAACAAATTTGACCTGTCAACTTGACCTTTAATTTAAATATTAATTATGGACCAGTACATTTATGTGTTAAAAGTTTGACCTGTCAACTTAACCTTAAATTAACATATTTATAATGGAGGTGTTAAAAGTTCTTAAATTGTTCTTCATTAGTTCTTGAAATTGTTCAAGAACATTTAAAAAACAGAAGTTCTAGAACAAGGCAACTGTTTTAATTGATAACTCTTAAAGAACTGCTAAGAAACTCCTTGAACTGCTCAGAAACTGTTCAAAGAACTGCTCAGGAACTGTTCAAAGAACTGCCCAGAAACTGTTCTTGAACTGATCAGAAATTGTTCTTGAACTGATCAGAAATTGTTCTGAAAATGCTCAGAAACTGTCCTTGAACTGCTCAGAAACTGTTCTTGAAATGCTCAGAAACTGTTCTTGAACTGCTGCTCAGAAACTGTTCTTGAAATGCTCAGAAACTGTTCTTCACCTCAAGAATCATGTTTCACAGGGATAGGGAACACAGGTGTTCATTTCCTCTATATTATTGGGAAACATTCATTGTTTATGTATAAACTGTGAATCTTAAACACTACTGATGTATTGGGTAGACCCTCCTACATGTATATATTCCTAACATAAGGTCAAGCAGACAGGTCAATGTTATTTACCCATAGCACAGCACTTGTAGTCATGTCATATTGTGATGTCTTGTGAGTAAATATTATGATTTTATAAGTATCCCCTTGTTGGTGGCAAAACAGATATTTTACCATATTTTTCTTTGAGTGTCTTTATCCTTAATCATAGCTCTCCGCCTAAAAGTTTGTTTAGATTTTCCTGTTGGTGACAAAATAAATATTTTGATCCTATTCTTGAATTTTATTTTGCTTATTTCTCTTTATTTTATTATACCCCCCCCCCCTGCTTAAAAAGTGGGGGATATAGAGTGATAGGGGTGTCCATCCGTGTGTCCGTCCTTCTGTTACACCTTAGGGTACCTATCTCTTATCCGCAACTCCTCCTAAAGCCTTCAATGGATTTTCATAAAACTTTCACACAATCTTTTTGATATAAGGTAGATGTGCACCTCCTATTTAAAATTTTGATCCGATGATTTTTTTTTATGTGGGGGGGTATTTTTTGTGAGCTTGTGGCTCACAGTTTTTGTAGTTTTAAACTACAGTTAAACCTTATACTGCCCCTCATGGTGATAATTAATGTTGTTGTTGAATGTTGCTCAATGTGGCATCAGTAATTTTTCAGCTATTGGTGATCAGACCTACTTAATCTCTATGGATTAATCTATGAACAAGTTTGTGTATGCATGTGAAGGGCGAGTGTGTTGGTCTGCCTTCTTCCAGCGTGAACTCAGAATGACTTTAAGGTGTTAGCTCACAGAGTCAGTACACCACAGTCAAGGGAACCACTCCCCCTGTCACATTATACTGACACTGGGTGAACCAGTAAAGGCCAACAGCAATTTACTGTCTCACATGTGGTCTGAGTGGGACTACCAACTTACAGCGGTGAAAGACCCTGGATTTGTAGACCAACGTCTTATCCAATAGGCCACCACGGCATCTGGCAATAATTGAGGTAGCAAAGATATTAGTGGGCATTATATCGAGGTTTTACTGTATAGCATAATAAAGTTCACTGCTATTTAATCAAAGTTTTAAATTGAAGACCAGACAGACAGTGACAAGCAATATTAACATTACCTGATACGATTTTATCATATTTCCTGTAAATTTCTCCGATTGTAATTGTTCAAAGGTAGGGAGTTAATCTGGTATAATTTTACAAATTCTAATAACTGAAGTGGTAATGTTAATGAAGCCACACCCCTCTTAACAACGGGATGGTAATATTGACAACAGCTGTTAATAAAATTTTAATTTAACAAGTTCTGTTCTTTTCCATTTCGACATTTAGTATTTCCGGAAATCGTACAACAGACAGCAACTGTCAAACAATATTGTTTGTCAGTATTTCTGACTATTCCATGCCCAATAAACAGAGCTGAAATAACTACAGGATTACGGTGCTGAAACTAAAAAGACATGAACTATTATTAAAAACATGCCACCTTTGGTTCTAGATGTTATAGTGGATTATCCCATGAGGGAAAAAAATTAACACCCTCGAGGAATCCACTATAACACCCAGAACCTAAGGTGGCATGTTTATAATATCTGTGGGGTGTTATATATATATATATATATTAGACCTTAGATCACACTACATTTCCTTGATCAGATCACCCAATTAATTATAAATATCATCAGGTAAAACTTCTAAATAGTCAGGAAATTATACACAATTATCGGTCACTTCCTAGTGGTCAACAGGAATCATTAAAATGAATGAGAATATACACTGTATATTGTTGGACATTATGTGATGCATACTTGATTGTATAATTAAATTAGTGTATACACCTGTGAGGTTGTCACCAATTATATTGTTACCTTATTCAACAAATACCTTCTACATTTAAAACTTTGAAAATTTTTAATTTTAGAACACCGTAGACATCTTAACCAACAGTTCAATGGCAAAAATATAAAACAGGCATATCTTTCTGCACCTAACGACATTATTTTTTTTGAAATGCAATAGAATGTGAGGTAAAAATTTAATTCGGTTTGGGAAATGTCAGGAATTGTCAAGATATTTTGAAGAAAGTCAGTCCTGGGAACCATGAATTCACCGGTCACTAATACATTAAGGTCTTTACATGTTCATTCAGATGTGTGACAGAAAGGTTTGGCAAAAATTGAGAAAGACAAACATTAAAGAAACAGGCTTTTGTTAAAATAGAATTCCATCAAACTTAACCACTATAAATTTGATCATTTTATTTTGATGTGTATTGTGTTTTTGTATTTTTGTTAATCATTGATTAAACTAATCAAGCTTCGGGCAACTGGGTCCTGCTGTATTCTTTGGAGTATGACATACATGCACATGTATTATGAAACCCAGGAAAGGATTATTTAAAATAATTATTGTTAATTCTCCTTTGGGCAGGTGTCTTAATTATTTAAAAAGTTTTTTCCCATTATTTTTAGAGTAATATTCTTGAGTAAAAAAAAATGCTTTTATTAGTATGTTTGTTTTTGATCATTATGGTTGCCATGGCAACATTATCAATAACTTCTTTTGTCTATATAACTTTTTTGTTTAATCATGTAAATTGAAATACTATAGGGATCAATTAACTTGATTTTTAAGTCAATTTATTGTGTTTTGCATAAAAATATGTACATTAGGCAAATTTAGAAACCAGTGACTTGTTTGTGACACTTGGGTTTTTAAGATTTTATCCAAAGACAGGATGAATCTTGATTGGGACCTGACAGGGATCAAACCCATAACATAATGAGCAAAAAGACCGGTGAGGTTTATGTAACACTTATTCAAGTCCATGTGAATTTACCCTAAATTGAAATTTGTGCTAAAATTGGTACTCTCTAAAATTGATACAACTACCAGAGAGTCGTGCTTTAGGGTGAATAAACTTTAATCATCTCTGCAGAATTAAGCCCAGTATTAATCTGTTAACACGTCCCTCTAAATATCATATAATAATCATGTTTACTTTAGCTAAACATCCCTTCAAATATTGTAAAAAATAAATCCTGTTAGGTTATAGGTTGTAATTAATTAATGATAAAGCATCACTTTTTATGAATATTAAAAGTCACGTTTTATGTTGATGATGCTGATATTACTGGATTGTTTTTTGTTGTATCAGAGCACATACATTAAGATAGGGCACTATACTACAAACTTCTGAATCAAGGCCATTTTTATGACAACTTCTAAGGCCAAAGAAAAAAATATGTGTTTTTGGTATCACTTATATATGTTATGGTCAGTAGGTTGGATATGTGCTTCTGCTATTGCTCATAGAACAGTTAGGGCCCAGTGAAAGGCAATTTTTAATTTTTTAATTTTGTTTTACATCGACCATATTGCACAAGGATGCCTGTGCAACTTTAACAGTGTTTGTCAAAATATTAACATTTTAGGGTATGCATAAAAATTAAAGGTCGGCCAAGTTAGCAAAAACACACTTAATTTTTTTGTATTTAAGGCTCATATTTTTTTTTAGCTCATATTTTTTAGGCTTAGTCTGGTCATATAGGAAAGATTACACAAGATATTTTATCAACAGAAAATCACAAATTTCATGAAAACATTACTCCCCTGATATGAATGTAGTAAAAAAAACACATATGAAATAGTGTATCATAGAAAATAAGGAGGCTGGGATTTAATTGTCAGGGTTATGATCAAAACTTATTTTTCCTTGGTTTATCATAATAATCATAAAAATTGTTTAACTTGTATGATATATATAAAATTGTGTATGGTATGAAATAAGGAGGTTTTGACTTTATTGCCAGGATTACGATGAAAATTTTTTTATACAGGTGCTGATTATCATAAAACTCATTAACTTGTTTTATATACAAATGAAATTAGGAGGTTTTGAGTTTATTGTCAGAGTTATGATGAAAACAATTTTTTTATACACATAGAAATCATAAACTGGTAGCTTGTTTTATATACAAAATTGTGTATCATATAAAATTGGGTGGTTTTGACTTTATCGCGGTGGTTACAATGAAAAAAATCATTTTTCCTGTTTATCGTAAAAGTCAATTAACTTGTTTTACATATAAAACTGTGTATCACAGAAAATTAGGAGCATGAAAATATATTTTTCTTCTATTTATTGCAAAAATCATGAAACTTGTTTTAAATACAAAATTGTGTACCATATGAAATTAGAAAGTCAGGGTTAGGATGGAATTTTTTTCTTTTTGATACAGATGTTGATTATCATAAAAATCATATAACTTGTTTTATATACAAAATTATGTACCATATGAAATAAGGAGTTTTTGGATTTTATCGCCGTGGTTACGATGCAAACTTTTATTTTTCTTCGATACAGTTGCTGATTATCGTAAAAATCATATAGCTTGTTTTTATCTATGTTTTGATAATCACATCTGGGGAAGTGATTTAAGATCTACTGATTGTTGATACAGCTTAAAGATTAATGGCATAACAAGCTACTAATTTAAATACACCTGCTCTTAATATCAACAGGGAGGGGAGATATAGGTCCAGGGAGGGTAAAAAAAAAAGAAAATATAATTGGGACGGTTGATACACTTATTCCTAATATCAACAAGGAGGGATACAGGGCTAGGGAGGGTGAAAAGTTACAAAATTTTTAAAATATAATTGGGGAAGAATGGTACATTTATTCCTAATACAAACGAGGAGGGATACAGGGCCAGGGAGGGAAAAAAGTTACAAAATTTTGATATATAATTGGTAAAGGTCGGACCATTTGTTCTAGGATATAGGTTCTATGGTGGTTATAGATAGTCAGATCCTGGTAACATATAAGATTTCAGATACATCAAGTATAGATGGACAATTTAAAAAAAACTCATATTCAAATTGGAATGAGTCACACATTTGCAATTGTTATACAGTCCAACCTGCATTAAAGGCCACCTCTGTAGAAGGACCATCTGCTTATAAAGACCGGTAAAATTGTATCCCAATTGTTCTTTATTCATATTATTTGAACCTGTATATAAAGGCCACCTGCCCATAAAGACCACTTTTACTGGATCCCTTGGGTGTCTTTTATAGACAGTTTTGACAGTATACCTTACACTGAGTGAAAGTGAAACCTGTCAAAACTGAACCCTTTTTTACAGTTTAACCTATGGAAACTGAGCACCTTTTGACAGTGATACCTATCTATCCTTAGTCACTGCAGACAAGGAAATCTGTCTAAAATCAGCCATTTCTGACAATGGAACCAGTCTATACTGAACGATTTCTGAGTTGGACCTGTCTACAATGAACAATTTCTGACAGAAAACCTGCCAAAAACAATAGGACCTGTCTACACTGAACCACTTCCACTTAAAAAGAATTTAAAGGGGTTGGAAAAGGAACCTCTGCCTCTAAGACATGTTGAGGCAAGATTAATGAATAATTATTACATTTCAATAATCGCTTTTTTGTTTGGATGAATGGTGAAAGAGATAACATATGTCTTATAAAAACATCATCATAAACCAACATACATCATATTTATAATTATCTACCTTGTAACATGTAAAGTAGACGAGTGATAACTAATGTGTCTTATTTATTTATATTAAAATTTGTTTATTTATTTACTTGGATTTGTTTGATCTGTGGTAGGTACAGAATAAGGTCTTACTGTTAATTAAATTTTATACTCAGAAATCAACTCTCCTACAAGTAGAGGGGACTTTAGTGGCCAAATGGTCTAAAACACAGAGATGAAGCTTAACTTTTTGCGTTAGGGGAGTCACCTGGGGTATCATGTCAATAACGACGAGACTCCAATGATTACAAAACTTTTATTATTTCTTTATTACGTCGAACATGTGATTTGGGTGGATACAAATTAAACCTACAATATATGAATAAAAATGATCGAATTAGCGACTGAATTATCGCTAAACTTTAACAATGCTATAAATTGTAAAATACGATAAAATATATATAACCGGACATTCCTAATAAATAAATAAAAATAATGTCAATCTTACCAGACATCTTATTATTGCACAGCAATGAACAAGGTGATTTTAAAGATGAAAACATTATATCTCCCAATGAATTCTCAGATCCCCTGTTTACACTGGTGAAGTTCTAGCGGGAAAAGTGTCGGTAAAAACCCAGCATGCCCCGTAATTTGACCAGTCAAGTTCAAGGTCGCTTAGGTCGCCGTGATGTCATACTGCCCGGTTAGTATACATAAACACACATGGAAAGACAATAAACAAACACACAGACATTATTACACAAATAACACCAATATAACGCTTACCAAAAATACTTACAAATCACCTGGTTACATACTCCCCTGCAAGGAAGAAAATGTCTCCGGACATTTCATACACGTCAATCTAAAAAAAGAAAATATAATATGTTAAAGTATAAGTCATATGAAGTCATCTTACTTCAGAAATGAAGTTGTAATATCATTAAATAGCTAAAGTGTGTAAAATGTATGGACCAATGCCTGCTTTTTAGGAGCCATGGACTACTAGGTCCCTGCTTTTCTTTATCCCTGATTAGCAAACATCTTACCGATCACAGAGTCTCTCATCACCTGAGTTTCACTCTCACCTTTGGCAGATCTATCCTAATATGAGAAAAAAAAGTTGATCGGCTCACCTGCTGAAGGTGGTGGTTTTCCCCAGGGCACTCCAGTTTCTTCACCCATCCCAAAATTAAGTCAAAGAATCTTGACTGGGGTTTAAAACACCATTTAATCCATTCTACTTTTCTACAAGAGAAAGGGCATATGTCATCACACTATCATCCTTTTCTGCTCTAGGTTGCAAGTATTTATTGACACCTTTCAACTGACACTTGTGCCTTGTTGTGTCATTAATTGTCTTATTTAATAAAATTCTAACTATTGTTCACTTTACAAAAACAAATAACCTTAATATATTTTATATTTGACATAACAATGGCTGTATCATAAAAATGGCAATAAAATCGGCCTCTCGCTGGTGGTGTTAGAGGGGCCTCTGGCTGATGGTCCAAACTCTAAAGTGTGAGCCTACTGATCACAGTGAAGGGATGAAGATTAGCAGGGGGCCAGTAGCCCATGGCTCCTAAAAATCAGTTTGGGGCCTAACCATGTTAGCTATTTTTTACTATTAACACTTTTCTCTGAAGTGAACTGGTCTCCTGACTCAAAATAGTTAAGCTTCATCCCTGCAGTGCTTGTCACCACCTAAGTTTGAATTCAACTCTGGAAATCCTAGTGTGAGAAAGTTTGTCATTTCACTTGCTGAAGGTTGGTGTGTTTTCTACAGGTACTCTGGTTTCCCCAATCAACCATCCAAGAACAGCAAACTGACTATTACAGTACTTACTTCTTTGGAGTTTATTTTTTCAAAAAAAAATGGCAACAAAATTTCAATCAGTAAAACTCAGATCGGAGCAACAAAAACGGAAATTTCTCAAGTTGATTCTTCAAATAAATAAATTTTAATTAATTAATTAATTAATTAAATAAATGGTAAAAAATTACAACCCCCCCCCCCCCAAAAAAAAAAAAAAAAAAAAAAAAACCCAAAACATTCAGAATGGCATTTATAAATTTATTACTAATAATATCAATACTACATTCTAGAATACTGTGATTTTTGCTCTCATTTAATTTACTTTAATTACTTTTGTTAAATTAGTTTTTGCATGTATTTGTGATTCCTGTATGCATCTTTTGTGTCAATAAACGGACATTATACAGTAAAACCTCTCTAAACCGGACAAGCTACGGACCATACATTTTGTCCGGTTTAGGGAGGTGTCCGGTTTAAGGAGGTTTTGAAATTTTAACCTAGCTTATCTCCCCTTCACTAAATGTGATTAATGTCAGAGAAGCCATAATCATCAACACTGTACATATTAATGTATTATAGGATATGCTATATGTAAAAGGTCTGTTTGAATTGGTTTTAAATCACCTTTAATTCACTTTCTTAATTGGGTGCTAATTAGGGTACTAAAGGCAAACGACACTACCTTTAACAATCCCTGACAGGACAACAATAGTGTTGACACCTTTCCAGTCTCCTTTATCCATAAGGTGTTACTGGATAATTAACAAAACAACTGTATCAACTATAGATCATATTATAAGATTATATAGAAGTGCTTATCTTAAGTTATTGTGTCAATTAATAAGTAAATTAATGAACAAATTTAGATTAGAAAGCCTCGCAAAAAGAAATAGAAAAAAAATATATATAGATGAAAAATATCTAAAATATAAATACGTGAGGGATTAAATTAAATACCAAATAGTTTAATAAGAATAAAAAGTAATAAAAAAAACTTATGATTTTTAAGTGTCCATAATTGAATTTATTATAATTCTGTTTAAAACTAATATATTTAAAAAAGGAGAAAAACAAGTAATTAAAAAAAACCAAAATGTTGTCCGGTTTAGAGAGGTTCAATTTTAAGGATATAAGCAATTTGGGACTAAAAAGTTTGTCCGGTGTCCGGAATAGAGAGTGTCCGGTTTAGAGAGGTTCTTGTTAGTTGAAATAAAGAAGGATAAATTCGGGACCAAATATTTTGTCCTGAATAGAGAGTTGTCCGGTTTAGAGAGTGTCCGGTTTAGGGAGGTTTCACTGTAAAAAAATCAAAATAGTACATGTATATTATCGAACAAATGTCCAGATATTTTGAGATTGGCATTTTTGGCAATTTTTATATGTAATAGAAAAAAATTCCCAATTATTTTGAGATTGGCATTTTTTGGCATTTTGGGTTTATAATAGAAAAAAAATTCCCAATTATTTTAGATTGTTTTGGGGTTTTTTTTTGGCAATTTGGGTATATAATAGAAAAAACTTTCTCAATTATTTTGAGATTGGCATTTTGGGTGTCATTCCCCCCAGTAAATGGCCCCATTGAGATAAAGTTTATCATGATAAATCTCTCACAAATGTTTGTATACTCTGGTGCATTAGTTTTTTGATATCATAATTTTTGTGAATTTGTCGACCTGATAAGTTTATGGTTAATGTCGAAGCATGGAAAAATAATTTAAAACCAAACAGTAGGTATCCAAACTCTGTATCAACCCATCTGATAAGGGCCAAATTTATGCTAACGTCTGATTGGTGTTTGATGTTTTGGGATGCCATGGCGATATTTTTATTTCTATTTTAATGATAAGAAGTATATAGAATTTATAAGTGATAAGTACTATTTTATGTTCATTTGGAACTGCTGAGATATACATGCATGTGTCTGCTAGGTAAGTCTTTTATAATATCCGGAAAGTATATATATTTCGTGAAAATTTAGAAATTTTATTTTTCTGTAGTTTTCTATTTAGTTTTAAAAGTTTTTTTTTTTGACATAAAGTACATTTTTGAAAATTTATATAAAACTTGAAACTAAATCTGAATCCATAAAAAAACCATACTAATCTATGTCCAAATCACAATACCAAATCAAAGTAAAAACTTTTAAAACAAATTCTATTAAACATGTGAACTCACAGTGCAGGGAAGTGAGACCGGGTGCTCTGGAAGGATAAACAAATGCCTCCTTAAATGAGACAATATTTTAAGATTATTATGGTGTCAATAGCATCATAATGATGACAATGGTTAAAATTTAATAGGCTTCATTCATGTGCCATGGGATATCTGATAAACTGTTTACTATGCTGATTTTATAATTTCTGTTGAAATGCTTTAAGTTGGAATGTCACTGGAGCATGCAGTATCTGAACAATTGTTTTTCAATGAAACTATGAAAAAGATCTGTAGAAATTTAATGGAGATTTACTGTGATGTCACATTCCATATTTACAAAGATAATTGACCGGTCATATTAATGGTATTGATTAAAATTTAATGGGCTTCATTCCTGTATCACTGATATAATGTTATAAGAAATAAAAGAAAATCTGACGTATCAATTGCCCAAAATTTAAAAATCAAAAGAAAGACAAACAAATTTCAAATCTAAAAGCTTAATTGTGTCACCTAAATGAATGAGAGACATGGTGGTTTTCCTGCATCTCTTCCTATTCTTTTCCTGCTTTTACTTTTTGACATATATATATTCTTTATTCATATAAGTATATTGAGCTCGAGGCTCATGTTACAATCATTTAATAATAAATACAATTTACAATTTTTGCATGTGTAAGGTGGCAGACTGCAATGTAGTATTTATACAGGATTTACATTTTATCACAACATTCTAGGAAACTTTTACACTAAATTTTTTATATATCTGTCTCGCAACATGAATGACAAATATGCATATTTTCCAATATCATAAATAATGGACACATTAGGTGTTTTTAAAATTGCATAGAGATCGTGATATTTAGACATGTATGTATCAATCTTACACTCATGCCTTATATCCTTATAAAGTTGACAATAAAATAAAAAATGTACTTCGTTTTCTACCTCGTTTTTACCCTGAGTTAAACAATATTTGCATAGCCTATTTTCCCTTATAATTTTTTCACTTCTACCTGTTTCTATTTCGAGATTACTTTTTGACATTTTCCTGCTACTTCTGTTTAAACTTTTGTTCAGAGTGTTTCTTGGTGATGGCTTCCTCAATATTTTCAAAGCTTCTTAGCAGTATTACAAATTGGGTGTAATTTGCTTGATCTTTCATGGACCCCAATGAGTCTATTTGGTCCATTTTAAGACCCAAATTAGATTTCATATGTTTATTAGTTCTTTTAGGACAAAGTAATTGAAACTAACATTTGTTTTCCTAGATATAGGATATAAACAGCTATACGCAAAATCAAACAAACTTGTGTGTATCTGACAAGTGTCAGAGTTTGTTGTTGGTATTTTAAAGTTCTAAAATTTCTGAAAAAATAGATATTTGTACATCAAGAATAATGAAAAATGCATGCAGTTCTGAAAAAAGTTAAAAAGTTAAAAAGGTTTTCATAAATTTTGCTGTTTTAAGATCACTTAAATATAAAATATTAAATATTTAAAAGTTAAATTTTAGTTTTTGAAATTGCAGTCCATAAGTTGGCAAAATAATAGATTGGTATAAGCAACCAACTTTGACCTGTCCATTTGACTTTTATTTTAAATTTTTGTTATCGGTGCATTTAAAAGTATGATGAAAAAAGGTGTTAATTTCATCTTCATCATGGGAAACATGCATTATTATTGTATTAACTGAGAATCTTAACATTACCGATATATAGTTGTTGTATACTCCTATATGAATATCTCTGATAAAAGGTCAAACAGACAGGTCAATGTTGTTTGCCTATACAAATGTATATCATGGATGATAATGAAAAATGCACGCTTCTCCGAAAAAAGATAACATTTTCTCATAAAAAGGCACATTTGAATTATTTAGTTTTAAAATATTTAAAAGTTAAATTTGAGTTTTAAATTGTACCATGAGATTGGTATATCGCAGATGATGAAAAATTCATACTCCCCTGAAAAAGATAAACATTTTCTCATAAATTGAGATGAAGCTCTTTGAATCATTTAAATTTAAATATTAAAAAAAAAAAAAAAAATGAGTTAAAGTTGAGCCTTAAATTTGCAGGCATGGTTTACTTGGTATACTACTGATGATGCTGAAACCTGAAAAAGATAAAATTTTCTCATAAATTGAGTTGAAGCTATTTAAATCATTTAAATTTAAATATTTTTTAAAAAAGAGTTAAAATTTGAGCTTTAAATTACACCATAAGTTGGCATAATAAGAGATTGGCATATCGCAGAGGATGATAAAAAATTGCATACTCCTCTGAGAAAAAGTTCTCGTAAATCGAGATAAAGCTATTTGAATCATTTAGATTTAAAATATTTAAAAAGTTAAAAGTTGAATTTGAGCTTAAAATTACACCATAAGTTGGAAAATAAAATATTTCAAAAGTTTAATTAAGTATAATGTTGCACAAGTTGGATAGTTTATTTGTCTGCAGTGCCTTTTGGATAAACACTCTGAAGGGTAAAGTTACTGCCGAAAAAAATTGTTTTTATATAACTCAGTATTTTGGTAGAAAAAATAAACCAAAAAATCAAGAATTTCATATAGAAGCTGTCTGCAGAATTTTGGCATATTGTAAAGCTACTGATCTAAATGCAGCCATAGAACTTGGTATAGGAATTTTGGCAAAGTAAGGCTTTTGAGCCAAGTGCAGCCAGGGAAATTGTTAGAAGTAATTTTTCACACTATAAAGCTTAAGAGCTGAATGCAGCCAAGTAAAAAGCAAAAAACCATGATGATAATCATTAAACTTGATCTTTTGGCTTTGTTACCTTGGCAAAATTATGTTAACAATATCCGCATCAGCATTTCCTGAAACGTTAATATGGATATTTGCCTGTTGATATTACTTCATTTGGACTGAGAACTGGTTCTGTTTCAGCAGCTTCTGCATGGTTAACAACAACATGGTAACCAAGTTTGTAAAATGCTGACTTCTTAAGTGTAAGGGATGTTTTGATTCCTAGCCAAGCCTGGCTGGAGAATTAAAAATGGATAGTGACTTGTTGCCAAGCACTTCTCATTTTCGAAATAAGTTATTTTCTCTAAGTTGATAACTAAAAACCAAATTTCCTGTACCATAGTCAGCAATCAGCATATGACATAATAAGACGATACTGTCTCGGAGTTCAAAGGGTAGTGGTTTACTTTTGGGCACTCCATTTCCCCACCATTTATGAACTGAGTTGAATACAGTAAAACCTAGATTTATCACCATTTTTTCAGTCAAATTTTGGAGTTACAAAGGGGTTTGACGATAAATCGGGGAGGTGGATAAACAAAAAAAAAAAAACATGAAACAAAATAGATTTTAGGACTTCAAAACAGTGTGGCAATAAGCCAGGTGGCAAAATTATCAAGGGGCATTATAATGAGTTTTTACTGTAATGTTGTTTTACACTCCAGTCAAGATTTTGTTGACTGAAAGGTATTCATGCCTAGGTAGTGAGAGGCTATGCTCTGTAACCACACACCCCTGACCACTCAGTCACAGAGCCTCATCCACGAACTAACCATATCATTATCAGTGAAAGACTTTCAACTTTGCTTTCTTAGTAAACACTTAATGCACTCCAAACTCCACTTTTATTCAGTGACTTAAATAAACTCCATGTTATACAGTTTCAGTGCACCTGCAACACAGTTCTTGGATCTCTGATTTCTCTGAAACCAAGAATATAAAGTTTCCCTTATAATAAAATGATATTTAATCAATCTACTCAGTAGACACAGTGAACTCTGTGATGACCTCAGTTGACCTTGAGTGAAAGGTTAATGAGTTCAGTGATGTCCTACATAGTAATCAATTCAAATTCTTCAGATATCAGTGATGAACTATATAATAATAATTTATAATAATGATTCTGATACAAATGTAGAAGCAAAAATATTCTATTTAAGATGAATGTCTGATGTACTATATGATAATAATTTATAAAAATGATTCTGATAGCAGCAACAAGATGTCTTTTGAGATGAATGTCGGTAAATTGTTAATGGTGATATTGATAAAAGCAACCAAGATGTCATTTAAGATCGAATGCTCCGTGTAAATGGACATGTTAATTAAGTAATGGTCATCTAATGACTATTAATTTCGCTCCGCTAATTTTCACCATTGATTTTCTATTTAGAGAATTTGTCAATATCAAGATTTTTGTCAAGTGCATCTCCTTAAAAAACTAACTGCAATTAGTCATGATTTTTTTTTCTTATTTGTGTGGTAAAATGGCCTGAGGTATATATATAAGAAACACCGAAATAAAGAACATAGGCAGTAAATAAACAGATTTTTCAGAAGGGGCCATTTTCAAAAACTCTTCTTAAATGCTTAAACACCAAAAACATCAATATTTTTTTGCAATTATGTAAAGTTAAATATGACCCCTTAATGCCTTAACAATGGAGTTATTTAAATATGGCCCGCTTACGCCTTAACAATCAAGTCATTTGGCAAAACAACTGATGGTGTAAGCTTAGCTAAGCTTATTTAGAGCAAATTTAATTTTTTATTGAAAAAAAATAGAAAAATAAAAAAAAATCAGATAGTATAAGCTTGTAGTATGAGACCATTTAACCAAAAAAAAAAAAATAATATTTGGAAAGACTGTTTGCTTTAAAACCCTTAAGCTTGGGAAAAAGTATCAATGGCACACAATTCAACACAATTAGACATGTATATCCCCTTGAGAAAATATTAGGTGTTTAACTCTTTATAAAACCTTAACACTAGTTTTTTAAAGTCAAGTACAGGTATATAGAAACAATTTAATTAAAACTGACCACTACTGACCACTTGTTCTGTGTCAATAATTTAAGAAAACAGTCTGTGAATAAAACATATTTTGTATATTGGTCAAATGGTACCGGTCAAATATCGGAAATTGACCAAGACCCTTTTATTTACTTTAAAGGCAAATAACAACTTTTTGTTTGTTATAAAAAAAATTCAGAATATCTGTTTAGGTATGTTAGAAAATAGTTTTTCAAAATTTTTGAGGTATTGGTCACTTTATTGGTCATCTATGAAAATTATTTATTTTTACAACTGGTCATTATTGACCATTTCTTACCATTTTTGTATCAAGTTGTTCAGACTGGACAAAGCGTTTATTATGCCAGTGGACAAAGAATTGACCGGTACAAATATTTACATAAAAACAAAACTACATAAGTGATATGATGTTTATTTTTTACCGGTCATTGTTTCCTTAAACTTGACCATCAATACATTTTTATTGTACTGGTCAGTCTTTGATGTCCAGTATGTAAACACGGCCAGGTAGCATTACCTAGACCCACTCAGTCAGGCTTATATAGATTTTAAAGTCATTTTAATAGTTTTAGAGTATATTGGTTCAATTTAAATTAAATATGGAGAGTTGTGTATAAACAGAGAATTTAGGGACAAGGTATATCATTTACCGAGGACAAGGACTATCATATCATTTAGTAGTAGTACCTTAATATTGTAAAGGATTTATTGATACCCAGGTCATACCTTATTTTAATTTTGGATGTGTCTCGTATTTTGAGTTTTGGGGTAAGTATACAAAGATAATTTTAACAGGTATATGATCAGATCTAGAGAAAATAAATTGGTTTTGTGTTGTTCTGTTTTTGAATTTTGAATGGGTTTGTCATAACTTGGGTCCTTAATATATGTGCTGGTGTTCCATGGTGTTAGTAGTAGTGATAGAATTGTGTCATGATCATTATGATTACCATAGTAAGCTTTGATGTGAATTAAAATTTTTGTTAAGTTATAATCCTTTCAGGTTTTGAATGGGTTGTCTAACTCAGTCTTTTGATACTGCATGGTATTACACAAGGTTAGTAATGGTAACAGGATTTTCATCAATAAGATAATACAAGAACAGATTTGATCAGATATGAATTAAAGTTTTTGTTAAATTATAATCGTTTTGAATTTTAAATTTTAAATGGGTTGTCGTAACTTTGGTCTTTATATACTTCTGGTGTTACAGGGTTAGTAGAATTGATAGGAATAAAATATTATAAGATAGGAATTAATTTTTTTGTAAAATGATAATCATTTCGAGTTTTGAATGCAGTCCTTTAATATTGGTGTTATGCAAGGTTAGTAGTAGTGACAGGATTTCACCAATAACATAATATATTGAACAGATATAATCAGACATGAAATTAATATTTTGTAAAATCATAATTGTTTTGGGATTTTGTATGGGCTGCCGTAACTCAAATCTTTAACACTGGTGTTATGCATAACTTATGGGGTAAGAAGTGACATAGATAATGCACAATCAGATGTGAATTTAATTTTTTGTAAATTATAATCGTTTTCTTTTTTAATTTTTGATGGGTTATGTCTAACACTTTTGTGTTACAGCTAGGACAATTACACATTTAGATTTCTTATTCTATAAAGTGTTTAACTGTTTAAATGATATAATATCATTCTATCTAGATAAAAGACAGACAGACAGACTGATATCATCACACATTTAAAATAAATTGAATTTAAATTACGTAAAATTGAATATTCTGGTTATTGATACTTAAGAGTTTTGTAATCTAGTCGACATGAAGTTCTTCTACAAAAAATTAAAACTTTTATAAAATTTGGTAAGCGTTTATAATAATTATGTTTGAATTTGACTTGGTGTTTACATGGAGTATAACAGTATAGAAAGGGGGGATATTAAATATGTCATATGTCAGGGACTCGGAGTACATGTAATGTTATATGTGTTCGATATCAAGATTTTTTTAATTTAAATTTTGGTCTTCTTTCATTTTAATCTTTTCATATGCTAGATTTTTATTTCATATAAAATTTTGTGAAATTTATCAGAAATTTGGTCTTCTTTCAATGTAATCTTTTCATGCTCTAGCTTTTTATCTGTATGATATTTAAGTAGCAAGTATCTGACTATAGTTACAAAATAAAGAATTAATTGTGAAGAAATATTATATGCAGACATAGAAATTGCCAATGATAATACAGTGGGGTTCGGCTATAACGAAGGCCAGGGGACAGTATTGTTGATTTCGTTATAGGCATATTTCGTTACAAACTTTTCTCCATCTTGGGGAGGATCGTAGATGGTGAAGAAATGAGTTATCCCCCTTTTCTGAGTGTGTATTGCATCAACCGGAAGTAAAGAACGTTAAAAGAAATTAAACCTAATAGATGTTTTAAATGCTTAATTTTCAAATAAAAATATAATTTTATACAGTGTTTGTTTTTGTTTTTAAAAATGTTTAAGAATCAATCATGATTTTGACGCATATAAATAACTACGTAAAATTAAGCATTTAAAAATCCATTAGTTTTACTTGCCGATAACGTTCGATCTCCCGGTACTCTGGGCAGTAAAAAATAATAATAAAAACAACAAACACAGGACTACAGTATTAGAAATAAAAAAATATTTGCTTGACAACAACAGTTCATTGTTTTATTAATAATCCGAGAATCAGATGACTGAACATTACACAAATTAAACTTCAAAGAAATCGTCACACATCGTTTCATTATTATTAATGTCCTTTATCCAGAGCACTATTAATATAATAATTAAACTTTTTAAAGATGAATTATTATGTTCTCATCAATTATAATAATAATGATAATAAAATAAAAAAACAAAATCAATTATTAGAGGAAAATAATAATAAATTGCTTACATTGATTTTAATTTTTTATCATTAAATATACAAGTATAAACTGAATAATTCTGATTACCGGCCGCGACACGTGTTGCAATAAAACTTTTCTACATTTAAGGATCAATTTACCTTAAATAGTGACATTATAGTTTGACAGTTTACTTGTATTAGGCCGATATACTTCAGTGATCACAACCTTCATCATTAGGTGTTACACACGAGTAATTACATGATTACACTGTATACACACGCTGACCTTCCTGTCTGATGCTCGTCTTAAATGTTTTTATAGTCACCTTTACAGACCAGGTGAGTTTACCGACTTCGTTATAGACCTCATAATTTTAGTTATTTTTATTTCAATGGGACTGGATTTTTACTACGTTATAGGCATTTTTTCGTAATAGGCCAATTCGTAACATCCGATTTCGATAAACATGGATTATATAGTAAATTGACAGGGGATCTTTTCCAACTTCGTTATAGGCCTTAATTCGTAACATCCGTGTTCGTTATAGATGGACTCCACTGTATTGATACTTAAGATTGTAGATGGGGGCGTCAAATTTATCAGGTACAGAGACATCATACTTATCCACAAAATTGTGATGACGGCCATAAAACTTGTTGGAGAAAGACATATCTTTCAAGTCAAAAACTTGATAATTTAAGAAATTGTTAAATAAGTATTAATAGATTCTGAAGATTACATAATGCTACAATAAAGATTCCCCATAAAGCCCACCAAAGGGAACCAGTAAAAGTGGACATTATGGACAGGTGACCGATATATATAGGTTCAGATAATATGAGTAAGGTGATAACAGTACTGTATAATGTCTTGGTACAAGAAAATTATTGATAATTGACTGGTGATTTAGTCAATAAAAGGTTAGACTCATTGCCATATTATGGTTTATAAATTAAAATGTGGAGTTATAGTCAAACAACATTGTGATGATTGACCTGTCTGCTTGACCTTTCATTAGGAATTTTTATATTGGAGTAGCCATCCAATATATGGGTAGTGTTTGGACTCGCAATTGTTACATCCACAATAAAGGTGTTTAGTGCTCCACATTATGTACTTGTGATCCTTATATATAAATATACTTGTCCATAGTAAATATTTAAATTGAAGGTCAAGTGAACAGGTCAATGTTGTTTGTCAATACCTTAATCTATTTTAACAAGATAGAAATACATTTGCAATCAAAAAAGTAACATTAATTGTATTTATAGATTCTGAATTCAAGATACAGGCAGAAATAAAATCACATAATGACCCATCTGATGGAAATAATTATGAAATTAATTCCTAAAGATTAATTGTCCTAACCCCAGGACACAACTAAGTCATTGCTGGGTTTTAGGAATAATTATTCCTTGTTTTATGGGTAATAAATATCCAGGATTTGTGTATGGCCATTGTCTAGGAAAATTAAAAATTCAGGCTTACAATGGATGGATGATATCAGTTGTATCAATATTGACAATTATACTGGTGGTCAGGGTAGTCTTGGTTTGGTAGTAACGTTACAAGATGCTGAGGATAGAAGGATGTTGAAGATGGTTTAGAGCTTCAGTAATTCAGTAGTAAAGAATGATTGTTAAAGCTTTGATTGGATTGGAATATTGCATGACTGAAAGATATGATGGTAAGAAGGTGTTAGAAATGCGAATGGTAAGAAGGTCTTGGAATTGGAAGGGTAAGAAGGTTTTGAAAATGGGAGGTTAAAAAGATTTTGGAAATTGTGGGGGTAGTTGTTGTTGAGTATGACAGAATGATTGTTTTAGTTGACAGTCTTGTAGGGATAGAGAAAATGGTAAGGAATTATTGAGTGATTGATGGTTGTTAAAGCGATTGATTGGATTGGAATATTGCATGACTGAATGATAGGATGGTAAGAAGGTTTTGGAAATAGGGAGGGTAGAATGGTTTTGGAAACGGGGAGGTTCAAATGATTTAGGTTTGACAGTAATGTTACAAGATGCTGAGGATGGGAGGATAATACAGAAGATGGTAAAGAGCTTCAGGAAGTCAAACATATAGAATTATTGTTTAAGCTTTGATTTGATTGGAATATTTCATGACTGAAAGATACCATGGTAAGAAGGTTTTGGAAATTGGGAGGGTAAGACTTGTTTGGAATTAGGGACCGTAAGAAGTTTTTGGAGGATTGTTTTTTGGGATGGTATTATGATTGTTTTGGTTGGCAATGTGGTAAGGATACAGAAAAGGTAAGGGAATTATTGAGTGGGGGTGGATGTGGGTAAACCAACATAACATGATGTGTCGCATACCAAATTAAGGTTCATAGGTCAAGGTTACAAGGTCAATTTTTAGAAATGACAAACTTGGAAATGCTAAGGAAGGCAAAGGGGGGATGGGAGTGGGGGTATTTGTCTCAAGAGATTGATCTAGTTTAAATCTTAACTACGGTAGGTAGATAGATCTTGTACATGGGATATCATGTTGGTTTTAGTTACCAACCATGAATTGCAGAATCATAAAATGAAAGTCATGCTCACGAGTGTACATGAATATCATCTTCATTTGATACATATAAAACTAAATTATTTTTTTTAAGCATCGTTAATAGAAATCTGATCCTAAATAGGATGTTTTTGTCAATCTTGTTTTTCTAGGAAAGGATGTAGGAGGTCTAAGAACTTGGCTACTCCATTGACATACTGTGACATTTTCTTTTGCTAATGTGGTTCACCAGCATATTGTGCCACTTTATACCCCATATTGCTTGTGCAGAACTAGCATGATACAATTTGCATTTAAGGAGGGACCATTGATCCACTTTTTGCCAAATGATCCCATCGTTAAATTCTTAGTGGGCCATATTTAACAATTAAATGAATGCAAAAAATTGATGTTTTTGAGAAAAGTTTTTGAAAATGACCCTCTGAATTTCATAGAATGAACACTGCATAAAATATTCCGAAAAGTTTGATTTTCATGCCTAGTTACAGTCATGAATACTCAAAAATTTAAGGAAGAGACATTTTCCATTTTCCAGATTTACAGTTTTAACAAACTGTTTATTAAAACCTCTAAATAGTACCTCTTGACATGAAATTTGAACAAACTTTCAATAAAAAATGCAATTTATATAATCAAGCTCTACCACTCTCCCTGGCACATTATCCCGACACCTATGGCTCAGTTGGTAGAGTGCTCGCTCCGTTAGTGGGAGGTCGTGGGTTCGATCCCCGGCCAGGTCTGACCCAAGACTTGAAAGTGGGTAGTGACTGTTCTTTCGCCAAGCACTCGGCATTACGAAATGAAAGTCATGGTTCTTTCGGATGGGAACTTAAAATAAACGAGGTCCCGTGTCACGGTGGGCTTGGCATGTTAAAGAACCCTGCTGTATAATGCCATCAGCACAGCGCACAGGCAAAATGTCTGCACCTTTGCCTAAAGCTGGCGACGTCTTGATATAAGTGAAATATTTTTGACTGGGACGTTAAACACTGTTATTCAACTCAACTCCGACACCATTAATGAACCAGCCAAAAGTCTGTCCTGCTTTTGTATGAAAAATAGAAACTTTATTAGAATTTTTTCTGGAACATACAGTTACATTGCAATGTTCTTTTTAACATTATCGTTTATGTAAACCTCTTAACAGTAGCTCTTGTCATCAAATTTGATATAATCAACACAAAACTCTAGATATAATCAACATAAATATGATGCTGTTATCAGATACATGCCAACCTAGTTATATATTTTTAAAGTACTTTTTCAGGAAAACAAGATAATTTTAATCTCATTTTTTGTAAATTAATTGAAAATGTTACCACGGTAACAGAGATTTCACATGATAATGATATCATACTGATGTGAAATGAGTTAATTTTATCTCTAAAAAAAGTTTTTTTGTTGGATCATGAGATCGCTTCAGCGATTAATGATTACTTCATCTTTTGATATCAGAAAAATTCGTAAAAAAGGGGGACGTCAGGCAAATTCCAAGGGGGAGATTAGCCCACTGCGCTGATGATAAAGAAAAACGGAATTAATTAAACAGGTTCTAAGTGGAGAATTTGTATGTGAAATACATCACGACCAAAAAGTGTTGTTTTGCCAATAAATCAGGCATGGAGTAATATGTCTTATAAAGAGCCGAAATTACTACAAATTTATTTTTTCCAGATGTGCCAAATCAGTGGGGTGTTAAAATTGATATCTTACTTTATAACTATATAAATCTGACTGGGGAGGGAGGGATGCTGGATGGATGGAGGATATACAGTACATAATTGGCTCAATTAAAATGTGAAAAAAAGAATGTTGATAGACATTTTCAGAGGAAATAACTCTATTAATAATCATTATATATAGTAGAGAGAGAGAGAGAGAGAGGACAAGAACATAGAAATTGAAAGCTTGATTTTTTTATTTATGGTTGCTTGGTTGGTTATGTCTACTTCAAATTTCTTAATTAGGACTAGTTATATTCCTGGTGATTTCAGTGGGAGGGGGGAAGACTGGTAATTTTTTTTAATGAGATTGATGAAATCCAGACAAAATTATTTTTATACCCTCATTAATAAAATCAGTCACCTGTTTTGTTGGAAATTGTTTACCTTGGTTTTTGTAAACTAGCAACATTATGTTGGATTTACCAGGGTTGAATGTTGGTTGAATGTTGCTTAATGTCGCTTCAGCAGTTTTTCAGCTATTCGTGACGAGAACTATTTTATTAATCTCTATGGATTAATCTATGAACAATTTCAGTGTATGCATGTAAATTGCGAGTGTGTTGTATGGTCTGCCTTGTACTAGCATGCACTAAGGGCGACTTTAACATGCTTGCTCACATAGTCAGTACGCTGCAGACAAGTGTACTACTCCCCCAGTTCATTATACTGATACCAGGTGAATCAGTAAAGGCCAACGGCAAGGAAATTCACCTCCCACATGTGGTCAGAGTGGGAGTCGAACTATCAGCGGTGAGAGACCCTGGATTTGAAGACTGACGTCTTATCCACTGCGCCCTCAGGATTTAACGGGGTATCTTTAATGTTTGAATGGAGTTTAACATCCCAGTGAAGATTCTTTACTTGCATCTAGGATTTTGGAGGAAACCAGAATAATCAGCGAAAAAAACTGACAGTCTTTTTAATAATTGGATGACAACGTTAAAACTCATAATGTCACAGGAGGAAAAATCTGATTGTTTATTGTCATTAATGCATTGCAAAGTTATAAACTTATGCTACTTTATCAACTGGTAACATGTTGATATATAATTGAAATAAACCTATGTTACATACATTGCAGTCTCTTAAATGTTTTAACAAGTGTAAAAATATATTTTAAAATTTCCTTCATATTTAAGGTGTGCTTTTGGAGAAGTCTTCATACAAGTTTATCAACAAGTTTATTAACTTTGGATTGCCATTAATGCACACTGCAAAGTTATAAACTTATGCAACTCATAACATGTTGATATAAGTGAAATAAACTCATTTTACATACATTTCAAAATCTTAGATGTTTAACAAGTGTAAAAGTATCATTTAAAATTTCCTCAAAATTTAGGTGTGTTGTTGAAGAGTTCTTCATACAAGTTTTATCAACTCAAACTTCCGAAAATTTGAGTAGATTAATCTTTTAGTAGCAGTTTATATGATATAAGTGTGTGATAAATGTTTTCAAAAACATTATGTATTTTTAAAATTTCCTCCAAATTTAAGGTGTGTTGTTGGAGAGTTTTATCAACTCAAACTTCCTGAAAATTAAAGTAGAATAATTTTTTAGTAGCAGTGTATTTGATATAAGTGCTTGATAAATGTTTGCATACAAAATTACACGAAATATGACATGTTTATATTTGGTTGATACAATAAGAAACTAGCGGTATTTGGACATAAGATTCAATGACGATGTCGCCGTGCAACAGTACCGTCATAACGGTATTCCTATCGTACTTAAATACCATCTCTATCTCACCTTATCTGTTAAAACAAATAATAAGACCGATCATTTAAATGTTGTCAAGTTCTGGGTGTATGCGTGTAATAATTTTAATGGCTGCTCATTTTCCAGTTGTCGGGATTTCCGTACATGTCTGTAATATTTCCCTGTGTTTAACGACGATAGAATTAAGATGAAAACCTTATTAAATGTGTCAATTTAAATCTACGTAAGTAAGAACCGGCATTAAGGTCACCACCGTGGATTATACGGATTGTCGGGATTGGGTGTTGGTAAATATTGTTAGCGGGTAGTAATCACAGAATTACGGAATTTGTTATATAAAGAAATGAGTGTTTGTAAATATTGTTGGCAGGTTGCAATCGAAGTAGGTGTTATGTAAAATTGTTTATATACTTCGTGAAAGCCACCAGAATATTAAAGTAATGATGATATTGTAGATTACAGGAAATGAAAATAAACAACAGACAGAATGTAATATTATTGAAGCTTCACTACCTCAGTTAAGGCATATTGTGTGTGCAATAATATCACTAGATTCTAGACACAGCAGGACCACACACTCACCCACCATCCATTTAAGGGTTAGTTCTTATTGTCGTTTGGTTTCGTTAAGAATTTGCACAAATAAAGACTACATGCAAATTGTTCTGTAACTCACTAAGCTATCTCAGTTAAGGCATTGTATGTACTAATAATACTGTAGATTCTATACACAGCAGGACCACACACCCACCCACCATCCATTTAAGCATTAAGTATTATTGTCTTGATTTCATTATAAATTGACAAAAATGAAGACTAAGCAAAGGGTGTTAATTGCTAAGCAAATTATACCTTGGGTACACAGTTATATTGCAGGCAAATGTACTAGCTCTCTAAAAGTACACTAGTACAAAGCAGATTAAGCAGATTAGAAACATTTGCACAAAATGCATGTACAACCTGAATTTGTGTTAAAATTAATCAATGAAACTAACAAGAAAAAAATCTCTTGCCATGAATAGCTGAAATATTCCTGATGCAACGTAAAATAGCATTCAACTGACCTATCATTAGACATAAGGATCAGACAGTGAGAGCAAACTAACTCCCATTATATCAGGTAGTTTAATCAATTTCATGGGTTCAAATTTTTTACTTTTTGTCATTTCTAATCTTTTTATGGGGTGTAATATTAATTTTTCAGATTTATGAAACTGACTACATCTTTATGATTGCAAATATACATTATTTTGCATGTGGAACAATTTTACGATTGCAAAATAAACGAAAGTGAGTACACCCCAAATAAAACTACTCTTACATACAGTACAATGAATAACCATAAAGCATTAAACAAGAGTTATGAATAGCACCTTATGGTATGATAAAATAACGATCAATTCATTAAGGTACAATAGTTAATTATATACTCCAGTCTGACAATACATCTGAAGAATTTAATAAACAGATTGACTGGTGGTCATCTGTAATGAGTGGACGATGGTCACTGCTTTGTGACACATTCTGTTCCTTTAAATATTGTCCAGCTCATTAAAGACAGGTCTCCTGTCTTTAATTTGTTCATAATTCATTGTGGAGCAATAGATATAATTATCCCTGCAGGAAGAAGTGACAAGGTGCCTGCAGTTACACATGAGGTTGTTAGTTACAAGGTACCTGTAGTTACATCCGAGGTTGGTAGCTTACAAGGTACCTGCAGTTACACCTGAGGTCAGGGGTATATTATTACTGGGAGTGGACTTGCAGTTTTACACCCAGATTTGTGGTATATTATTACCGAGCCTGGACAGATGGCTGTACAAGAGTTGACCGATTGACCAATCAGGTCACTCTGTGCTAATTATAGTAATTGTTTTCATTGCACCACTGACTGTTTTAACTGTTGTTACTGGATAGTCTTGAGAAAGTCAATACATTTTGTTCTCAATCCAGACTCTAGTCCAACATTCATATCTTAGATTTTCCTTAACTTAAATTGAGCAAATTTGAACTCTGAATAATTTTGTTATTTTACAAGATATTCATGAATCTGGTTGCTGAGTGAGAGCTTATGAAAAAACTACAGGTACTAGATTATTTTATTGAGTTTAATTACTTTGGTTGTTTTAATACTGCCTTCTGTCGCACCCTTGAATTAAAATAGAACTTGAATATTCTCTGATATATCCTGGATATATTTGGCGCCCCATAGTTCCATATTCCTTTCATTCCCAATTTTGATTACACACATGGCGGGTATAGCTAGAAACAGGAGGTTCTTACTCTTCAGGAGCACCTGACCTCACTTCTCTGATGAAAAGTTCACAAGTTTAACATATTTTGCCATTTTCAACATTGCTATGGGATTGTGGTTTGGACATGGATTGGTATGTGAAGTTTGTGTTTTTGGATGTGTAGACCTATATAGAGGAGTGGACCCAGTTGTTCAAGTTGATTAGTTTAATCAATAATAAACACAAATTCAAAACATCAATAAAACTTTATGCCTCATCATTAAATAAATAGTTTTGAAAAAATGTGCTTCAGTTTGATCAAATTCTATTTATTTTAGATCCTTACAACAAAAATTTTCACAAAATATCTGGCAGATTACAAGAGACAAATTTTAATTCAACAATGGAGATGAAACTACTCAGCCTTGGAACAACTTGGTACTGGTTTTGGTATTTTCAGTTCAGCCATTCTGGACCAAGTTGTTTTAAGTTTGATTAATTAAATCAATGTGATTAATCATAAGATGTTTTTGCACCACTAAAAATATTCTGTCCCATTCACAATTCAAAATCTCAATTCACTTTGCCAATTTTCACAACTTTGGAAATTTCAGGTTTAAAAGCAATATTTTGTAGTTTTCTATATCTTATTTGTTATTGACAATTTGGTCATAATGATGCTTATTTTGACATTTGCAAGGAGCCCAGCACCATTCACTTAACGATGAGAGAGACCCTGAATTAACCGAACATGGACCAGTATGTTCAATGCATTTGATTGAAACACATTGAATATATAATAACATGTTTATTTTTATTCATATTTCAAATTTGTTGATTAATTACTTAATTATTATAAATCTAGCTTTGAAAAACTGGGTCAACATGAGCTTTAAAATGGTATAGGCATTTCCATTTCAACTAAAAATGTCGAAAATTTTGTTTTCATTACCCAGAATTGAAATTGGGTATTCGAGTTTAGTTGTTGTGTGTAAACATTAACCATCAGTCTGTCCATGTTTCATGAGAGAATATCTGATTCCCATACATGTTTAACAAAATTGACCCTTGAAATTTTCATAATCTGGACATTGATGACATAAAAATAGTAGAAAGACCCATCAGTTTGTAAAATGGGCCAGTAAATGTCTTCTTAGTTGCCACTTAAAAATGTGATCTGGTATTAAAACCAGAACTTAATATAAGGTGTTATTTTGTATTTTTATTGAAAATTAAGAAAATTTAAATTAAATTGGAAAGTTTTTGAATTAAGATTCTTAAATTACAAAAGCTGTCAGAAGGTTAAGGGTCCTGACATTGACAATAGGTGAGGTGATAAAAATGTTTAATACTGCTGATAATGGTCATCATTTGTCCATCAGCTGGTCATTATTTAGCCATCTAAGGGTATTATTTATCCACTGACAGCCTAGGGTTTACTTAGATGTCTGGATTTAGCCTGATAGATTACATACAGACTGAAGGATACAGGAAATTCCTTCAATAGATTACATATGACCTACAGTTAAAGGAAATTCCTCTAAATTCATCATCGGACAGTTCCAGGATTAATAGTGGTCAGATATCAGTGTCCAGTTGGTCAAAATCTGGCCATATCAATGTCCAGTGTGATAATTCAAATTGACAAGTGATAAAATAGGTCTTAATTTTTGAAGATTGTTTAACCAGATCTTGTGGATTGATTATGATGTTGATATAAGGAATGACAATTCAGGGTCCATTTAGGGACAGGTCCACTTACGGAAAGGTCCACTTAGGGAAAGACTCTTGGGTCTTATCAGCACATTCTTTATAGCCATTCTTATACCTAGAACTGAAGTCCCTCCCCTCCTGCGCCTTTAAAGTGACTATGAACAGGAATGTAGCTTAGCTATTTTCAGTTGGGGGCCCAGCTCACTTCAGAAAGTAATAAATTGCTATGGTAACTTCTGTAAAATTGGTCACAATAGGTTACATATTTAAAGTATTCATAATTCCCTGAAAATCAACCACATTACATTTTGAATTTTATAAAATTATAAATTGATGCCTAGGTGCCTGAGTGGTCTAAAGCACTTGTTTATGGATTGCAGGTTCTCACCATTTGTAAGTTTGGTTGTCAAAGGTTGGTGGTCTGACACTCCCGTTTTCTCTACCATCCTTGAGCTGACAACCACATTGTAAGTAAAATACTCTTGAATGATGCACCATCCTTGATCTGACCACCAAGAATCTTGACTGCAGCGTAAAACATCATCACTGTATTCCACCTTCCCAGAACTGACTGCCTGGTTTTAAGTGAAATTACTCTTGAATGATGCAGCATAAAACACCATTATTCCACCCCACTATCCCTGAACCGACCACAACAATATTAGTGAAAGAATCTTGACTGCAGTGTAAAACATCTCATTATGGTATTCAACCATCCTTGAGCTGACCACCTCCTTATAAGTAAAATATTCTTGAATGATGCATAAAACATTACTCCACTCCACTATCCCTGAAGTGACCACCTCAATATAAGATGAAAGAATCTTGGCTGCAGTGTAAAACATCTCATTACGGTATTCCACCTTCCCAGAACTGACTGCCTGGTTATAAGTGAAACACTCATGACTGGGGCATTAAATTAATGATTTCTCCACTCCACTCTACTCAGGGTCTCCACTCCACCCCACCCCCTTTATAAATCTCCCCTTTTTTAGCCCCATAATAATGATAATTATGTTAGCCCTAAAATACTATATGTTTTACTGATCAAGTTTATTTTTTTTTATTTTTGCACTGCTAAATTGATACATCAACCGGTGACATCTGGCATAATCTGCTGTACATAGAGCATTTTGATGGTAGATATAATCTAGACTAATGTAAGGCTGCAACAATACGCTTAAGTCACGATACAATACATGTCTCGTGATATGATTGCCTTATGATACACATGTCTTGTGATGCCATTGTCTCACGATACAATACATGTCTCATGATACGATTGTCTTACGATACACATGTCTTGTAATACCATTGTCCCACGATACAATACATTTCTCGCTTTGTCCCACGATACAATACATTTCTCGCTATACGATAAAATGCTTCACCATACAATACATATCATGATACACATTTACTTTGATAAAGCAAGCTATTGGCACAACTAAAAGCATTATTTAATTTGAAATACAATATTTTTTATATATAGCTTATAGCTACTGTTATAAGCCAAAAAAAGGGTCCATATTTTGGCCAAAAAACCCTGGTATACCATCATACGTCAAAGGGTATAGTGCCCATTGTGGCCCTAGAAAAATGATACCAATAGTTAACTGCATAAACCCAGAAGGCCATCTGGCCGACAGACAGTAACATTGATTAGGGTTTGCGATTTTGAATGTCATCCTACATGTAAGGTGTGCCATGATAGGGAGTATGAGGGCATGCTCCCCCATAATTTTTTGAAAATGAAAGATGAAATACTGGTAGTGTAATTTGGAGCATTTTAATGAATAAATTTAAACAAAATTAACACGAATTTCTAAAGCTGCTGATCAAAAATAGCATTAATTAACAGTGCTCAATGGTTTTCAAAGAAGGTGAGTTCGCACCCCTCGCATCTCCCCTGAATATGGGCCTTACCATCATGTAATATATACCTTCAAACTTCTGTAGATAAACACTTTGAAGTCATGACATAAAAATGTAAAATTATATACTGATGATGACATGTTTGGTAGCATCCAGCATTTTTTATTATTTTTGTAAAATATAGGGTTAATCGTAAAATGGTTTTAAAGAGAGTTTAAACAAAGAAGTGAATTTGCTAAAAACCCTGCAATTTAAACAAAAAATACCAGGAGATGGGCTTAACCTATAAACCACTTCCATATAATAACATATTGTACAGTTTATTATTGGTTATACCAAGACAAAGTTGGTCCATAGAATAATAAAAAACATAAATAATGATGATAATAATAATAAAATAATAATAATAATAATAATTATTATTATTAGTATTATTATTATTAAGAATAAAAAACAGGATGTGAATCAAACTGTTTTTGGGGTTTAACCTTTTTTTCTTCACATTTTTAAAATTTTGATAAATTATTGAAGGAAAGTCATTGTATTTATAAGAAATTTACATAAATATAAGATGATGTGACTTTATGATATTTAACACTGGAGTTTTCAGCATTTAGATAGGTTTTTTAGCAATGATATAAACAGAGGTTACTACAGACGGTTTTATTGTACAGTCAAACCTGTATCTAAGGGCCACCTACCCAAAAATTCTACTTTAATTACTAATTTAATTGGGTGGCTGATATAGAAAGGTTTGACTGTAGTTTAAACATACAAAAACATAAAAGAATGAAAAATTTAAAAACTTTTTATATTATTTTTAGCTCACCGGGTATTCAACCCATGTTTTAGATTGATTTTTCTTGAAATGGAATCCTGGTCGCCAAATCCAAAATTTTGAAGATTGTAAACATTTAAAACTACTAGCTTCTTGATTGCTCTGTTATTTGATATAAAATATAAAACATCTTAAATGAGAAATTTTAACAAAGAAAAAAACTAAAAAAATCCAAAATGTCTAGATCCGATGATATTAATCAGAAAGAGTATAAATTTAACATTATGTGATATAATCATTATATTGTGGTATTTATTTCAGATTTATAACTATCAGGGTTCTTTTACTTTTTTTCATTATCAAAACCTTTCCTATTGTACTGATACCCATCTCAAATTTCACCATCATTTGTCATTACTTGTCTTTTCAAATAAAGATGACACAGGGCACCAGTCCTGTTGTTCAGTTTTGGGTATAATGGTATTCCCTTCTCAAATTTCTTATTTAAAAGACATTAGAAATGAAATCAAAATGATATTTTTTATAAGTTGAACAGTAAAATGATAACATAAGATTTTCTTTTTGGTTCTTATCTGCAATTATTAGTTGTTTATGATTTTAAGTGTGAAATGTAGAAAACCTGTGGAATGATCCTTGGTAACAGTATCTAACTTAAGCAGATTTGAATGTCAATTTGCAGGTGAGCTACGTTTTTGTTTTTAAGTCTTGTATGCTCTGTTAAATTTTAACGGAAAATTAGGATGAAGCTTAACTCGGTTAACGGAAAAAGTTGTAACAGTCATAAATAGCCTAAATGTGTAAAAATTTAAAGGCCCAGGCCCCGGTTTCACAATCATTCCTTAGTTAAGGTTTTACTTAACTTAAATCTTGCAAATTTTGAAATCTATATAATTTTGTTAATTTTCAAGATATTGAGGAATTTAAGATGTCATTTTTAAGATCACTTCTAGATTAAAACATTTACATGTAGTTTTGACAAAAATATTCATTAGTAGTTCCAAAAAGAGATTACAAAAATTTGCTAAATTTAAGTTAAGGAAAATCTTAGCTAAGAAATGATTGTGAAACCGGGCCCAGACTTATTTTTAGGAGCCTAGACTACTGGGTCAAAGCTAATCTTAATCCCTGGATTTCTTTTTGTTTTTGTTATTTTTATTTTTTTTAAAAATTTAGTCAAAGTTTGGACAGTATATAGGTCGTATGGTTTTGTTGTTGTTGTTGTCCATTTTTATCTGTGAGTTTTATCTTGAAGTATAAGATAATTTTTTATCAAGAGTGATTTTATTTATCAACTGTCTGACCAGACAGTTTGATAAAATCTGTTGTAAACTGTACTTCCCTAGACTGAAAACACACACACACACATTTAAAAATCTGTTGTAAACTGTATTTCCCTAGACTGAAAACACACACACACACACACACACACACACACACACACACACACACACACACACATCTGAAAAATCTGTTGTAAACTGTACTTCCCTAGACTGAAAACACACACACACATCTGAAAAGTCTGTTGTAAACTGTACTTCCCTAGACTGAAAACACACACACACACATCTGAAAAATCTGTTGTAAACTGTACTTCCCTAGACTGAAAACACACACACACACAAAACACACACACACACATCTGAAAAATTTGTTGTGAATTTTACTTCCCTAGCCAGTAACTTCACACACACACATACACACACGACCTATCATCAGACAGTATGATAAAATTTGTGGTGTGAATGTTTTACTTTCCTAGCCACACATACACACCTTTATAAGGTCAGTCACCTTGAAGAAAAAAACATGAAGATTTCCAAAGCTTAATAAGAAAATATTGAAATATTGAATTCATTATTTTGATTATTTATCAAATTAACAAGAAAAACAAATATTTGTATGCCACCGCCAACTGACCAGTTTTTGAACTTCCATAGGGTGTTTTGGTTTAATAGTAAACTATTAACTGTAAAATGATGTTTTATGCTCAAGTCAAGATTCTTTCACAGATATATGTATTAAAGGTGGTCGGTCTTAGGAAGGTTGAAACAGACCAATGACCTTTAGATAGTTTCTCAAACCAGCAGGTTCCAGTTTCACAATCATTCTTTGGCTCAGATTTTCACTAACTTTAATTTTGCAAAATTTCAAATCTTTATAATTTTTATAATTTTCAAGATATTCAGGAATTTAATGTGTCATTTTTAAGATTACTTCTAGATTAAAACATTTGCATTAGTTTTGACAAAAATATTCACCATCAATTCCAAAAACAAAAATTTGCTAAATTTAAGTTAAGGAAAACCTTAGCTAAAGAATGATTGTGAAACCAGGGACTTGTTTGAGTGGGGTTGTAAGTTAAGCAATGAAGCAATTAAAGGTACTGTACTTTAAGCCTTAAGCCATGGCTTTTCACTATTCAGCAGATCAAGGACCTTGTTATATGAAGGATAAAATGCTTGTGATAGTGTGGTACCAATTTACCAAAGACAAATGTGAAAATAACCAATATAATATTAGTAAAGGCAGGCTGGCTTAGCTGATACACCTCCGCTGTCTCGCCATGCCGTGCATCAGTGAAAGTCCAGGGGAAAGGCAGGCTAGGCTAAGCGGAATAATTATAATAATTATTATTTTAATAATGATGATACTAAACAAAAAAATGGAAAGTAAAAAATCACTATTGAAAGTTATATTATTTTATGATGGCTTTAAAAATACATATTTTATAACTTAATTTAATATTTGAAAATATAGTAAAACCTCGATTCATCGCCACTATTTGTTCAGTCAAATTTTGGCGTTATAAAGGGGTTTGGCAATAAATTGAGGGAGGCCCATAAAGAAAAACATAAAGAAAATGGATTTTGGGACTTCAAAATAGTGTGGCGATAAGCGAGATGGCAAAGTTATCGAGGGGCATTATAACGAGGTTTTACTGTATATACATGTATATTATTGTAATAAATTTATATTTAAATGGTCCTTAAAAATACATCCGCTATATTGATAACTGATCTGGGGTTTTATCATCCTAAATATGATATGTCATATCTAAATCAAACAGAGTCTATCATAAATTGTTATCTGAAACAAAAACATGAACCGCCACACCAGGACATCATCCCACTGAACAAGGACATAAAAACCAGGACATTACAACGATAGCTTGATACAAGGGGTCCAATGTCCAAATCTGAAATACTGATACTCTGCTTCTGTGAAGGTTGGTGGTAACAGCTGATTGTTTGGTTAGTTTTACATATATTGGTTAATAAGAGGAGTGGAGTGGGTGGTATGTGTGGTGTTTTACGGGTTGCCACATCTAAAAAAATCACTTTTATAGAGGCTCTTAGTTTTTTAGAAAATACAGAGTACATGAATCCATATAGGGTATAATGTACCTAATAAGGCAAAATGTATGCATATTGACAATCACATTGAAGCACAAAGACAAGAGAGAGAGTGTGAGAGAGAGAGAGAGAGATGTTGAATGGAGTCGAATAACAAAATTTTTGCCTTGGTCAGGATTCTTTCACTTATTAATGCATTGAAATTCTTACAAAACAGAGAGATGCACTGTGGTCAATAAGCAATGCTTCAGAAGAGAGAGGGAAAGAGAGAGATAGGTGGTAGAGTAATAGAATTAAGATCATTTAACTTGTATTGAAATTTGTATCAAGACATTGAGAGACAGCAATGCTTCAGGAGATAGAGAGAGAGAGAGGAGAGAGGGCAGAGTAATAGAATTCTTTCACTATTATTGAAATTTGTATCAAGGCATTGAGAGGCAGCAATGCTTCAGTAAAGAGAGAGAGAGGGCAGAGTAATAGAATCTGAATTCTTTCACTATTATTGAAATTTGTATCAAGGAACTGAGAGGCACTGATCCATAAGTGCACATGTTAGGAGTTAGAGAGCAAGAGAGCACTATGAAAGAGAGAGAGATAGAGAGAGTAATAGAATTGGGATTCTTTCAGTTATATTGAAATTCCTACCAAGGCATCGAGAGGCTGCATTGCTTCAGAAGAGAGAGAGAGAGCATGAGCAAGCAAGAGAAAGAGAGCAGCACTAGAATAGAGAGAGAGAGTTGATAAGAAAAAAAAGAAGATAGGTTATAGTTTACAGATGTTATTATGTGATTTAGATAAGTGTAATGTGTAAATCAACTGACAACAGTAGCTAATGATTTATAATTATTTCTTGTTTATCATAATTAACAGTAAAGAAGTATTTTTATTTATATTTATCAGCTGGGCAGGTGTGTGTAGGTGTGATCGACCTAGGCCTGGCCTGGCGTTACTGCTGGTGGTGGTTTATATACTGATATATCTATGTAGTACATCACTTCTGACGCCATAAATTTTATGTATGTAGCGCATCATCTGATGTCAATAATTCATTATCAGCTGAAGGTTTGGCTCTAAAACAAAAAAATTGTGTGAACACCTTGCTAAAAATCTGACCAATAAATTTATAGGTTGTAGATAAGGTGGTGAGTTGTTTTTTTTTTTTTTTTTTTTATATAGATTGGTTCTTTGTGTTAGTAATTAATTGGTGAAAGAGCAGGTGTTTGCATGATCAAAAATATTTAAAAATACAGGTGCCACATTGTATTTGATGGTTATCCTTCAAATAAATTGATAAATTGATGATATCGATTTAATTTGCTAATTATTATTATAAACAAAATTGTTAAGAACTTTAAATAAAAAAATTATATAATTCAATCCAGTACTTGAAATCATGAATGAAAATTACACGCAATTAAACTAAATCCGAGATACAGACAGATAATTGCAGGTGCTTTTGTCCTATTTTTAGTATAATGTAAAATTTCAATACTTTCCAATCAATCAAAATTACACATTGATTTTAACTTCAATTCACCCGTTTACAGTTGCATGCTGGAAACTGTATATGAATGAAAGGGCTTACATCCACCGTAAAATGTTGAGGTTATTTTACACGATAAACAAATTAATTACTTGTTTTCTGTTATATAATCATAAGACCAAACAAAAAATATGTTTGTTTTGGGTTTCATTTTTTAAAACAAACTAGGATCAGTAGGTATTTTACTTTTTGTCTGAAAAGTTTTTGGTCATTGGTAGCACAAATATTTTGCAAACTGAGAGGAAATATTTATAAAGAAAACTAATATATAGAGGATCTTGCATGAGTGGTTATGTAATATTGAATTTATTAAACGAGTTGAATAATTTTTTATGCAACGAGCCTTGGCGAGTTGCATAAAACATTATTCAACGAGTTTAATTAATTAAATATTGCATAAACACGAATGCAAGATTCTATTTATTATATAATCCCATAAAAAACGGGGTTTTCATAGATTTAAAACTTGTCTTCTCGTTATAAGAAAACAGCAGATTGACCGAAACATAAGTTCACGTAACTGTACATCCGCCAAAAATATTAAAAGTAAACAATAGTCTGTCCGCAGGATACAAAAACAAAACAAACATTTTCAATTTAAATACAACGTATCTTCTTTTTAAAAGAAAAGTACAAAAGTATACCAACAAACTGTCAAATGAAACAAACAACTGTGAACTGGGTCAATTGTGTGACGTCATTCTGGAATGACTTTCATGCTTTTATGACGTCACACTCATTCAATACGATTTTTATTGTATGACCGTATTACATGGATTATTAAGTAGATTATATAATAAAAGATCTGCTTACATTTGGCACATGTAAAAACTCATACTGAATTATTATCTTTATAATTATTATTACTTATTGTGTTGCTGCATGCTTTTTTTCCAGAAACATTCTTTTTGTATATTACAGATTACACATGAAATTGTTCAAGGTGAAAAAACCTTCATGGTCGCCTTGACTAAGTTAGGGTCCATCCTGAAACCTGAAACACACATTTATTTTGTTTGGCCTCATCATTTGGCCTAGATATGATTATTGGTTAATTTTATGATTTATACATCTAAAGACTTAAATGATAATGATGGTTGTATAATAACAGTAATCGATATTTAATCATCATAATGGCCAAGCGATTGAAAAACTTATTATATTCTTGTTCATGTTTAACACGGTTTTAAACTTCTCTTGTGCTGTGCTTAGACGATATTTAATCATCATAATGGCGAATCTATTGAAAACTTATTTTTATGTTCATGTTTATGCTTAACACGTTTTAAACTCCCCCATGCTTTTTTACAAATCTATGTATCTGAACATGCAAATCAATGTTTCATAGCCATATTATGTGAAACATAATGGTTGTGTGGATATAATTCCTACAGTAAGGATATGGAATATGTTTGTGTTGCAGGTTTGTACGAAACTATTATTTTCAGTAAATAAGGAATGTGTTCTAATGTATACAGCCAAATTTTGTTCACATGAAATTAAAGCGAATTTCACGTGAACAAAATTTGGCTGTGTACAGTAAAACAAACCAAACCTCCATTAATCACCACTTTTGTTTATTCATATTTTGTGGCTTTAGAAAAGGACTTTGATAAATTGAGAATGAGAGAGAGAGAGAGAGAGGACCCTAAAAAGAAAAAAATCATAATAAAAATAGATTGTGGCGTTGATCGAGGTGACAAAATTATCATGTGGATTAAAACCAGGGTTTACTGGATATTTCCATTTTCAGTGTGTAAGGTATGAAATTTGGTTGCATTTTCCAGGGTTTTCCCTGATGCAAGTTTCCTGCGTATCTGACGAAAGTTTTTCTTAATAGACCCCAAGAAATGCATCCTATGGGATACAAAAATTAAATCCATGCTGGGCTAACTATTTTTTCAGTCTGAACAGACCTATATTAGCAGTAATGTGTGAATGCTATTTTTAGTTGACAAATGCTTGTTTGACTTGGTTTGTTCTACTTTGTTTTAGTAAAACGCAAGTATGAAGAGATTTTGTGACCTTGCATCATTGTTAGTAACCACATGGCATCGCAACGGTAAATTGCTTCCTTCTTCAGCAATCCTGTAATGAAAAATTCCAGCGATCATGATACCTAACTGTAGTGTCTGAAAATCTAGGCCAAGGACCCCTGCAAAAATGCCCTGGGAGTCCTAAGAATTCCCAAAGAAAAAATGCAAGGGAAAACCCTGATTTTCATGTTTTGGAAGATTTCTAGTTATGAGATTACATATTGTTATACACAAACAATATGGGGCATGTGTCATAGAGAAAACCCCATTGCTGATCTAAATATAGTGGCTGATATATCTGCAAACTGCTATTTCCAAACTAGGGGCAATTTTCTATAAAATAAATCATATTTTTTGGGAGGAAAATTCAGACAGAAAACTGATAGAAACAACAGTACGTTATGAGGCATCTTAGAAATAGACTTCTGAGGTATCATGTTACAGGGTTCACACTGACTCAAAATTTTTTGTCACAAATTTTTAAACAATGTCTTCTATTTAGAAATGATTTTTGGTCGCAGTTTATAAAAAGTGTCGCAAATTGCAACATTTGTGACTGACAGTGTGAGCCCTGTAACAACCCACTTTGAGAAAAAATTACGCACTTTGAAAAATTTTTTCAAATCGCGTTAAATTCGGGACAAGCTCAACGCACTTTGAAAAAAATTTTCAAAGTGCGTTAAAAAATTGTTCAGCTCAACGCACTTTGAAAAAAATATTTTTTTATTTCAAACAGCGTTAAAAAACACCTGTGACAACCCACTTTGAAAAAATTACGCACTTTGAAAAATTTTCTTCTCAACCATAAAACATCTTTGATTTCAACAATTTTCTTGGAGCTCTTCTTTACGGGAGATCCGATAATAACCAACAGGAATAAACGTGCACCAGGCAGTTTGATAGACAGTACGTTCAAAATGGCAAAGCACAGAGAGAGAGAGAGAGAGAGAGAGAGAGAGATATTGAGATTTTATTAAAAGAAAACGAATTGCCAACTTGTCGACCTTTGTCGATATTCTAGTTATATGAACAGTTCTGGAATACAACTATATAACATGAGAACCCTTGATAGTTAATCAGTCAGGACGTCGGAACAATGGCAATTATAGCCGATATAACTGCAATTGATGTAGCAGGCAAAATTAATAATGCGCTTTACTACATGCAAAGTGGGAGGTTTGGCGCGTGTGGGACCCCTATATGTAGTAACTACCACAAATGTAGTAACTTTTACAAATCTGAAATGTAATAAAAAAGTGTCACATATGTAGTATCGAACCACAAATGTAGTAAGTTTGGTCACAAATGTACATGAATGTAGTAAATGTTTTTCACAAATGTAGTAAAATTTAACCACAAATGCAACAACTAAAAAAATGATAAAGTGTAATTTTTTTCACAATTGGTAATATCTCGGCTAGTCATGGTTCATGTATATGTGAACAGTCATTTTCGGCTGTGACAAGGCTACTTCAAGAGAGTTCCGAGATGAATTTCACGTCCCCAGGATATTTATTAGTCGCCGCTTTGAAGATATAATTTTTTGATTTGTTATTGGTCACCCCCGCCCCATCTTCGATGGGTTGAATTTTATTTATTTGTTATGGCATGTTTAATAATGTACTTTCTGTCACGGAAGATAATTTCCGTGTGTGAGAGATCACTGGTTCGAACCCCGGCAGGATCTGACCAAGACTTCTTGAAAATGATATTGTGAAATGAAAGCCATTGGGGTAATTTGGATAAGACCTTACAACCGATGCCCCATGTCAACGAAGATGTTACACGATAAAGTGCACTCCTTAACCCTAAATTTCAAATTCCAAACAAGAAACATCTCTCATCTATATATGTTTAAATTCTTTTGCTAATAAAATTTATGAAATGTAATGTGTAATATAATGCATTACTTTAGTAAAGTAATTGTAATATAATGCTAGTTTTGCCAAAGTAATTGTAATGTAATGTATTACATGTACATTGCAATGTAATTCGCCCATGTCTGACATATAGGGTCTCAAAGCCCGCCATAAACCGGTTAACCACACCACCCCTTTATATCGAATATTGGTCCAAGTCGTACCATGATGGCAACGGGCCTTAAATTCTTATTGTATTGTCTATTGTTGTTGGTTCGTTTTTTTTTCGGGGGGGGGGGGGGGGGGAGCTTTTGGTTACTGGCATTTCTCCAGTTTCACAATTTTTAGACATCTTTAACACCAATTAAAGATTTGTGTTTCCTCTCTTGAACATACAACTACTACCATACTACGCATTTGAGCAGGAGATACTACTCCCGGAGCACCTGATCTCACTTCCATGTCTGTCTGGAGATCTGCGCTTCTTTTCTTACACATATTTGCAAGCTATTTAGTTTCATGAGAAAGGAATACACATTGGTATTGTTTGTGTGGATTTATGTGTTCAATGGCCAAACTTATATTATATATATTCCATCTTCAAATTTGAACTAAATCGGACAACACATCAGACTAAAACGGCCGATTATGCGTTTATAGTAACGGCCGGTATCTTGGATATGACGCGGGAACGCCAACAAAACTTTAAATCTTTACAAACCATGGACCTTTCACACCAAATTTGGTTCAAATTGGCCCAGTGGTTTCATTGTAAATATACATGGTTTACGGTCAGGGTATATATGGTATAGGTGCTACATATCGCAAAGATAGGTGTTTTCACAAAATGTCCCCCCTTGTAACCCCCTCCTCCTCACCCCGACACCCTAGGCTGCTAACCACATTTTGAAACTGGTTTTCACATTCTGCGACATACAAACGCTAACCCTGCTATTAGTTAAGTTGGTTAAAACTTGTGTTGGCTGTTGTAGATCATTCAATCACAAATATGCGTTGAACGAAGTGCAATAAATTTAAATGTACCTCATGAACGCAGTTTGATTTTTTTTCAATTCGCGTTGAATTTGTCCCGCATTCAACACAGTTTGAAAAAAAAATTTAAAGTGCGTATTTTTTTCAAAGTGGGTCGAATTTTATATGTACCTCATTAACGCACTTTGAAGTATTTTTCAAAGTGCGTTGAGCTGAACCAGTTTTTAACGCACTTTGAAAAAATTTTTCAAAGTGCGTTAAGCTTGTCCCGAATTTGACGCGATTTGAAAAATTTTTTCAAAGTGCGTAATTTTTTCAAAGTGGGTTGCTACAGAGCCCTGTGTTATACATGGTACATTCAAGAAATAACATTCTGTATGTTAAAAATTGCTTTCTGATTGACATTCATGATGTCGCATTCTCGTGTGAAGCAATTCTCTACTTATAACCATGACAATTTATTCTTCTGACAACCAATCAATTAAAAATTTTAATAGACTTTTTATATGCAAGGTGCTTGCACAAAAACGTTTTGATGGAAAGGCCTTTTTACTTGTTCTTTGATGTCCTTTGACCTTAAGTTGACCTTTCACCTAAGTTGACCAATGAATTTTCTGCAAATACATCAAATTAAGAGCTTTATACATAAGCGATGCATAATCGGTTAATACATGCTTTTATCAGGGTTTTATCGTTAAAGCATTCAGATATTCTTATATTTTTGCAAAAGAATTATTACCAGTATTTGACTTACTGAATAAGTGAATTATTTGAAGGTATAATCTTGGAGTTATTTCCCGGTTGTTAAAGCTCTTGCACTGGTCCTTCACAACCAATCATTCAAAAGCCCGAAGGCCAAAGCCCACTATTGCCAATTACTTTCTTAGTGCTTCTTACCAAAGTTTTTTAGTTTCAGGGTTTGTACAGGCTTGGAAAAGTCCTTAAATTTTGAGGTTTGCCCTAAAAAGACCCTAAAAAGTCCTTAAATTTGGAGTCAAAATGTCTGTACGAACCCTGAGTTTGCTTGTTTTTCTCTAGATATACAGGTTTCCTCTACCATCCTTAAACTTACAGCCTTGATATATGTAAAACAAACTTCACTAGGAAATGTAACATTATAATTAATTTGTTAGTTAAAAAGCTTTAGCCATACCTCTTACTGTCTGGGTTTAAATTTCAATAAGATCAGTGGGTGTTTATTATTTATTTATTTATTTATTTATTTATTTATTTATTTATTTATTTATTTATTTATTCAAAGTAAATAGTTTTGGCACAGTAGAAGCTCAAACACATAATATTGTGTGAGGGAGATAAGTGAAAACAAAAAATATACTTGTTCAAATGATCTAACCGTCTGACACAGATCATGTATGTATGCCATTTGTATTTCAGATAGACCTGGGTTCATTGGCATTATTTGTTCAGTCATAAAGGGGTTTGGCATTCATACCACCCACCCATCTAACCTACCAATCTGTTGAAATCATTAATGTTTTTCTTTTCGGTAATTAAAACCTTAAATTAGTTTAAACATAAACATTATTTTTGATATGCAATACACAACACCATTGTATCAAAACAATCGTTGTGGCATTTTGAAATCTACAAAGCAAGGCGTATGTCTGTTACGATCCAAATGTCAAAAACGTCAATTTCATGACAAGATATGAACAACTGCAAGAATATGTTAAAATAATCTCAACACGGAATTCTGAAATTCTGTAATCAAGCTTATCTAACACAAACAGACGCTGTTTTATACTCTTGACTGACAACTTACTTTGTTTTTATTTTTTGGAAAAAAAGTTATAAATACGATTTATATCAGTTTTGGCGGCATTTTATCATTTCCTTCAAGCATTTTATGTTTTACGAGAGAGCCAGAGAATCTGTTATCAAGCATTCATTAAGAACTTATATATTCCATGTATATATGATAGTTCTGTCTCGGCTGGTCATGTAGTTATTTTGAGGGATAATTACCTTATGAAAAGAGTATTATTTTAATATCTAATAAAAACTTTCAGCTTTTTCAGAAAGAATTATCCCCTTTGGAACAAGTTAGTTTTTGTTTTTGGCATATAGCTACATTTTGTAGTTACAGTCCAACCTGCCTTAAAGGCCACCTCTATATAAAGGCCAGTAGAATTGTATCCCAATTGTTCTTTATTCATATTATTTGAACCTGTATATAAAAGCCACCTGCCCATAAAAGCCACTTTTCCTGGTTCCCATGGGTGGCCTTTATACACAGGTTTGACTGTATATTATGCATTTTCAAAAAAAATCCTTTGGAACACAAGTTAGTTTCTGTTGTGGCTGCATTTTGCAGTTATGGTACGGTACTTCAAAAATTGATTGTTTTAATTAAAAAAATCGTTACATATTTGTTACTAGTTAAAATCTGAAAATCCTCAAAAACTAAGGTATACTCCCTCATGCAAAGTACTTCCTTAGCTAAATTTGGTTAATTACATGTGTGCATATTTTGCTGCTTTCGATATTGTTCCAACCCCTTGAAAAAATTTTATTTCACCATTTTGGTCCAAGCACTACTGATGAGGAATTGTATTCTAAAGTACTTTGAAATTAAGACTGGTACAATATATAATTTTTGAGGTAATAATCATCCCCATACATCAATCATTGTGTTCATACTGTGCAGTTATGAAAAAATAATTACCCCCATGAAACACAAATAATTTGATGTTTTAAGTAAACTGTGAAGTTATTAGGGAGTTACTTTACCATTAAATGGAGTATAATTTTCTTTATTCTCAACAAAATGTGTGCCGTAGATAAACCGAAAAAAAAGCTAAAAATGAGCATGATTTTACTATAACGTTTATAGTACATTTATATTTTGATATTTGTTGATTTTTGTACATGGCTTTGCTGTTTTCTAGACATCAGAATGAGTCAATAATGGTTCAAATATTGATCAAACGCCCTAACGCCAACCACATCCCGATTGTTATCAACGTAGCTCTAATTCTTGAAAAGAATGGAGATACTGGAGCAAGCAAACTGACAAATTATGTTGCACAAGTATTTGCCCCTAGTCAGGGATTTACTTTAGACCACTTGGCCAATGATGACAGGCATTATAAGTCTGCTTGTATACAACTGACCATAACCATTTACAAACACCCACCTATTTAAACAAGCTTTTACATGGTTTTAAACAAAAGAGAAATTAAAAATGAGAAAACAAAACCTTTTTCACAATATTTTTTATCTTCCTTTAGAGGGAAATAATCAGTCAGAAGGTTTTTTTTTTCCAATTTGTGGAAATAATCCATTCTGTGTACCTTACTTTAAAGAGAATTGTTTGTAATTGATTGTTTTAACTTTGTGGTATATGACATTGTTTTGGTTAAGGTAGTATAATCATTACAAATCAGTCAAATTTTCAGATGTGGTAAGTTATAGCCGTGTTTGTATATGTCATAACTTAATTTATGATATGTTTTTGATCTTTTGTCTTCTATTAGACATAAAACTGTTATAACACCAATAAAAACCTGTTATAGTGTGACAAGTTTGACCTGGCTGTTTGACTTTTAATAAAAACCTGTTATAGTGTGACAAGTTTGACCTGGCTGTTTTACCTTTAAATTGATTATTCGAACAGACATATCCATTGTGTAATTTAAGGGATATATAAAGTTAATATATAAGGATAGATGACAGTAATACTGGTTACTGGGTGTTTATGGCAATGAAACATTATGTCTCACCTAAATCCCACTTTAGACCAAACTTAATATTCAAATTAAAGGTCAAACGACCAGGTCAAATTCGATGCACTATATTAAATAGCTAAGACTGAAAGATCAGTATTGAGTAAATTATAATAAAAAAGTACTTTGACATCGAAAGCAAACCTGTTAAGCATTGAAGTTGGAATATCAGTAAGCAACAAATAATAAAAAAGGACTATGACATTGAAAAACCTGTTAAGCATTGAAGACTGAACATCAGTAAATTATGATAAAAACCATAGAGAAATTAATGGTTTAGAACAGCCTTTGAATTGTCATAAAAATGAATCTATGTTTTGGGGCTGAATAGAGAAAAAATATTTGTTTTAAAAACATAAAAATATATTTACAAATATAAAATGGTACAGCCTGTCAATTTATCATCTGTTGATTTTGAGATCTCAATGATATTAACCAATATATTTACATGATAATGAACAGCCTGCTATATAGAATAAAAAAGCAATGTTCCATTCTCAATGTGTAAAAAAGGTGTATTATCATTCTCAGGTGTAAATTACAGGTGTTTTATTCAGGTGAAAATATTGACTTTTAATATACTCCAGTACCTGAGCAGAATTAAATACTGGGCCTCCTTTTGTAGTAGAAATAAATTTATATAAAGACCCTAAGAAATATATGCATAGGCAAACAGCATTGACCTGTCAGTTTGACCTTTAATTTAATTTTTTGATGATGGACCAGTACATTGATATATACAGTGAAGCATGTTCATAAAGGCCACCCTTGAAGCAAGTCTAGTAAAGTGGTCTTTGTGGACAGGTGCCCTTTATATATAGGTTAAAATAACATGAATAAAGAGAATAAAGAACCATTTGGATAATTTCTTACTGGCCTTAAGTTAAGAAGCAGGTGGTCCTTATATAGAGGTGGCTTTTAAAGCAGGTTGGACTGTACATGTTTTTGTCAACATCACTGGGAAACACGCATTGTTTTATTATGGTAACTGGGAATCCTAACATTACATGTATTGGGTGGATACAATCAAACCTGTCTATAAAGGCCACCCAAGGAAACCAGTAAAAGTGGCCTTTATGGGCAGCTGGCCTTTATATACAGGTTCAAACAATATGAATAAAGAAGAAATGGAATACAATTCTACTGGCCTTTATTAGCATAGAGGTGGCCTTTAAGGCAGGTTGGACTGTACTTCTATATGATATTCCTAATGAAAGGTCAAGCTGACAGATCACTGTTGTTTGCCTATACGGTACTATGTGTTTATATTCCTTAATGGGAAATGTCTGCTGTATTAGGGATGCAGATTTGTTACTTCTATAAAATGTGACAAGGATGACGAATGCATTACTGGTCACATGACTGCCGTGTGATAGATGTAAAACTTTTTAATTCTGCTGTTTTAATTAAATTTGTCCTAGTTGTATGTTTCTGTCTGAGAATAAGGTGAAAACATTTTTTTAACTTGATATCACAACCAAGATTAGTTTTTGATGTTGCCAACATACACATTAGAACTTTGCAAATAAAAAATAAATAAATAAATAAATAAATAAATTATAATAATAATAAATTTCCAGTTCCATACATCATGGATTTACTTTGTAATCAAGGCAACTGTAAATTTTTTATCTTAGTTGATTTCTGGGGTCTCTTCTCAAAACTTAAACTCAGAATTAAAACTCAGCACTATCATTGCTTTGAAAAAAGGCCAAAAAATTCTTTTCCGGTTGCACTTAACTCATATAATTTGAACCTGCATACAGCGCCCAACTACCCATCAGTCCAGATTTATTGGTTCCCTTGGCTAGCCTTTATATAAAGGTTTGACTCTACATACACAGTACACAGTATATTGTGTTAGTAAAAATGTATTCTTGTGTGTGACCTGTGACAGCTTATTGGTAACTTATAGAGCTCAGTAATTTATAAAAAGCTCTGTGTGTCTCGTCTACAAGCTGCTGCTCACTGCTCAATTTAAAAATTATGTTGCTCACTTTATAAATCAAATGTTTATAAACCTGCCTTTTGATGGAGTTTTAAATCATGTTGAGTACATGCATGTGATACTGATAAGTCCTAATATTTACAGATCTCCGAGGCTCAGAGGAGATTTTATAACTTAAAACAATATTTTTCTACTTTTGTGAAAATAGTTAAAGTCGAGTTTAATGGACCGGTAGAAAATATTGACTTTACTTTTCAATATAGGATTACTTGTGACAGATTTATCAAATAAATATTATGTTTTCGTGCTCTAAAAGGGTTCACTGGAATTTTTTCTTGTCTTTGTTTGCAAATATTCAGTTAAAGTACAACAGGTTCTGATCACCTGTATAGTATGGATTACTCAGGTTAGTCAGCATGGCTGTCGAGCTCCTTTTTAGTACTGGGTGCCGAGACCCATGAAATTGAGGAATTAATGCTATTTTGGTAACAAGTGTAATAGGAAAATATGCACAGTGGAAATGTTAAGTCTTAAATTCAACAAAGTAGTTTAGAAAAATATAGGTTTTTTTACCTTGGGAATAAGACCCATTTTCAGACCAAATTTCTGGTAAGCAGATTGCACATAATTACATAAACATCTTATGTGCATAAATGTAGGCAGGCATGGGTTGAACCAAATTTGTGCAATAAATCATAATTAAGCTCTTCACTTTAGTCGATCAGGACTGAATTAACTGCCATTGCCCTGTTCAGACCTTCAGCTTCACCCTTCACTTTGGTAGGTCAGGACTGAATTAACTGCCATTGCCCTGTTCACACCTTCAGCTTCACCCTTCACTTTGGTAGGTCAGGACTGAATTAACTGCCATTGCCCTGTTCACACCTTCAGCTTCACCCTTCACTTTGGTAGATCAGGACTGAATTAACTGCCATTGCCCTGTTCAGACCTTCAGCTTCACCCTTCACTTTGGTAGGTCAGGACTGAATTAACTGCCATTGCCCTGTTCACACCTTCAGCTTCACCCTTCACTTTGGTAGGTCAGGACTGAATTAACTGCCATTGCCCTGTTCACACCTTCAGCTTCACCCTTCACTTTGGTAGGTCAGGACTGAATTAACTGCCATTGCCCTGTTCACACCTTCAGCTTCACCCTTCACTTTGGTAGGTCAGGACTGGATTAAATGCCATTGCCCTGTTCACACCTTCAGCTTCACCCTTCACTTTGGTAGGTCAGGACTGGATTAACTGCCATTGCCCTGTTCAGACCTTCAGCTTCACCCTTCACTTTGGTAGGTCAGGACTGGATTAACTGCCATTGCCCTGTTCACACCTTCAGCTTCACCCTTCACTTTGGTAGGTCAGGACTGAATTAACTGCCATTGCCCTGTTCACACCTTCAGCTTCACCCTTCACTTTGGTAGATCAGGACTGAATTAACTGCCATTGCCCTGTTCAGACCTTCAGCTTCACCCTTCACTTTGGTAGGTCAGGACTGAATTAACTGCCATTGCCCTGTTCACACCTTCAGCTTCACCCTTCACTTTGGTAGGTCAGGACTGAATTAACTGCCATTGCCCTGTTCACACCTTCAGCTTCACCCTTCACTTTGGTAGGTCAGGACTGAATTAACTGCCATTGCCCTGTTCACACCTTCAGCTTCACCCTTCACTTTGGTAGGTCAGGACTGGATTAACTGCCATTGCCCTGTTCACACCTTCAGCTTCACCCTTCACTTTGGTAGGTCAGGACTGGATTAACTGCCATTGCCCTGTTCACACCTTCAGCTTCACCCTTCACTTTGGTAGGTCAGGACTGGATTAACTGCCATTGCCCTGTTCAGACCCTCAGCTTCATCCTTCACTGTGGTAGATCAGGACTGGATAAATCCCCTACCCTGTTCAGACCCTCAGCTTCATCCTTCACTGTGGTAGATCAGGACTGGATAAATCCCCCTACCCTGTTCAGACCCTCAGCTTCATCCTTCAGGACTGGATAAATCCCCCTACCCTGTTCAGACCCTCAGCTTCATCCTTCACTGTGGTAGATCAGGACTGGATAAATCCCCCTACCCTGTTCAGACCCTCAGCTTCATCCTTCACTGTGGTAGATCAGGACTGGATAAACCCCCTACCCTGTTCAGACCCTCAGCTTCATCCTTCACTGTGGTAGATCAGGACTGGATAAACCCCCCTACCCTGTTCAGACCCTCAGCTTCATCCTTCAGGATTGGATTAATCACCTTTCCCTGTTCAGACCCTCAGCTTCATCCTTCACTGTGGTAGATCAGGACTGGATAAATCTCCCTACCCTGTTCAGACCCTCAGCTTCATCCTTCAGGACTGGATAAATCCCCTACCCTGTTCAGACCCTCAGCTTCATCCTTCAGGACTGGATAAATCCCCCTACCCTGTTCAGACCCTCAGCTTCATCCTTCAGGACTGGATAAATCCCCTACCCTGTTCAGACCCTCAGCTTCATCCTTCACTGTGGTAGATCAGGACTGGATAAATCCCCCTACCCTGTTCAGACCCTCAGCTTCATCCTTCACTGTGGTAGATCAGGACTGGATAAACCCCCTACCCTATTCAGACCCTCAGCTTCATCCTTCACTGTGGTAGATCAGGACTGGATAAATCCCCCTACCCTGTTCAGACCCTCAGCTTCATCCTTCACTGTGGTAGATCAGGACTGGATAAACCCCCTACCCTGTTCAGACCCCCAGCTTCATCCTTCACTGTGGTAGATCAGGACTGGATAAATCCCCCTACCCTGTTCAGACCCTCAGCTTCACCCTTCACTGTGGTAGATCAGGACTGGATAAATCCCCCTACCCTGTTCAGACCCTCAGCTTCACCCTTCACTGTGGTAGATCAGGACTGGATAAATCCCCTACCCTGTTTAGACCCTCAGCTTCACCCTTCACTGTGGTAGATCAGGACTGGATAAACCCCCTACCCTGTTCAGACCCCCAGCTTCATCCTTCACTGTGGTAGATCAGGACTGGATAAATCCCCCTACCCTGTTCAGACCCTCAGCTTCACCCTTCACTGTGGTAGATCAGGACTGGATAAATCCCCCTACCCTGTTCAGACCCTCAGCTTCACCCTTCACTGTGGTAGATCAGGACTGGATAAACCCCCTACCCTGTTCATACCCCCAGCTTCATCCTTCACTGTGGTAGATCAGGACTGGATAAATCCCCCTACCCTGTTCAGACCCTCAGCTTCACCCTTCACTGTGGTAGATCAGGACTGGATAAATCCCCCTACCCTGTTTAGACCCTCAGCTTCATCCTTCACTGTGGTAGATCAGGACTGGATAAATCCCCCTACCCTGTTCAGACCCTCAGCTTCATCTTTCACTGTGGTAGATCAGGACTGGATAAACCCCCTACCCTGTTCAGACCCCCAGCTTCATCCTTCACTGTAGTAGATCAGGACTGGATAAACCCCCTACCCTGTTTAGACCCTCAGCTTCATCTTTCACTGTGGTAGATCAGGACTGGATAAATCCCCCTACCCTGTTCAGACCCTCAGCTTCATTCTTCATTGTGGTAGATCAGGACTGGATAAACCCCCCTACCCTGTTCAGATCCTCAGCTTCAGCTGCTGAAGTAGCACACCCTCCCTTTACTTATAGTTAAGATAAAAATGTAATATAGTAAGATAATTTTTCCACCTGCTGATTCTATGATGCAATAAATTAGCTAAAAAAACTCCTAATGTTTAGACGGAGAGAGAGATAAAAAAGTTCTAATCTCTAAGTAGCTATCAGAGGCCTTCTATCAACATCACTTAAAACTGTATACAAACTTCTGTTTGCCCTCAACTTTGTAATGTCAAAATATTTTTACTTGATATTAAGCATGCATAAACCATTTTTGTATCATTTTTTGCCATCAGTTTAATAGCTTTATTCAAATTTCAAAATTTGTCATAATTTTTACATCTTTCTTTTTTCTTTTGGGATTGTTTTCAAAGTTTTTAAGCTGATACTGTTATTCAAATTTCATTATGTCTAATATATTATTTTAAAGGTTCTTATCTTTGGAACTTTTCAATCTCCTTTCCTAAAAATCTAGGAAGTTTTGGATTATAAAACTGTTTAGAAATTTCGACTATTTTTAGTTGTGGATTTTCCTGTGGGTGTTCCCCCTTTTCTATAAGTGTAGATAAAGTGTTGATTGTTTTGTTTGATAAGAAATGGCATGATGATATTTTTTTCAAAACATTTGAATCATACTTACATTTTGTAAAGATTAGACCATGATTCCAGTTCATGTTTTTGGTAAGTCTTTCTTCTTTGTATTTAAGGTAATAGAAGGCATTTGTTTACAGAAAACCTTGATCTGTAGCCACCAATTGTTTAGTTCAGATGTATGTGTTTAAAAGGATTTGGTAACAAATCCAGGGAGATTTACTGTAAAAAATATGAGAAATAGACTTTGGAACTTCAAATTATGGTGATAAGTAAGGAGTCTCTTGTAATAATGGCAATAAGTAAGCTTCAAGGCCTTTATATTGTTCTCTTGTTTGTTAAACTATAAGTTATCAAATTCTTAATGTTTCGTGATATCGTATTGCTATGTATTTTCTTTATTTTCTACATTTATATACCCTGCTTGTACTCATATTGCCATGTTCAACTGAACAGGTGAGCTTCAAAGCCCTAAATATTGTTTTACCTATTTTCTTTTAATTTTTTTATGGTTGGTCTCACCTTGCTAAGTTACAGGTGAGCTTCAAAGCCTTAAATATCGTTTTACATCTCTTCTTTATAATTACACTATTGGTTCTCAAATTGTTTATGGTTCGTGTCACCTTGCTAACTTTAGGTGATATCTGGTTACTTGAAATCACAATTGAAATTTGCCATAAAATTTTTGACATTTAAATAAGAGTATGTATTTTAAAGGACACCTTGCATCCTAATATATTTCACACAAGGTGTGTGTTAAATCCGAGCACACATGATTGTTGAAGCATATGGTCTTCTGTATACACTCATTCAGAATATTTTAGAGTCAGTTTTTAGTTTAGGTATATTATTCCTTCAGATACACGTTTGATTTGCTTGCAAACTTAAGCCCAGGTGATTATAACTGAATCATACAAATATGTCCAGTATTTTGAAGTATTTTTTGTTGTATATATACATGTATATATATATATTTTTTTTTTTTCTCATTGGCTATTTATTCATAAATTATTTCAGAAGTATATATTTCTGTCTTTTTAATTCTTTAGATATTTGTTTTTATTGGTTCACCAGCAAAACCAGTTTTTCGTCCTTTGAGCAACATTGTCATTTTTTTCTTTGGCTATTTTTTCATAAAATCAATTCTTTCATTATCCAATATATTCAGAAGTCTATATATCTGCCATTTCAATTCATTAGTTACATATTTTTATCTGTTCACAAGCGAAACCAATTTCAATTTTCTGTCCATTGACATGACAGTATTGTCCAGTATTGTCCGGTATTTTGTATGAATACTTGTGTCTGTGACCAGCATAACAAATCCCGAATTACTGTCCACTTCATAACTGAATCAATTCATTTCTTTGTTTAAATTTTTAAAAAGGAACTATTTTGTTTTGTCAGTTGTCATGTCGATGGGGGTATTTCACTTCTTTTAATATTGTGTATCCCTCCAAATGGGAGATATTTCACTTCTTTCAATATTGTGTATCCCTCCACCTGTGTTCCTTGTTCAGTTTTTAAACCCCTCTTGATTGAGATGAATTGGTTTAAATATGCATTTATATAAACAGAAATTTAAATTAAAAGGAAGAAGCTAGTTGATTAATCGTAGAGTTAGGACAGGGCACCAGTTTGATTGATTGTTACGCTAGTGTCTGGTACCTGGCTACCAGAGTGAATTTAAAAGTGATGAAGATTGTGATATATTAGAGTTTGAATTGTAACAAGGAAGGGGCGGAGTTATGTACAGAATTTTTCTCGAGATACAAGATGGCTGTCTCATGGTTCATATTTTATAAAATTCTATTTGACATAATTAAAAATGGTTCCATTCATTCTATTTCTGCTTAGATAAATTTCTTGCAGGCTGACCAATTTGACATATTTATCTGTTAACGGCGGATATGTACCGCAAAAACGGATGTAAAATGTACCAACATTATAACATGGTACGTTAAAAATGTACCAAAATTATGGCTTTTATCGTTAAAAAATGCACCAATTCTGGATAACTTAATAGAATTGATTGGTCAGCCTGTTCTTGTCTGCATTTCAAAAATGGCATTTTCTTATAACCAATTGTACTTGAGTCAATATTTTTAATTTCACTTTTGCCATGTGGTCTAAAGTGCCCACTTAACAGATCACAGTGCCTGGGTGGTTTCCTCCACCATTCTCAAACATGGCAGTCATTCTCATCATAAGCGAAAGAATCTCGACTTGGACGTTAAATTCCAGTACTCGTCTTTCCCTATCATTATTATTACCAAGGAGTATGTGACTGACTATGTGTACATCAAATCACAAGTTACCAGTTGAAACTGGAAGGTGGTTAAACATTAACAGGGAAGAAAGGTTTTGTCCATATTGTACTCAAATAGTTGGTGATGAATATCATTTTTTATTTAGCTGTAGTAAATATGCAAACATTAGAAACAAATACATACCAAGTTATTATTTAAAATACCCGTCATATGACAAATTTTATAGAATGCTAAGTCTAAGTAATATCAAACTGTTTTATAATATTTCCATATTTTTTCATATTATATTAAAAGATTTCCATTGAATTAGTAAGTTGTCATAACTTATCATAGTTACATTAATATGCATTCATATTTTATACTATATTATATCATAATTATATTGTAATGTAATATCAGTTAGCCAGTATTGTATATTATGTATTATATTGTATGCCCTCATGTTCCACTCTTTGAGTGGCTGAGTGAATTAATGAATAAATTGAATTGAAAAATTGTGATAATAATGAAAATGTTCTCATCAGATACAAAACTACCAGTAGTACTTATTTATGTCATTGAACAGATTCATTTTGAGCACATGCTTCAGAATACTGTAATTGACTGTTTGCCTCCCCTCCTTGAAATAATGATAATAATATAAAAAAATATTATCATATTGAAGTTTTGGGTAAATTTGAAGCTGTATAAAATTTTTGGTTGTTATAGATTTAAAAAAAAACCCACTTTTTATAGTTCATTAACATAAGGCACTATGGTTGTAAGGAAAGACTTCCATTTGTATTAAAATTTAAATTTTAACTAAAAAAAACACACCTAAATATGACAGAACCAAGCTATTCTGAACAATTTTTGTGAAAAAAAAAGAAGATATTTTTCAAAATTTACATGGAATTTTTATAATTATTGTTACAATATTTTGTATATATTTGATGATAATTTATATAGAGTCTTGTTAAGATGATGACCATCTCACCTTAAAATTATTGTTACAATATTTTATATATATTTGCTGATAATTTACAGAGTCTTGTTAAGATGATGACCATAAAAATTTACAGTTCAACTTTTACAATATACTATAAAACTTTTTATTCTATGCCACCTTTATAACACTAGGCGATAATCTTTTGATTTTACAAAATTTGACCATTTACGATATCACCTGGAGTGTTACCTAGGAATTTTCAGACAATTTCTCGTTAGCGACCCCTCGTCATATAACAATTGTACATAATTATTGTCGTAAAACAAGACAGGAATCCTTTATGCAATAAACTCTGCAGTTTTCTCAATATCTGTCATATCGTCAATTTCATTACCTGTCCACCCCTATTATGACAGTAAGTCGTCCCAGATCTTCCAGGTGAGATAGTTATATCTATAGATAAGGATAACACATTTTACTAGTAAACAGGTAAGGTCTTATCACACATTGTCTGATTAGAGGAATTACAATTTATTTAATCTTTTATTACCAGTTAGATTTACAACACCTTTTAGAATTAGTAGAGTGACCAGTGGACAGTGTAATTGTCCAGTTAAGATACTGGTCAGGCTGTCTAAAAACCCCACACAGGTAATATGACTGGCGTTTATATACCTTTAATCTGCTGTGAAAAAATACAAGTCCGAAGTGACAGCCAATGACATATCTATATAAGTGAATTCATACATCATTTTACGGTGATCTGTGTGTATTATACGTTTATTTACTGGTGTTGGAAACTTACTATCTATCCGAGGTGATTTTACCGTCCTTACAGGAGAATTTAAACGTGTAGGTGTTGTTGTTTTTTCTTCTTCTAAATGTTGCTGAAATTGGAATTGTTTTTTATGGAGTTTGTATAGTTTGTTAAAATTCAAGAGAGTTTAATAGTTGGATTTTTTACAGAGAAAAATTGTTGGAAAATCATGCAGGATTGGATGTAAAATAAGTTTGTGATCTAGTTGGAAGTGTAGATTTGATCAAAATGTTATAATTGTATGGTATATTTTTTAATGAGAAAGTTTGTTTTCAACAAATTACCGGTAAGGTATTGGGATGTTGTTATTTTTCTGAGAAAAATTTAATGTTGGATATTTTATAATTGGTGACAAGAGATGATGATTCTAGGAGGAATACAGAGTAAAAAATATTTATTTATTTATTTATTTTAAAAAAGTTAACACGGGTAACGTACAAAGGTTATGAAAGGATAGTGGATTCTTTTAAAAATGAATGTATATATGTGTGCTTTAAATGACCATATCCTATTGTTATATAGACAAAATTTCACTCTATTTGTTAGAGCATTGCATATACATGTACATGTATAAGTAACATAATAAAAGTAACAAGTCTATTATGTTGACAAAACATTTATTTTAAAAACATGTTGATGATTCCAATTTTCTCCATTAGGTCTTGTCCTCTATACTAACTTAATTTTCATGCATATAGCTATTTTAAAATCTCTCTCTCTCTTTCTTTTTCTGTTTGAAGGATTTTTAAAATTTTGAAATTTTTAATGATATAATATTCATTTTGAAACCATGGCGATGACTCGAGAAAAGAAAACTTAAATTTCTGCAACAAAATAAATAAATAAAATAAATACTTTATGAAGCAGATAAAAGAGAAATTGTTTATGTTGATGTGGAGGCTTTCAATTCTCGGTATATACAGATGTAGAATTTTAATCTTGATGTAAAACGGAAGATTACAATGTTCTTATTCCTACACAGCTATAATCTTATACAATGATAGATTTATGGTTAATTTACCTGGACATTTTTTCATTTCATTTTTTCTAGATATCCGTAACCATATTAACTACCGGTAACACACGGTTTTTGTAACTATGGAAAAAAATATGTGAACATCTTTGATATATAGGCTGGATGGATCTCTGGATAAAGTAAATTTTCATCTCGTATATCCAATTTATTCTTTCTTAAAAAATTAGTTTGACTTTTTGACTTTTCAGGATTTCTGAATATGTAAATTTTTATGTCCTTGACCCCGGTTTTTACTTTGATATGAATGTTTAAAATAAAATAAAATAAGTCCAGAAAGAGGACGTTCAGTTGGACCATTTTTTTTTTTTTTTTTTGTGTGTGTGTGTGTGTTTCAGACCCTGTAGACCTCAAATATGCATGTGATGATGTAGCTAGTGCATTAATAATTTTATATAACAAATTATTGCAAAAAAAAATTCCCTAAATGGTATATTTTAAACCATAAAATTTTCCTAAATATATTGCAAAAATTATTTGGGTCATAAGAATACATCAACTTGAGGTTTATTTATACCGGTACATAAGGAAATCCTTTTCTTTTAGGCAATATTATTTATAGTTGGGCAATATTATTGATAGAGTCATGTAATATTGTTGATAAAGTCGGGCAATATGGTTATGAATTGAGGACAGGACACATGCCCAAGGCATGAACCTCTAAAATTTGTGTCCACACATTGGGTTATCAGGTACAAAATTATTTACAATATTTCTATCTTGTCATTCAGACCTTCCAGAATTTCAAATTTTCCCATTTTGCTGAACAAATTGGAATAAAAGAATAAAAACAAACAGTAATACTTAAATATATATACAAATATATAAAGAAAAATAAAAAGAAATTAAAAAAAGATAAATAAATATTTATTTCAAAAATCTAAATAAATAAATAAAATGAATGTACATAGTATGTACTTGTTTTGATAAGGGGAAAAAAAAAAAAAAAAAAAAAAAAAATTAATTTTTTCATATAAATTTAAGTACAGGTCTGGCTGGGTGACCCCTGTAGGATGTAAGTTCTAGTTTGATAAGATCATGGGGACAGATTAGATTTTATCTCTGAGCTGTGACATACAATGAGATCAGATGTATTTATAAAACAATACCTAAAACATTAATACCAGTCTGTAAGATAATGATGATGAAGTGTTGACCACATGGAAGTTAAGAATACCATATTAACTATCACATAATGAGGTTAACAGGAATGTGTAGATAGAAATTACAAAGATTAGACATTTTATCATTATCTAAGCTGTCACAACACCCTACCTCTTTGAACTTGGTCCAAGAGCCTGTGAAATTAGGAAAATTTGGGTTTCATGACTTTTTGAGAAATTTACACATTTTAACTATTTATTACTACACATATTACAACTTTTCTGAAGAGAGTGACCACCCCCACCACCCCACCCCCACTCCCATCTAAACAGTTAAGCTTCATCCAATGGAAGCACTTTCTTCGCTATTTCCGCCTTTTCCACCAAATTGTTTTATTGCAATAGCATTACATCTATTATTCGAAATTTGACTAAAATTTTGGTATGACAAAAACTGGAGAAAAATGTACAAAAATACTACCAGTTTTGATGTGTCTTTGTTAAATAAAGTAACTTAAATTAATATAGCTTACCAATAATTTTTAATTTATTTACTTTTGTATAAAATTAAGAGTATAAAAAGTCTGAAAATTTAAAGAAAAACAAAACAGAAAAGAATAAAAAAGAAAGAAAAATGGTGATTAATTTTATTATTTTATATAAAGCCAACTAAAAAAAATTGACTTCAATACGCCATGGTTTGTCACTCGGGTATAATATCACAAACAAGTGTAGACTCCGGACTCTTCATTATATCAAAATATATGCTTTCTGCATATTAAACACACAGAAAAAAGGTGAGCGTGAAATTTGAATTTAAAAAAAAACCCTGCTAAGATGGGATTTTAAAGTGGGGTATTTTTTCACTATTCTTCCTATTACAGTAACAGTCTAGTAGTTCAGTGTTGACATGATCCGAGATCCTGCCTGCGATATTAAAAAATTTAAAATTTAAAATTTAGAATTACGCTTTATAAAAGTGTTGACGTCCTTGATAGCAGGATATTTAATGTGAAATTACGTTTTATGAAAGTGCATTTATTATCCAAGATGTCAGGTGAATACACAGGTATTTTGTCTATAATTTTCTTTCCATTTTCAATACGAGCCACTTAATTTGTCATGGGTTTAATTCAAAATGATAACACACTAATATTATTTTTTCTAATCTCTGATTTTAAATTTCCAATATTATTTTCTGAATTTCCTAATTTAATATAATTATAAATTGCAGTTATTGTTGTTATTAAATATATAAGACATGATATTTGACAGGTTCTCTTCACTCCGTTTTTTCCTGCCCCAAATTGAAAATCTAAATTGCTGCAATTTGCTGTATTTAAAAACTGGGGAAAAAATTGCATTGTTTAGGATAGGTGTATTGCTCATATATTATTATATACAGGTTATGTGGCGTGTGTCTTGTCAATGTATATAATTTATGGGTAATTAAATAAATCGTCTTTAACAAATTAATGAAATAGATAAAATATATTTTGTCACCAAATTAAGATAAGATATGAAAATTTTTTAAGCTCTGTATTTATTTTTTATGACAACTACGGTAGCTCAGTAGCTCAGAGTACTGGCTTCATATGTTTGAGGTTGTAGGTTCAAACACGAGTTTGGGTCTGACAAGGACTTGAACATAGGTAATGAGTGTTCTTTTGCCAAGTACTCTAGTGAGTGTTCTTTTGCCAAGTACTCTAGTGAGTGTTCTTTTGCCAAGTAGTCTAATGAGTGTTCTTTTGCCAAGCACTCTGCATTTAGCAAGTAAAGGATTCCTTCAGAAGTGACCTAAAACACCGCAAAGGTTCTTCACCTGTAGCTGGTTGTGTCTCCATATAAGTGAAAAAATTCTTGACTGGGACCTAAAACCTAATTCAATCAATCAATCTTTATTTGGACTTTCTCAGGCCCGTGTCAAAAACAACTTATATGCAGCAAAATAACCATACTTAAAACAGTATTTAAGGTATTTTTGTTCCGTGCTCATTTTCACCCCAATGTTTGCAGATCAGCAGCCTTGTTATCACTTCATTATCAAAGAGACTAGGAGAGTGACTTGATCACCAAAGCTAGGGAGATAGGCCTTTCCTTCATGGCATGTGATTCTGCATAAAACTTGTTTTTTTTTTTTTTTTTTGTTTTTTTTTTTTTTTTTTTTTAAATCCTTTATTTTTGAACTTTCAGACTGTCTCATTGGATAAAAATAGCAGTACATTACATATTATCAGTATCATCAACAAAAGACTGTGTGCTGTCAGAGCCTAAGGTATGTTATAAACAAACATACATGTATTGTATTTTTTTCTTTGCCAAATCTGGGTTTCCACAAATTAAAAATTTTTAGTTACCAAATCCTTTCCAGATGTTCTTTTTGGTTGAAATCTGAATCAAAAGGACCTTAAAACACCGGTCTTAATGGGCAGGTGTTCCTTATATATAGTTTCTTGTTGGTTGAAATTTGAAGCATTAGGACCTGAACTAAGGCGTCTTAATGGACAGGTGGTCTTTATATAGAGGTTGAAATTTGTAGAAAAAGGACCATAAACACTGGTTCTAATGGACAGGTCTTCTTTTTAGCAAAGAGGCTTTTTAAACACTGGGTTCTGATGAACAGGTGTTCTTTAGAGGATCTTTTTGTTTGATATTTGAAGCATTGGGTCCTTAAACACTGGTTCTAACGGAAAGATGTTCTTTATAAACAGGTTCATTTTGTTTAAAATTTGAAGCAAAATGGCTTTTTAAACACTTATCACAGGTGTTCTTTATATAGAGTTTTTTTTGGTTTAAAATTTGAAGAAAGAGGACTTTAAACACTGGTTTAAATGGACATGTGTTCTTTATATAGAAGTTCTTTTGGCTTGAAATTTGAAGCAAAAAAGACCTTAAAACACTGGACAGATGGTCTTTGTATAGAAATGGTTGTTATAGAAGGTTTTGCTTTTACAAACATTCACATATCTTTATCCATGCTTATGTGAATGCATAATACAGGTAAAGAGCTTGTCACCAAATTTTTTTTTAAATCGTTTTAAATCATTTGTATCTTTTTTTCGTATTAAAAATATATATCCAGACACTTCAAATTTTGTGTCTGCTCATCCAGACACTTACAAACATGTGTTAGCTCAACAAGCAGGTGTAAAATACGAGAAAAACAAACAAATAGCGGCAGACGTACAATACCTGTAAACGCAAAGTCCAAATTATGAAAACACATCAATATCATGTCCTGATTCACTCAGGTAACGCTCAAGTACCGCCAATTTATCTCTTTTTTATAAACTTGTAAATATCAGATTGGAGTATAAAAACTAAACTTTGAATCTTATATAATCTCTTGAAATAAAATATGGAGTGAAATTAAGAAAATAAAATATTGGCTCGTGTTTTTGTGAAGTAGGTATTATGATACCGATATAAATACATTGATATCCCCTACCACGCATTATGTAATCTGTGTGAATATTAAATACAAACGTTTTACACATGATTTTGCAGATAGCGTAGGGAAATATATTTTGTTTATGCTATATAAAGTGGCTACTCGTATGAGGGAAAATATATTTTGTGTTTTATAAGTGCTATGTAAGGGGACTGGCTACTCGAGTCAATTGTGAGAATCTTCTTTTTATTGACATGTTAGCCAACTGCTCTGGTGTTGAAGTCATTGTTATTTAATATTTATAGGCCCAAATTGAACCTATGAATAAATTTATGTAATATACATTAAAATCAAGATTTATCACTACTACTTGTTCACTCAAATTTTGACATTATAAAGAAGTAAATGGAGGGAGGCTTTAAAAAATGGACGTTTAAGGACTTCGAAATAGGGTGGTGATAAGTGAGATTGCAAAGTTATGGAGGGGAATTCCCACTTACGGAGCGAGCACTCTACCAGCTACAGCTGTGGTAACTGTATATAAGTAAAACCTGTCTAAGCTAAACACCTTCAGCTAAAGTTGACCTTGTCCATTAACCACTGTGTGGTCTTGGTGTCAGAGTGGTCTATAGTGCCATCCTACAGATCACACAACATCTCATCACTGATGGTAAATCCTAGTGCGATGGAAGTTGTCAGTTCTTTTACCAAAGACAATGTTTCTTTTCCAGACACTCCAGTTTTCTCCACCATCCCAGAATTGAGGTTGAAAAAATTTGATGGGTGTATAATTGTGTTACTTTACTCCATCTTAGTGAATTAATTTAATGATTAGCCAACCAGAACACAGTAACGGTGACCCATCACTATATCGGTAAGCTGGCTCTTTAGTACACTCAACCCACAGAAGCCACTACTTTTGGACTCTATTTTAGCCAAGTTTTATTTGGATTCATGTTTTTGAATTGCATTATACAGGATAAAAAGGCAACTGAAATCAGGCTCAGGAATGAAGATTAGCAGGGGCCCAGTAGCCCATGGTTCCTAAAAAAATCAGTTTGGGCCCCTAAATGGTTAATCATTTTACATATTTATTACTTAAGTGAACTGGGCCCCTAACTCAAAATAGTTAAGCTTACTTAAGTGAACTGGACCCCTAACTCAAAATAGTTAAGCTTCATCTCTGAGGCTTTTTTCAATGAAAAACTTTGTATACCAGGCTCTATGGCTTAAAAGTGCATTCCCGTAACCCTCAAATTTTGATGGAGGTACATGTTGTAGTTGGTTATAATTGTTGGATTGTGTCAAGTATTCCTGAGATATCAGAACAGCTGACTTTGGTGTCTTTTTTCTCTCTCGTAATTCACCTGTTTCTATGTCCCTGTCAAAAACCAATCAAACCTGCCACAAAAACCTCAGATTTATGTGTCTGTGTGGAATTTATTTCAATTTTTATAGCAAAAGTAATTTATTTTTTGTATAAATAATTTCTCAGATGTTTGTTTTAAGACTAGTGATTAAATGATATTGGCTGAAAACATAGAAAGCTTACCGATATATTTATTTCTTGAAATTCAAAATTCAGAGTTCCCTTTAATATTTTTGTTGACTAGCATTAATAACTTCATTTTCCCATTTCATTGAACATTGTGAAGTTTTTTTATTCTTGTTCTGCAATAGTATGAAAATTTTGACTGTGAAATATCGAACATTTGAACACTGCAATTAAAATTACACTTAACAGTTGAGGCTATGTTTGAAATTGAAACTTCCACGATATACGTATCTCGGTACATAGGTCACGATACAATTCATTTCCGTTCAATACATAGTTACGTCTGTTAAGACCTATGGCTGTATTGTAAGTGGGATGGTTTGATAAGCAAGCCATGCTTTCAAGTTGATGTGATAACTGATAAGTAATTTAATGTCTGGCGCAATTTCATTGGCAGTTCGGGGAGCAATTGACCGATTAGAGAACTTCTACCAAAGTGTTTGGCAAATTATGGCGAGCGTAAAATATAAATTGGATCAACTTTCGGATCAAATCAAAATCCGGATGTTATGTACCGATAATTGAACCGAATGAAAATACCGAGATTCACCGAAATGGTTTCACTCTTACCAGTTTCTCCAGACCTAGGCCAAATGGCCCTACTAACCCCAGTTCTAGATTGAACACAATGACAAAGTCATCCAGGGGTATTAAGACAAGGTTTTACTGTTTTACTCTATACTTAGATTTTTTATCAAAGAACTGCGCAGATCATTATTAAAATTAAGATTAGGGGTACTTCATGATATGAAATAAATTCAGTTATTTAAAAGTGTGAAAATAAATTTAAAAAAGAAAAACCAAAAACTTTTTATATGAATATATCAATAAATTACTGAGTCCCAACTAACCCAGATACTTCATTAAATAAAAAAAAATTGTATTCAAACACTTCTTTTTTTATATTTTATTGACAAAAAAGACAAAAAATGAAATCTGTATGGATATAATTATAGAGTATAAACTCTCTTATATGGTATAGATTTGAATAGATTAATTTTGAAAGTTTGTTTACACAGGAAAGGATTTCTTACACTGTAGTGTTATACCTGAATGCCGATTTTGAAGCTATCCATTACCAAATATACAATAAAGACCTGTCCAAAGTTTAACACGGAGCTAAAACAAACTAGTGCCGAATCGCCAGGTTATCTTGGAAACTTCTTATATATATCGACTGCTGCAACCTATCTTTCTGCAATGTCTCTGCGATTCCTTTCTGCATCTCAGCCACTCGACAGCCGAGATACGGCTCCTTTTTTTCGTTAGCTCAATGTTTAACTATCGACAGGCCTGTAGTGCACATAATACTCTCAGTGTCTGACAAAGTTTGAAAAAATAAAACTCAAGTGGTTTGACTGTGTTTGAATATTAAAGCTACCATTTTTTTGCTTGGTTTTTGAGTGTGAAATGATTCCACTTACTAAAAACTCCCCTTTTATTCTTCTGTGTAAATATTAAAAATGTATAATGATATCTTATGTCACCATTGAGACTTTCTTTTTTGATGTGTCATTAATGATATAATCAATTCCGTATTTACTCTAATAAATGTCCTTACCAAACGCCACCCTTTCCCACCCGGGGCACCCTGCTTTTTCTAATAATTCCTGAAACCCCACCAGCCCAACCAACCTGCTGCCCAAACCACACCCCACACTACATGGGAGAATTGTCTCCCTAAGTTGGTATAGTGCCTCTTCCAGACTGTTCTATCTTTAAGCACTTGACTTAAAAATGAAAGTCATGGGGTCCCTTCAGTAAAGACATTAAAAACCAACAGCTTGTCTCGTGGTAGGTGTGACAAACTGAAGAATTCTGTCTACATATTTCCATAAGCACACTGCAAATGTAAAAAATTCTGCTACTTTGTCTATAGCTGATGACATCTGAATATAAGTGAAACGCTTTTGATTGGAAGCAAAACCCTATTTAATCAATCGGTCCATCCCTTACACAACACTTTTTAGGGATATCGATTAATAATAGGAGGTTGTTAATTACTTCCCTTTACATAACACATTTTAGGGAAAACTGACTAATGTCTGTCATTTACGCCTAATTTGCATATTTACCTTTTTTTTACCAGAATAAAGTCGGTATTTTATAAAAGCCGTCATTAATATTGATTCAGTAGGCGACAGATTGTTAGTTTATTATTCTCCCATCATCCTTTGGGATTTTTAATTGGCGGATTATATTTGACTTCGGGATTTCTAATTTGCGAAATTTAAATACCTGATATATGATATATTGATATAAGACGCAAGGTAAGTTTAAAATAAAGTCTGCTCAGGAAATTATACGGATGGCGAGTCCAAATAAAAAAATATCAGTTTCACCTTCATTTAACTTATAAAAGTTCACTACGACCTCATAAGTAGAAAGATATATCATGATATCTAAGGCCAAAAAATTTTATGTCTGGTTACAGTTATGAGTCCCAAAAATATTTTAATAGGTAGAGTGGGTTGTCTGTTTTTACATACTGGTAGGTTATTTAAAGCAATAGTTCTATCATCAGGGCTTAAGTAGTCGTCAAAAGCACATGACATTAGTTACAGTAACCACAAATATGGTTTGGCCTCAATTCTGATACTAGGGTGGGAGGGGGGACCAAATTGTTACAGGTTAAATTTGAAATTTAAATTATATGCATTTGGGTAGGTTATTTGGATCAAGGATTCAGAATCATCACTGCTTTAAAAGTCATCAAAATTTTAGGGTAGGCACATTAACCACAAAATTAATTTGGTTAGGCCTCATTTCTCATAAAAAAAGGACCAAATTGTTACAAGTGAAGTTTGAAATTTAAATCATTTGCATTTTGGTAGGTTATTAAAAACAGCGAGTTAGTTCTAGGGTAGGCATCTAAAGTTTGTAACAGTAACCACAAAATTTATTTGGTTAGGCCTCATTTCTCATACAAAAAGGACCAAATTGTTACAGGTAAAGTTTAAAATTTAAATTAAACTATGGTATTAATTTATATTGAAACCTGTTTAGTAATATTATATCATATACAGAAGTCAAGTCGGTGGTAATTTGAGAACTCGCTCGCTATGCTATATACTTTATTATTCATGTCGTGTAAAGAACACATTTTTTTCTGAAGTGCATATTAAAATTGTGTGAAATTTATTTCTTGCGTACTTTAAATTGGTCAGTCATGATATTAAATACATCAGAATATATCGAGATTTATTTGTTAACATCAGGGAACTTTTGTTAGGACTGTTAAATTTTCAATTTCAGAAATTTGTTTATGTGAAAATTTCCGTCACTTACTTGAAACACAGAGAAATACATATAAACATAAGGATTCATTTTGTCAGGATTTTATAAGAGAAATTTGAAATCCATTGAAATTTTATTTATAATTTCAAAAAATTCTCTCTAGGAATACTGCAAGTTTTTTACTTTCATGGACTTATTTGTACATATGAAAAACAATTTCCTTGTCACTTGAGAAAGAAAATGAGAGATCATGATCATATTCATATAAATTCTCAAATGGAAAACTGGAAAATTTTTTTTAAATTTCATTGAAGGATTTGTTCATAAAAAACATTTCCCTGTCACTTTCTAAGAGAGACCTTGGATTGAGACATCATAATTATTAGGATTTTAATTTAAAAATTGAAAATAAGGAAAACCTTTGATTTTTTTAAATTTTGATTTCCTGAAAGGATTTATTTATATGGAAATTTTTCCTATCATCCCAGTGGTGTAAGGCAAGGAGTACCTGGCCATATATGAATCTCTGTGTGAAATGATGAATTAACTGCCAGAGCTTGGTGGTAAATTGTACCAAGTTAAAATTAGTCATGGGTGTATAATTGGCAACATTCAGGTGAGTAGGTTTTTTCTGGGGTAATGTATTGTTATGTGTTTTTGATTGTATTCATACAGTGGAAATTATTTATACTCAAAGCTTGAAAAGAGAGTGTTAATGTCCTTTCACACTTTCTCCATGAATCAAGCCCACCTCCCTTCCAATTTTATTTTTGTACTTGAAGGTAAGATGTCTTTTGTAACCCCTTGCCCCCAACTATTAAATTCTAAAAATTCTGTAAAATTTTTGAAAAACTATTATTCATATTTATTAATTTTCAAAAAAAGGCTTGATTCTGTTTTCAGCCCTTTTCAATCAAAATTAAAATTTTATTGGTGGTACCAATGAAAGACTTTCCTCCAAACTATTAAATTCTCTATAAAATTTTTGAAAAAATAATTTTTCACAGAAATGTTACAATTAGGCTTAATTGATTCTGGTTTTTTTTGCCCATTTCATTCAAAATTAAAAATTAAATTTTAATGGAAGGTTTAAATGGAAGTCTTTCCTGCAAACCATTAAATTCTTTAATAATAACAGGGCTCTACATTAACTTTTTTTGCCACTTGTCCTGTCGGACAGTGAATATAAAATGCACTTGTCCGACCAGAATATTCACTTGTCCGACAATCAGAAATAAAATTTATTTTATTTTGATATCTTAGTGTTTATATTGCTTACTTTTCTGTGTATTATTTATCATTTTCCCGGCATGTTGTGCAAAACATAACGTTTTCAGTTTGACTTTGCCCCAAACCCGGAAATTCGCTCAACCATAATTGTTGAAATTTTCTTGAACGTTTACTTTCGTATTTTTTTTTTATTATTTTCTTTTTTTCCGCCTCTGTTTTCTGTTTTTTGCTTGAGGTGGGGCCGGTAAACCCAAACTTGGTCAGATCCATGATGAACCAGATCGCATTGCATCATGTTGTTAACGTAACTTGTCTTTAAAACGTTTCACACAAGTGTATCGTATTGTCGTTAATTACAAACGTTTCAATGATTTTGAATATTAAGAAACTCTATGTTTTACAAGCGCACAGTCGATATTGACTGTGAAGCAGATTATGAAAGTTGGAATTGCCGAAAGGAGTACTGTCGATCTTTTCCATCGATTCTTTTCAAATTAAACTTTATTCACTTTAAATTTTAACTTGTCCCGTCGGGCAAGTAACATGGCTGTTGAACTTGTCCGACGGCACTTTTGACTGGTACCGGACAATCGGACAAACGTTAATGTCGAGCCCTGAATAATGTTTTAAAATATATTTTTTACAGAAATATTAAAAATGGTTTGATTCTGATATTTAAGGCCTTTTCAGTCATCAATTAAAAGGAGGGGGGTACTAATGGAAGTCTTTTCAACTTACAATGGGCAGATTATCATCACAAAAATGCTTGGTCCATTCACTTGTTGAACATTAATGGCTTTATCTGGGCACTTTGGTTTCTATCACAATCCCAGTACTGAAATACTAAGCCCATCTACTTGCTGAATGTACATGGTTTTCTCTCAGCACTTTGGTTTTCTCCACAATATCAAAACTGATTGTCCCTCTATCAGGGAAGTGAGACTGGGTGCTCCGGATGGGTAAGCTTCTGGCTGTTTAGCTAACTTTACCTGGCACATGTGTATCCGGTATTCAAAGTTGGTAATGAAAGGAATTTGGAACTATGGGGCGTCAAATATATCCAAACGTAGAAATGTATATCTTAAATCTAAGACTTCTTTTTTTAACCTTCCCTCCCGACCATTAAATGCTATGTAATTTTTTTGGAAAATTATTTTTCGCAAAAATGCTCTTAATTCTACCTTTTTAGGCTTTACACACTCACTTGCTTATTTACACAATCACTCACTCTCCCATTTACCTGCTCACTCACTTATCTACTCACTCACGCTCGTTTAATCGCATAATCACTCACGCACTCACTTGCTCAATTACACAATCACTCACTGATTCTCCCATTCACCTGCTCACTCATTCACTCATTTACTCGCTCACTCGCGCTCGTTTAATTGCACAATCACTCACACACTCACTTGTTCAATTACACAATCACTCACTAATTTTCCCATTTACCTGCTCACTTACTCATGCACTCACTCAATCATGCCCTCACTCACTATTTATTCCTTCACTCTAGCTCATTCACTTCCTCATTCATGCCCTCACTCACTCACTCAGCTGTTTTGTCCGATGCATGATTTTAGAAATTTAAAAATCTATATTCAATCCGAGACATGTTTTAAATAAAACTGTTTATATCTAATGCAGGTTAAAAAATCCACTACATCAATGTTTGTAATATAACTTGTGTTTTAATCAGGCTCCTTATTTTACCTGGCTGTTCTCAGCATCTCAGGTAACTCGTTTATCACACCATGTAATCGTATAACCATGGCAACCTGAGCTTGACAGAAACTAAACACTTACGTAGGTTGGTTTGTCTGACAGAAAACTTTCATCAGGTTTGACAGGAAATTTTCCTCATTTGAATTATGAGTCATTAAACACTTTTTCCTTACCTATTATCATAAATTTCATAATTTTTTTGTTCCAGCAGTTTCTATTGATTAATTTTAAAATCGCTGATCGATAACGAATACAGGTCATTTATGATGAAATTAACATTAATGATATGTAAATTAATGCAAAAAATTATGAATATTTGAATAAAATCATGATATTTAATCACAATTTTAATCTCAAATAGAAATCAAGGCGTTTAATAAGAGTTTTCGAGGCGATTCTCTAAAATAGAAAATGATGTGTCATTTATTTGATAAATGTATTTATGTTAGCAAATTTTAATGAATTTAAATTTCATTTTTGAAGGAAAAATAAGATTTGAAATTTAAAAGATCACCCCTTAAACTCTCCCATTCCACTCTTAATCACACCACCTGTGCACTACATCACACCAGACCTGGGGTACTTCAACTATCAGATACAACTTTACAAGTTATATCGCTGTATTCAGTAACCACACCACCTGTATGGTAACCACCTGTGTACTACATCACACCAGACCTGGTTACTTATCATATGCAGCATTACAAGTTTTATCGCAGTACTCAGTAACCACACCTCCTGGGTACTTATCTGATACGACTTTACAAGTTTTACCGCTGCACTCAGTAACCACACCACCTGTATGATAACCACCTGTGTACTACATCACACCAGACCTGGTTACTTATCATATGCAGCATTACAAGTTTTATCGCAGTACTCAGTAACCACACCTCCTGGGTACTTATCTGATACGACTTTACAAGTTTTACCGCTGCACTCAGTAACCACACCACCTGTATGATAACCACCTGTGTACTACATCACACCAATGAGCCCTGAATACTTATCAGATACGGCATTACAAGTTTTACCGCAGCACTCGGTAACCACACCACCTGGGTACTTATCAGATTTGGCGTTACAAGTTTTACCGCAGCACTCAGTGCTTGATGTTTTTGTTTATTCTTGTTTATCATTCAGATACATTTGTTTATTTTATACAGATAATAGAAATTTAATTTTGATATAAATGTAGATTACACATTTAATTCAAGGTTATCATTGTCAAACAGGTCAGACATTGACACCTTACGATCACATTTTCACGATAATTGCAGAAGTGGTAAGTTTAATAGATGTCCACTTGTGACCATATAAAATATTTGGTTTTGGATTTTTTCTCAACTTAGTAGTGAATGCTCACTTTTGCTGGGTCTCCAAAATGAAAGTAGCTAAATTTCAGAAATGTTTGGAAAGATCCTAGGTGTTTTTAGTGTTTTTTTCACAAATTTGCTAAAATAGGACACCATTGTAGCTTTTAAGGGTCATCTAAGTAGGAAAATTAAGGTGAAAAGCATTTGGTTAAAAAACGTAAAAGAGGGGTATAATTATGAAATTACCTACGCAAGTGTGAAGATTTATCGATAAAAATAAAATAGGAATTAATAATTTAAGAGTTTATTAAATATTTGTTGCATTTTTTAAAGAAAACTGTGCAAAAACACACGTGTTGGGGAAAAAAGCTTACACCTTGTATAACCTATTAATTTTAAAAAATGAAAAGATATTAAGATAGTCAACGACATAGAGCAGTGCAACGGGGCCAGCGTTTGTTAAAGATATACGAGGTTTTTGAAAACTCGACAATTTACGGTTGAGGTTATCTACGATTTATTTTCCTTTTAAAAATGCGTGTACCAGGCGTGATATTTATATTCTAAGGCCACTAATAATCCAAAATAAAACAAGTCACTAAAAGTGCACGGTCACACAATGCTGTTTTATTTGAATTGAAGTGAATATTGTTTGGTTTCAACAATAGTGAAGTATATAAAGCCGAATATGCCTCAACAATAATCAAGTAATATACAAACTTAGCTTATATAATCTTCCCTTGGATCGTTGGTAGCCTTAGAATATGAACTATCACGCCTGGTACACGCATTTTTGAAAGAAAAACAAATCATAGAAAACCTCCACCGTAAATTGTCGAGTTTCAAAAACTTCGTATTTCTTTAACAAACTCTGCCCCCTTTGCACTGCTCTATGACGTTGACTATCTTAATATCTTTTCATTTTTAAAAATTAATTCGTTATACAAGATGTAAGCCTTTTTCCCCAACACGTGTATTTTTGCACAATTTTCTTTAAAATATGCAACAAATATTTTATAAACTCTTAAATTATCAATTCCTACTTTATTTTTATTTATAAATCTTCACACTTGTGTAGGTAATTTCATAATTATATCCCTCTTTCACGATTTTCAACCAAATGGTTTTCACTTGCATTTTCCTACTTAAATGACCCTTAAAATAGAATTTCTCAGAAATTAGTAGTCAATGGCAATTTTGGCTTCCAGGAATGGAAACATTGCTTTTGGTTTTCAAATCTTAAAACGAATGAGTTTTAAAATTAAAAGGCTGTTTTGGAGAGAAAAAGCCTTAAAATGAGAAAGTGTTTGGGAGAGAGTCGCTCGAAGGTGGTTTGAGAGCGAGTCGCTGTGTCAATATGATCAGGTTTCTCTCTAGCTGAGGCTTGATGAAACAATACAGGATATTAAAATGCTGAATCCAACATTCAATTATTTAAAAATTAGCCATTATTATCTTGCATTTACAAAATCCAGTTGAACTTATCGGGTAAAGTAATGATATTTTGCACGCAAGTAAATATTCTTTCACTTATACCCAGACAGTCCGTTCTAGACTTTTGGCACATTAAGTGTCAGTTTTGGCCACTGATGGTATAACTTTAGATGAACTATAGATACACAGAGACATTACTCTATCTTTTATACTGTACATTTTTAATGCAAAATGCAAAATCATGTTTAAAATGAAGATTAGTATGATAATGAACTTATATTGGCTTTGAGGCCATTTCAATGACTTCTACCTCCCACCCCTTTCCATATTTTTTTCCAAAAAAAGATATATTATTTCAAGTGTATATAGCTTTGAAGTGAAGTTAATTTGCATATGCAGATGTAAATCCTCTGTTCTCAGGTGTTGTATACTGGTACCGTTTTGGTATAGGCAAACAACTTTGACCTGTCCATATGACCTTTAATTTAAATAATATTTTATGGGCAACTGCATGTATGTTTAGGAATCAAACAGGTAAATTTTGAAATCAAAATGAGAACAGTAATCACTTAACTTGTGTACACATTATTAATTATAATTCCTGCTTCTAGCTATGTTTAGAGGGGACTCTTCTATATGAAGGTCAAACGGACAGGTCAGTGTTGTTTGTCTATATTATGCATTTTAACAAATACAGCGAGTAAAAACATAAAAACCACCCACTTTCCATATTTATTTATTTATTTATTTATTTATTTTTTAAAAAAAAGGTATATTATTTTAAGCCTATAGCTTTGAAGTGAAGTTAATTTGCATATATTTTGTAAATCCTCAGTTTTCAGGTGTTGTATACCGGTATACCTTTGGTATTATGCATTTTAACAAATACAGCGAGTAAAAACATATGTATAATGTAAACTAGAATCATGTCCTGATATGGACTTGACTGAAGATTTTCCGTATAAAATGCATCAAAGTGGAAATAATGGATCTCTTTCTGTGTATATATATGCTTAATTTAGTATCATACTTCAGTGAATTTGAAAAGAAAACAGGCAGAAAGTATACAGAATTACCGAGCATAAACTCGTCGTTGCGCAGACATAAATTGTCGCGCGTTACATGATAAGTCATCCTGCATAAAATTACACTATAAATAAAAACCGATCAAAAACATTATATATATTTTATGTCATTTTGAAATTTTAAATTTTTATACATTAAAGACATGTTATAAAGAGTTATAAGGGTGAATGTAATAAAAAGACATTTAAATTTGATATTTTTCCCTGTTTTTTCAGTTTTCTGTAGTTTTATTTATTTTTATTTTTATATAATTTTTCTCACATCTTTTGTATGGTTTTGAATACATGTAATGATAGGCCTTAATAAGTTATTATGCTGATTTATTGCAGTGCAATATAAACTTCATAATATGAAATTACACTATTGACTAAGATTACTTAAAGGCCTCTGGTCTTTCCCGACTTTATACAAATACATGTACAGTCAAACCTGTCTATAAAGGTCACCCAGTGGAACCAGTAAAAATGGCCGTTATGGGCAGGTGGCCCTTATATACAGTTCAAATAATATACAGTTGACTCTCGTTATCTCGAACTCGACGGGGAAATGCAAAAAGTTCGACTTATCCGGAGTTCGAGATAACCGATGTTAAAAACGACAACAAAAGGGAAGTAACTCGTACACGCCTACCGGAAGTCGCTTCCGGTTTTATCTTGTCAAACTGTATATTGCCGTTTTCTCCTATATCGTATGTATTCAAACATGATATATAAAAACTGCATTATATATTATTTGTATTTATAATTGAGAATGTAGTATATAAAAAATCGGGAGATTATCTGTTACTTGTTATTAGCCGACAAATGGTGGAGTCATACCAGTTTCGCTTTGTGTACTTTAATCACCCCAAGCTTCCGGTTGTATTGAGTAATGTTCACATCACACGCTTTCGGAAGCCATGTTCAGCTTGGCAGTAATTATAACACCTGATAATCACCTGGATGGTTTAATTGCTTATGCAGGGGTAATAATTAAGGGCTTAAGGAAATTGGGAGGTCAGTGCAATGTTGTAATTTTAAAATCAACACGAGGCCGACAGTCAAATATTTTATTTGTGTCGGAAAGTGTTTTTTCTACCAAAAATCTGTAGGCGCTGACAAATTTGATTTCTCAAAATTTTTTGTTCAAGTTAACAAATTTAATTTTCCTAAATTTTTGTTCGAGTTAACGAGTGTAATTTTCCTAGGATTTTCATTCAAGGGGACGAAAATATTGTTCGACATATCCGATAATTCGAGATATCCGAGTTCGAGTTAACCGGAGTTATTTTGGTTTAATAAAGAACAACTCTGTTCGGACTTTTTATAAAAGTGCGAGATATCCGGTAGTTCGAGATATCCGAGTTCGAGATAACGAGATTCAACTGTAAATAAAGAACAAGTGGGAAACAATTCTGCTAGCCTTTATAAGCAGGTGATCCTTATATAGAGGTGGCCTTTAAGGCAAGTCAAACTTGCCTTAAAACCCAGTAAAATGTTATCCCAACTACTCTTTATTCATGTTATTTGAACCTGTATATAAGGGTCATCGGTCAATAAAGCGGATTTTACATATCCCTTGGGTGGCCTTTATAGACATGTTTTACTTTATTACCTAACGATGATGGTTGCTAAACTTTGAAAATTTTATAATTTACAAGAGTCAGTTTGATTGCCAAAATTTGGTGTATTTCAGTTAAGGAAAATCTTTGTTAAAGAATAATTGTACAACAAAGACCTGGTATTTTAGTTTCCCCTTTATCTCCAGGACAGCGGGTTATTCTAGATAGCTGTATCCCCCACAAAGTTCTGAGGGTTTAATTTTGTGGACATACCTGTAGCTTCAAATCTACTTGACTCTTTATCTGTGTTGCCTATCACTTACATCCTGAAGTTAAGATGTCAAGAGAAAATTCAGTAATTTTTAAAATGTATTTTGTTCTAGAATAATTTTGGAAAAAAAAAAACAATTTCTCTGGAATATTTTTTGTTTGAGATAATTCTGCTTTCTGAATCAATAACAAATCAATGTTTGGTTGTTTGTTCATTACAGAATTATAGTCATACTGGTTCCCTATGAAAGAGGGGTCATTGTTTTCTAAGAAAAAGGGGGTCATTGTTTTCTACTAAAGAGGGGCTATGGTTTTCTACTTAAGATGGACCCTGGTTTCCTTCTAAAGAAGGACCTTGGTTGCCTACTAAATAGGGTCCTTGGTTCCCTTATAAAGCGGGGTCGTGGTTTTTGGTTCCCTTTTAAAGAGGGACCTTAGTTTCCAACTAAAATCGTGTACCCTTCGAAAGAGGGGCTTTGGTTGCCTACTAAACAGGGGTACTTGTTTCTGGTCTAAAACACAGGTCTACTGATCATGGTGTCACTTGCTTATAATTTGACAGCCACAGATCTTAGTGTGATTATGTTTGTAGTTTTCATGCTGAAGGCCACTAATTTTCTCGGGGCACTCCCAATTCCCTCCACTGTCTCAGACCAAACTGCCTCAATAACAGTACAATCCTTGGTTGGCCATTAACCACCACTACAGCAATCCTACCCTTGGAAGCATGTTACATCTCCGAAGTTTTTACTAGATTCAAACTATAGAACTTGAAAAGGTACAATTAAAATAGATAAAAACATATATTGATAAAATTGACATCAGGCCAAAGGAAAAAAATATATATGTTTCTGTTGACGCTCTTAAAAAAAATTGCGTTAGTCAGAAGGCAATTGGTATTTTTTTTAATTTTTAAATTGATCAAATTGCGCAAGAAGGCCAACTTTAACAGTGCTTGTCAGAATATTATAAATACTTTAGGGAAAGCATGAAAATTTAGGGGCTGATTGAGTTAATGGAAACACTTATTTTCTTTTTTAGGCCTAACTGTTTTGCACATTTTAAAGGATGATGATTTAGTATCATACCAATAATGATGTTACGTAAAAATCAATGAATAAAATATAAGTCGTTTCAAAGAAATATTGTCTGGTTAGAAATATCGGCCTGCGTTCTTTGTGTAAGAAAAATTGGCTCTTAGAAATATCGGCTAGCATTCATTGTGTAAAACACTGCAGCAGGTAGATGAATTATTATGACAAAAAACATTGTGTCGGAAAACGTGTTTGATGATAATTGTCGTGTGTACATTATATATATAAATCTATCTACACCTTGAGAACATGAGTAAGAGATATCCATAAAACAATCGATAGCCCCATTATTAGCGGATCGTATTGACGGATTGATTGGCGTTTTAATTACGCATGATTTTATTGTGTAGTTCACGATAACCATTCTAGGAATATTAAGGTGTTAATTACGGGTCGCCATACTTGAAACGAGGAAATATTTCCCGTTTATCGGTGGTATTTGAAGTTGTAATAGTGTTTGTGTCCAGAATTAATGATCAGTAATGGTTGGTTAATTTTTTATATAAATAAAAATATACCACTAACTGAACGACCAATAAAACTCAGACATTTGGGGAAAATTTGCTTGTATAAGAAAAACATTGGGGAATTTTGTAGTGTAACAGGAGGGAGGAAACACCAGAAAAAAACCACTTCCTCATCGAGTGCCCCGGATGAGAATCGAACCTGGCCCTCCCGGGTGAAAAGCGAGCGTTCTACTACAAGGCTAAAAGATCTGGACAAGAAAGTCTGGCAGTAAACCACTCTATTATATCTACTACATGTATATACAACACAACAATACCACGACTAGCTCATTCCCGCTACAGTAGTTCCTTAATTAGTATTAAACTTGACATATACTTGCAATAACTTAAATGGGTCTTCTCCCAATAACTGGTATATTATGGCAATATCTGAAAGGACAATCAAAAACAAACAAACTACCGGGTAATCCATGTCCGAATCACAATCCAGAAGCAAAGTGAAAACAAACATACTAATCCATGTCCGAATCACAATCCAGAAGCAAAGTAAAAACTTTGGAACTGACAAGTTAGGTTAGACACGTGAACTTCCACCAGGGAAGTGAGGCCGGTTGCTCCGGAAGGTAAGTACCTCCTGTTTAACTAGCTACACCTGCCATGTGTGTAATAAAAATTGTGTGAAAGGAACATGGAACAATATTAGATATTGGTCTTAAATTACTATTGTTTTGTTTTGAAATTATAGTCCAAGTAGAAATTTGAGGCAAACAAAATACCTGGGGTCAGTTGTTCGAAGCTTGATTAGTTTAATCAGTGATTAATGCAAATTAAAACAGAATTGAAAATCAAAATAACATCATTAAATTGATACCTTTATAACTATGTGCTTAAGCTTGATGAAATTCTATCTATTTTTGACATTTTTAAGTTTAATTTCACAACAGTATTGAAATTATGCAAATTTCAAATTTTGACTAATCAATTGATTAAATTAATCAAGCCTCGAACAACTGACCCCTGGCTCCAGTTTTACAATCAGTCCTTCACTAAGATTTTCTGTAACTTAAATTTGGCAAATTTGAAATCTTGATAATTTTTTTTAAGTTGTTAAGATATTCATGAATTAATATATTATTTTGAAAACTCTTCCAATCTTATAACATTTGTATCCAGTTTTGTCAAAAATGTTCATTTGTATTTCAAAAAGAGATCGACAAAATTTGCTAAATTTAAGTTAAAGAAAATCTTAAGGAATGATTATGACACTAGAATAAAAATGTTATAAGGTTCAATTGATCTTCAAAATTACACCTGAAATTGTCAAATATCTTAAAAGATAGCAAAATTATGACAAATTCAAATTTTCTAAATGAAAATTTCAGTTAAGGAATGATTGTGAAACTGGGGTCTGACGTATATTTACCATGTTAAAAGTTAAAACTGATTTAAAGAGAAACTAATTTTGCCTATTCATGATATATGAAGTTGTATTTTGTCATGTTGACCTGCGACTCACTTGTCTTTGAAATCTATAAAAATACAAAATGAAAACTCATGATATACTTTTCATTCCTTTGTTTCAAAAATAATTTTTAAAAAAGAGAATTTTTAACAAGGTTTCCGCAGTGTCCTGGGGTATCAGTTATCATTTATGAGTTCTAGATAATTTATTGTAAATACATTCTCTTAACCGTGACATATTTAAGACAATTTTCTTTTGTTAATTTTTCAATTTTTTTTCAATAACTGAAAAGATTTTGTGTATCTAGATATGGAGATATAATTGAAAATCCATTGAGAACTGGAGATATAATCTTAATTTGAATCTTTCCGCCTTTTTAGACCCAGTCAATTATCTTGTCATCAAGCACACTTATTTAACTTTTATTTACTATAATCTCCCTGGCCTTAAGAAAAGCCTGATAAAATCTGTACAAGATCATAGCCATTGGGGTTGTCCTTGTATTGTCAATACAGTGGAATATCCCAGTCGACTTTTAAGGTCACTAATACACTTTGAACCTTTTCCATCAACCAGACTTGTTAAAAGGATGTGTTTAGTTTAAACAAAATTTTTTATTTTATAAATACATGACACAGTGTACAGAGGATTCCTGCAACAAGAGTACCGGATATTACTCTTTTGTCACCCTTCAAAGAAATTTCTCGCATAGCGATTGGTTAGCTTGCCGGGGTACATGGAACTATGTTCGGAAATCTGCCGGGGTACATGAACGCACGCGACGTTTAGCGGTAAAAGGGAAGTAACTCGTACACCACTGACGTCTAGTTACAGTAAACAAACATGGCGACGACGTACGCAAGTCACACAACATACGAAATGGAAGTTAAAAATATCCAACTGGTAACGCTTTGAAGGGTGACAAAAAAACGTTATACAGGGCTTTGGCAGGTTACACGGCCCCATGTACCCCGTCAAAGATGAATGTACCCTTCGCCTGCGGCTCAGGGTACATAAATCTTTGACGGGGTACATGGGGCCGTGTAACCTGCCAAAGCCCTGTATAACTTATAATGTCAACCAGTCTCTCAATACTGGTAGATTTGTTTGAAAATATAGAAGTTCTGAGTGTTCTTAAATCCATGTGTTCTGGTAAAAGGTAACTACCGGTAATATATATATAAATACAAGCTTACAAGTTTGTGAAACTCATATTTAAATTTTACTTAAGAGAGAGAGAGAGAGTAGCTAACAGGGTGTGATTACCGGTACCCTTCCTTGGAACAGGCCTCATGTTACTGGTGGAAAGTTCATATGTTAACTAAATTTGTCAGTTTTCAAAGTTTTTACTATGCAGGGGTCCAAAAATCCCCAGGTTCAAGGTCCGGGACCTGTTGATTTTACAATGGAGCCCTTGATATTTAAACTGTAAAAGTCTTTTGGATCCACATTTTCTTTTTACCAGAATAGTACTCATGTTTCTTCACAGACTTTTCAGTTATGATATTGGACTTCAAAATTTTTTAAGTAGGACTTGGAAAAAAGAAAGGCAAAGGATTTTTCAGTCCTAATTTGTTCTTTGGATTGTGATCTGATCATGAGCCAGTATATGTTCATTGTAAAATCATAAGAGTGCATGCTTATGGAATAAAACAGATTGAATGTTGCTGATTTAATGTAAGAAAGCTGAAGATGTACCGACTGACCTTAGGTTGTGGTCAGGATCTTTTCCCCCTGCTAATTACAGACACCACCAATCTAGACACCACCTACCAAACACAAACAGACTCTAGAAGATTTCTTGAAAGTTTTATGAATTTCAACTTTTTTTATTTTCTTCTGAATTTTTCTTTCACCAAAAACTTCTAAACACTCTTAAGTATTTTCTGAATTTTGTCTGAAATTTCTGAATTCATTCTGAAAATGGAAAATTTTCCAATATTTTGAACAAAAAAAATTTCATAAGGAGATATGATTGATTTTTCGAACGGTTTTATAGATTTCAAGATTTTGACACCAAATATTAGTGTTTGGATTTTTCTAAACTCACTTATCTGTATTCTGAAATTTGTCCATAATTTCTGAATTCATTCTAAAAATGGAAAAAATTTCCAATTTTCTGACAAAAATCAGACACTATTTCATGGGGAGATCGGAATGACTTTTTGAAAGTTTTATAAATAATTTCAAGATTTTGACACCAGAAATTAGTGTCTGGATTTTCTGAACACTTTTATATGTATTCAGAATTTTGTCTAAAATTTCTGAATTCATTTTGAAAATGGAAAAAATTCCAATATTCTGACAAAAATCTGACTTTTTCATGAGGGAATCTGAAAGGTTTTTTGCAAGGTTTTATGGATTTCAAGATTTTGACACCCAAAAATAAGTGTCTGGATTTTCCTGTACATGTTTATATGTATTTAGAATTTTGTCTGAAATTTCTGAATTCATTCTGAAATTGGAAAAATGTCCAATATTCTGACAAAAATCGGACTTCTTTCATGAGGAGATCTGAATGATTTTTTGAAAGGTTTTATGGATTTCAGGCTTTTGTTTCTGATTTTTGTTCTTAATTTTGTGATACCTGATAATTAATGGTTGTTGGTATTAGTTATTACCTGTGAGGCATCTAATCTGTCAATTACCTTGTGGTCAGCCAGGTGTGACATTCAATCAGACATGGCCAGATTGGTGAACCTTGACAGAAAATTACACATTTTCTTGTCTTGACTTCACAAAATTCAAAATTCCTCATTAATTTTATGTGTCAGATGCAATTTTTGAGAGGGGGGCACATAAGGGGTATTTTTTAAACAAAGCACATTTTTACTGAAAATTAACAACATGTAAGTATGTTAAGATAGAAATTTTAATGTCATATTTTTATTTTATTTTTTAAGAATAAATAGTTTTTTTATTGATGAAATTTCTTCATTAATTATAACACAATTCTCAATAGGTTGTACATGTATTTGGGATTTTGTGGGAGGTTGTCATATTTTTCCCTGTGGGCCCCACAGGCTAGAAAAAAATTTGCATCACTGTGGTGACTGATATAAATGAGTATTTATTTAGTGTTTGAAATAAAAAGATTGATAAGTGTTTAATTACATACCAACATTAAAAGTCATCTAGGTCAGGGATTTGATGTACTAGTGAATTGATCAAAGGCTAAAAAAATCAAACAACAAGGGGGAGAGGAAATACTGTAGTCTCACTTCCAGTTTATGTTTTTATTTTTGAGTTTATGTTAGTATATTTTCATATTCTGATGTAATAGAGTACCTGGTAGCCTAAAATGGTAAATGGTAAGCCCTTTCCTTCCATTCATATATTTTTTTGAAAATTTTTCTCAGTGTTGACATTTTTAAAAAATTCTGAAAATTTAGTACTTTAAAAAAAATCATTCAAAAACAAAAAGAAACCCATTTTTGACTAATCTCGAAAATTCTGCTAGTATTAATTTTTAATTTGTGGAACACACACACACACACACACATTACAATCAAGTTGTAATTTTTTGATTTTTAGAATACAAAGATAATTATGATTTATCGGAAGGTACAGAATTATAATGAATTGGAATCAAGCACCAGTCATGAAGTAAAGGAATTGGTTGGTGTTTTTATTTTTGTATTTTGGGTTTGTTTGTTTGTTTGGGTTTTTTTTTTTATATATATTTTTTTTTTTTTTTTTTTTTTTTTTTATAAATTTTTGTAACAAATGCCCTGACTACCTAATAATTACATTTTGCATGTTACTGCAAAGTAAGATAGAAGACACAGATTAAAATGAAAAAAAGCAAAAAACTTTTTTCCTCAGTTCTTTTTAATATAACATATGAATTGTTCCTCGTTTTATATGAGGTTAATGCATCATGCTTGTTTCAATATGATATTTTGTGAAGTTTATAGACATTTATTACATTGTACATAGATTTAATTAAATTCATATTTCTACAATTACAAATGCATATTTTATATTTTGCAGGCAAATTAAACGAAGTAATTTGAAAGCGGCAAACTGCCAGTTAGCAAAAGGATTATTACATAAGATAAAGATTCAACGTCAACGGAATTAGAAGAGTCTGCTAAACGGCTATTGAAATTTCAGTTTTTATCGTGGAACTAAGTTTTTTACAAATGGATTATAAAAGTTAATTATTGGAGTTATACTTGTGTTAATTTTGTGATTTAAATATTTACAGTTTTAATTGTTTGTGTTGTTCAAGTGGAAGCTGTTAGGTTTGGAATTTATTAATCCCTATATCAGATTTTTATCCGTTTTTTATACAGAGAAACAAAAAATATTGTTTTCTTAGCAAAGTTGTTTTCATGCTTTGAGTGGACATTCCATGGATTAAAATCTATTATTTTTGGATTTGAAGTAATTTAATTTCAAAGGAACCAGAGAGGTTTCTGTTGAAACAGGTTATACCAAGGGAGATAATTCTTGTTGGAATTCTGTACCAATGAGGTGGTGTCATATACCCAATAATTGGAAGTCATCATAAGGAGATGTCATGTGGATTATCAAATATAACTTGGCTGTGCTTTAGGCTTTCCTTCTTAATATCAGGTAAAGTATTCAATTTTTAAATATTTACACAGTTATCTCCCTTACCATTTAATTAGTAAGGGGAGATTACTGAATCTCTAAGACACTATTTAGCTATTAGTAGATAAAATGTCATGTTTTGTTGATTTCAAACATTTGAAAAACCATCGTTGTTGGTCACAGTTTGTGCAGTCCTACACCAATTTTATTTTGATAGTTTTGAAAGCAAGTGAGATCTAAAAATGAAGAGTTTTTCATGATTCGACCACAAAAATTTCTAAGCTCAGTCATAAAAAGTACAGAACAACATGTAGTATTGTCCCAAAATACAAAAAAGACAGCATCCAAGTAAGGTTTTTAATGGACAAATGTAAGCATTTTAAATGTACAAGATGTAAAGATTCACTTTACTTTTGGCAATTTGAAGCCTGTACATTTTAGATGGTCTCCAGTGACATTGCATTACTAATCCATAGTCTGTACAGTGACACAGCATCATTAACAGTCTGAACTCTGTACTTTTCAGATGGTCTACATGGCATCATTGACAATCTGAAGCTTTAAAATTTAAAAGGGTTCTCGGTGACATGGCATCATGTAATGTCTATCTGTACATATTTTAAATTTTGAAACCAGCTTTAGTGACATGGCATCATTGATAATCTGAAGTCTGTACATACAATTTTAGATGTTATGATGGCTGATTCTGGGCGACACAGCATCACCGACAGTCTGAAGTCTAAACATACTTTATTTAAAATTTTATAGAGTTCTCATTGATATGGCATCACTGAGTCTTAAGTTGATAAAATTTTATGATGGTCCAAAGTCTGTACATATATATATAATAAAGTTTTATGATGGCCCTCCTCAGTGACATGGCATGGCGTCAGAATTTTTGGGTGAGGGATTTGTTTTCTGTGCAGTGGTATTGTAATTGATACCCCCTTTAATATAAAATTATAATTACATACTCTGATCTTATAAACACATTTTTAATTAAAATTTAATTACAAAATTTAACTATAAAGACACATGTACTCAAAAGAAAATTAAAATACGACACACCTCAATATTTTTGTCGGACAGGTAACAAAGTGGGTGTCATAAATGTAAAATTGAAGTCTAAAGTAAAGTCAACATTCAATTTACAATCAGCTGATTGCAAAATTGACACATATATGCAGTACTGTCCTGTCAAAAATTTAACACTAAGCTATCAACAAATGAAGTCGGTGCTTTACTGCCGAAGGGGTGACATATGGATAGCTAGCGACAGAAAATGCTACCGAGAGATAGATAGCAGCTGCCTATATATATAGTTCACGAGAGGGTGAGCGAGCTGTCAATTCAGAACTTATTTGTTAGTTTAGTGTTAAATTTTTGACAAGCCTGTATTGTTGATAATTGTAAATAAAGTTCTTGTAAAGTGATTTAACTTCAAAGTTTGAAGTTTTCCTATGTGAACCAAGTCAATACTGTACTCGGTAAGATTAGGAAGTCATTGAAAGGTTATTAAGAGATAATTCTAAGATAACACACCTGTGTCAGGTGTATAGGTACCTTGATGGACAGGTAAAAATCTACAGGTGTCAGTCTTGGATGTAAGTTTATCTGTAATTACTTCAAAATGATGAAAACTGATCATAATGTCCAGATAAATTAGGAAAAATTAATATATAACTTTGTGTAATTTTATGGTGAAATTTTCTGATATTTATACAAAATCCATGAAATTTTGAGAAGCTGTCTACGCGAAATGTATAAATGAGACACTAAAAAATTTGAAATCTACGGTAACTCTGCATTCATGTACCGGTATTCCCCTTATTATTTGTACGAGTATTCCCCTTATTATTTGTCCTTACGAATCAAGTACAGTGCCTCTCATCGCTTAAGTTAAAATCTTACTCTGGACAGATTCTAGTCTAAGAAAGTTTGTCAGTTCGCTTGCTGTAGGTCAGTGGTTTTCTCCAGGCACTCAGTTTCCTCCCAACATCTCTGAACTGACTGCCTTGCCTCAATATAAGTATAAGAATCTTGACTGGATGTAATACTCCATTCTTACACTCCACTATATTCTATTTTTTATTACCGGTACTTCAAAACTATGAATCAAAGTTTTTTTGCATATATGCCTGCTTGAAGACGTAAGATTTTCTTATACAAATTAACGAAAAATTTCAGGTAATTTTATTTAAAAAATAAATAAATAAATAAACAAATCTTATATTAATATATATTAATGTATGTTCTTGAATCATTCCATTTTCTACCTTGATAACAAGATTATTTTTCATTAATCTATAATATGTATTTTTGTAACATTTATATATCAATTTACTGCTGAATTAAAATGAAAATGATAACATCATATATATTTGATACATTACCTGGAGTGGTTTTATACGATACCTGATGTAACTTGATTTATTTCTCTATATTAACATTGAGTAAAAGGTGTGTTAAGGTACTGGGTTTCATGAAATTAAAATGAATATAAAATTTCAGTATCGTATAGAGACATATTCTGTACAGACCTGTGGAAAATTTAACACTAAGCTAATAATTTTGTTCCGAATCGGCAACGCATATTGGCCCCTTGTTCTTGCTACATCTTTTCGGCAATTGTGATATGTATCTCCGCAATCACTAAGCTATCCATATCTCAGACCCTCGGCTACCGGGCTTCGACTCCTTTCCGTCAACTCTATGTTCAACTTTTGACAGGTGTGTACTGTATTATATCATTTTCCTCTGTAAAGTCATCTTGTATTAGGATGAAAATTTTGCACCTCATGAATTCATGATCGAGGTTAATGTCCGTTTGTTACATGCAGAAAAATTGTAAAAAAAAATAATAGTAATAAATAAATAAATTCAAAAAAAATTAATTGTGCTTCGACTTCTTTGGGTTAGCTCTGTGTTCAACTTTTGACAGGTCTGTATTGTATAATTATATCCTGGTGAATTGTCATCTTTTGTAAAGTCACCTTGGATTTTCAGGATGAACGTTTGCATATCAGTTACTTGTAGGGAAATTTATTTTAAAAAAGAAAAAGAAATTTGTTATGATTAAATTTTGCACATCTTGAATTCATGATTCAAGTCAATACCCTTTGTTACATGCAGGAAAATTTAAAAAAGTTAAGTAAATAAATTGTGTGCAATGCATCCACAATGGGGTAAACTTTAGGTGACGCTACTAACCTGTCTTGCATATATTGTACAATAACGGTTAAACTAAAAAGTTGCAGGTCAGAGTAAAAAGTTAGTGGTCTTGCGCAGGCAGGTAGACTGGTCTAAATTTCAAACCCTGGACATAAGTGGTCTCGCACAGGCAGGTAGACTGGTCTAAATTTCAAACCCTGGACATATCTTTCAAATTTTGAAACATGGATGAAAACCACTTTCCCTAGACCGTATGATCGGCATATTATTCTGGAAATTTTTATGTGCGAAATTTACAAGAGTAGAAGCTTATTTAACAAGTGATTGTGAACAAAAAACCCACCATAAGATTTTGAATTGTGAATGGGGTAGAATATCAGCCCCAAAACGACCCAGATAGACCCTAGATGGACCCTGTACTGATCAGTCAGAATAAGAAAAAGACCCCAAAAAAACTTTCTATTAAAAAGGAAGTCAGGGATTTTTCTGACCTTTTTGGGAAAAGGACCTTGGGATGAAATTGGGAAAATGCTCAACAAAAATGTAATTTTGGGAAAAATCACAACAACATATTAGAAATTCTAGACCACTAGAATACTGGTAATAGAACAAATTATATCGGTGTTCACAGCAAAATAGCGCTGTCTCTTTTGTCTCTATATAAATCATCCAGCAAAATGTGGGTTAATATAGATTGACATCGTTATCAGAACGAGATATCCTCCGAATATGATGTTGATAATCTTGTAAAAAAAAATGTTCTCAAAAAATTGATAAACATGGGTAATTGGGAATTTTTTACTACAGAATTGGGAAAAAAGTATGTTTTTTTGCATTAGGAATGGGTCCCTTTACCAGACCCTGTGGATACCCAGAAAAATCCCTGGAAGTTTTGTACCGGTATGTCAATAATCTTTAAACCCATAGTCAAGAAATGAAAATTTTGTTGAACATTGCCAAATCAATTTAAAAAAATCTTTATCCTAGAAATTACAATTTGGTATAACCAGCTCCTTCAAAAAATCTATATTTGAAAGTTTCTACTCAACAAATGTTTTACTAATCACTAAACAATTTTTCTTTCTCATGGTTTATTAAGAGTCTAAAGCAGTTTTTCCTGATAAATTTGTTTATAAAATATCTTGTCAGGTAGAAATTAATGTGGAAATCTATATGAGTTATTAATTGACATTGAGATAGTTATGGGATCTGAGAATCTATACAGCTGGTGATGATGAAATACTGAGAAACATCCTTTGTCATTAGTAATGTAAAAATATAAATACTGTGAACATATTTATTTTTGCGGTGTACTAAAATTAGATTATTTGGCGGTCATTTGTATTACACAAAAATCAATACCAAGGGAAATTAAATTATACTTATTGTGTTCTAGTGAATATTCCAAAAAGGCGAAAATTTAACTTCGGAGATATGTCTTAATTTCTATACCTCCAAAAAAAAATACATGTGAAATTAAGTACATTTACAGTATCAAAATGTACATGAAAACCAAATAAATAGCTGTTTTGTACAGTAAAACCTATATGTAAAGATCATTCACAGAACCTTTGAATTATGGCAGTGATTTTGTTACATTTTTTAAAAACTCCCTTATCACTTCTGACTTTTAAATTTAGGAAAATTTGATGCTCTAAAATACTGCATAATGACATGCTTGTAGTAGCTGAGGGTCTTCACTGCAAAGATGTTATATTGTGAGAATATCTAACATTTTGTGTGTAAAGGACAACTACATTTAATTTGCTAGTATATTACTGTTGTTTTGGGAGTTTTAGTGGTCAGATTTGGAAATTTTAATCATTCTTCTCCAGGGGAAACAACCTTTATTCGGTAGTAATTTTAGGCAAATAAAATCACTGTATGGGCTTTATCTAGGATCCATGTATAATTTACAGTTAATCCTGTATATATAAAAATCCCCTATGATGACCTAAGTTCATTAAGTCTCTCTAAAATATCCTTAGTACAGTTATGCCTGTGTATATATAAGAAATCGCCCACAGAACCTTAGTACAGTAACACCTATATAAAAAGATCACCCATAGGACTTATGAATTATGGACTTAATAGACAGGTGGTTTTATACAGTAAAACCTGTATATAAACTCCCCCACAGGACCTAAGCACAGTAAACCTGCATATAAAGACCACCCACAGAACTTATACAGGTGACAGGCTGCGTTATATGGACTTTATATACTGCTGGTCTTATACAGTAAAACCTATACATATAAAAATCACCCTACAAGACCTAAGAATTAATTCAATTATGGACTTTATAGACAGGTTGTGTTCATATAGAGATGAATTAGGTTTCCACTACGGTAATTAGTAGCAAGACTGACACACCCATTTTTGTTACCAGGTCCTATATAGGACTGACACATCCATTTTTGTTACCAGGTCCTATATAGGACTGACACACCCTTTTTTGTTACCAGGTCCTATATATATAGGACTGACACACCCATTTTTGTTACCAGGTCCTATATATATAGGACTGACACACTCATTTTTGTTACCAGGTCCTATATAGGACTGACGAGCCCAATTTTGTTACCAGGTCCTTTATAGGACTGACACATCTATTTTTGTTACCAGGTCCTATATAGGACTGACACACCCATTTTTGGTAGCTTCCAACTTATTTTAAACTTGCACCTTATCACATGTTGTCCTTGGATTTCTGATCAGTTATAGTTATCCTGTTTATTATTATATCTTTTCAGTTATAACTGGATTAGAATGGCTACAGCATCCTGCAGATATTTCCATCGCAAGAGGAGGCGACGCAAGATTTAACTGTTCCGTGAAAGACAGGGGGAATAATTTAGTCACATGGACCAAAGACGGACAAACCCTTTTTGTGAACGACCAAAAATTTACTAGTGATGCTCAATACAGTATAATTGGAGAATTTAATTTGATCATTTCTAACGTGGACATCAGTAACGAGGCGGTGTATACTTGTTCAGTACAAAACCTCGGAGCTAGGAGTGCTTCTCTCACCGTACTAAGTAAGTTTATTCATGAATCACAAAACAATCTGTTATCAGGCCTGACCCCAGTTTCACAATCACTCCTGAACTAAGAAATTTGGCAAATTTGAAATCTTAATAATTTTGTGAAATGTTAAGATAATTTTTGAAAGATAGGAAGCTAAGGTGTCGTTTTGAAGAACATTTAAAGCCTATAGCATCTGCATTTAGTTTTGTCAAAAATGTATATCCATAGTTCCGACAGAGATTGCCAAAAATTACGAAAATTTAGGTTCATGATCTATGTCTGTGTTGGTTGTTTTTTTTTTAAATTTCACTGACTGACTGGGTGTTTTTTCTTGGCTAATAGTCTCTGTGTACCGAGTCTGTTTAATATTAATACTGATGCAGTATATTTCTTCTTTTTTGAAATACAGTAAAGTGTTGTTCTGTAATTGATAATAAAAACCAGTCAGTTAAATTAACCCACAAAAATTTGTATGCTATTAAGTACACTCTGAAATCAGACATTTTGTAGCTCACCTGTGAAAGGCACAACTTCAGTAAAATTACAGCAAGAGTACCTTTAACATGAACATGTACATTGACTCGTTAAGTTACCTGTATTGGGTTCCTTTAAACCAGGTGTTACAAAACAAAATTAATTAAAAATCTTTTCTCTCTCTATTTTTTAACTTTTTGTTATGGAGAATAAATTACTGACATTCTATTTACAACCTAACTTCTCGTTAAAACTATACTACCGGTAATTTGAGTAATTTATACAACATGTAGTTTATAATCCTTGTCATATGTGGCCAGTATTCATTCTAGGATTTTTCAGAGGGGCCATTTTAAGAAACTTTTCTCTAATAAATCATAACATCAATATTTTTCTATTCATGTCATGTTAAATGTGACCCCTAAGGCCTTAACAGTGAAATCATTTTGTAAAATAAGGGATCAATGGCCCCATGGCCCCTTTCAGAATGAACACTTTAGGCCTTTATTGGTTGGCTTGGTATCAGTGTAATGGACTGAGTGGTTTGTAATGTTTATCTGTGATATAGCAGACATGTGAACTAGCACACTAGTTTAAAGTAGATCAGACACATTTGCACAAAACTCGCACACCACATGTTTTTTGTTTAAGTTAAATCTTTAGATAAATTGTGTCACTGGAAATATTTGAAAAAAATGCAAATGCAACAGACAACTTCATGTGTCTATACCATAAACAGTGTTTATAAATATGATATGTCTTGTTTCTCTTATAAATACAAAATGTTATTAGCACCATGACTCTTAAACTGGGCTTGGCTTCAGTGACTGGTCTTGCTGAAAGTTGATGATTTTACCTGGGCACTCGGATTTTCTCTACCATCCTAGAACTGACTGCCTTGATATACATGTACCAGTAAGTTAAAAAAAAAAAAAAGACCATTATCGACTCCACTCTACTTTTACCATTTTGAAATCATAACCTTCCCATTCCCAAATTTACACGGCCAAACTTTAAATGATGTCATCACACAGACCATTGTTTGTACATACTCCTACCATCTGGGAACTTTGTGTCTCAATATTAATAAAAGAATCTTGACTGGGGCATGAAAAACCATTACTCTTTTCCACTTTACTTTTACCATTTCAAATCATAACCTACCCTATTTTACACAAGCCAACCTTCAGGACGTCATCACACAGACCATTGTTTATACATTGACATCACAATATTATCTTTATCACACAATGGTAAAGAATTGCTCAAAATATACCATAGACAATCATAAACAATGATACTTGTAAATATCAAGATATTGAAGTTAAAAATATTCTTATGTCATCACTGTGACATCAACAGATGTTGTGCCCTACTCTCTGTGCGTCTGGGTTTGTTTTCGTGTTCGAATGATTCATCATCCGTCATTTATAGTTAGCGAGAGAATTACGTTGTTGATAGGAAATTACAAAATCAATCAATAAATATATTAATACATATTACGTCTTGTTTACGTTTTGTGTTTTGATAATCTCTGAATTAGAAATTATAGACTTGATCAATAAATTTGAATATATGTATATACATGTACTTTAGGCCTTAAAAAAAATCTGTTTCTGATAACACGACCAACCGTAAATTTTTCTGCATACCCTGAAGTTTTTGTTTTGTGTTTTGATAATATCTGAATTAGAAATTATAAACTAAATCGATAGATATGAAAACTGGTATATATACATTAGGTCTAAAAAATGTGTGTTTCTGGTAACAACCCTAAATTTTTCTGCAAACATATTTATTTTTGTGGTGTACTAATTTTTGCTTATCTTGTGGTTGTTTGTTTTGTGTGGAAATTTATTTAAAGCCAAAAAAAAAAAAAAAAAAATTATATGCTTATTGTGTTATAGTGCATATTTCAAAAACACGAAAATTTAACTACATGGATATGTCTAAATTTCCTATATCGCGAAAAATAAATACACACAAAATTAAATACATGTACAGAAAATGTTGACAGAAACACATATATTTTTCCCTTGGCCTTAAGTCTCTTATTTGTTGGGGTTTTTTTTTTTGTGTGTGTGTTTTGTGATTTGATAATATCTGAATTAGAAATTATAATCTTATTCAATAAATATGAATACATGGATATCTATTACATCTGATTTCTGATTTCTTTTGAAATAATATTGATTCATATTTGTATCTATGATTTTTCGCTCTAATATTTATATAAACTCTATCAATTGCACATATAAACTACCGTATCTATATGGTTGTATAGTGGTGATCAGTTAACATTTAAGTTCATCAATATTTGATAAATATCTTTTTTTTTTTTTTCTTCCGTTTTTTTTTTTTTTTTTTTTAATTTTAAAATTGCTATGCTATTCTTTAGTGTTGGAAATAACAGCCAGTCCCAGTCTCTTGGGAAGGACTGGTTACTTTTTCAATAGTCTCATATATACTTACTTACTTACTTACTTACTTTACTTAGTCCTCTTCGTGCGCATGTGCACATAAGGTCTCTTATATACCACAATAGAAAATAGAAATTATCACGACAAGGATTGGTTGTAAATTTTGTTTCATTTGGAACACTTTGTTCTGTTTCATATAACAAGGGTGCGGAAATCCTATGCCCAACTCATTAGGAATTAAGATCGGACAAGTGGATTTTTTATTTTCCCTGAACAAGTGAATTTTCTTTTGATTGGCGTAAAACTTCAATATAAATAAAAATGTATAAATATGGTGAAAATCCATTGCTTTTTTGTCCCGGAAGTAATTATTCAGTGTACAAAGTCGAATCAAAACATTTTTGCGCTGGCATATTTTACTGGTTATTCATGTTGTGATCAAGACAGACAAATCCAGAGAGAGTGAGTCTGTGTGACAGTTTTTTTTATTTTTTCAGTTATACATAATAGGTCTGTTTTTACAACCATTGTTGTATGGTGTCTATTTTGTTGCTGATGTAATTTGTGTCTTCATTTTTACTTTCAGTCCCACCAGGTAGTCCGTCTTTGTCCATCAACGACACCAGAAGTAGTTTTGTTGAGGGAGACGTAATTTCGCTCACCTGTCATACAGAAGGAGGTAACCCAGCACCCACCATTAAATGGAGTAAAAATAATGAACTTTTACCATCCACAGCGAGCATCAATACACTAGTTCCTCGTGGACGATCATCTAGTCAGTTAACCATTACCCTGGACCGGTCCGATCATCAGGCTCAATATACCTGTGTTGTATTTAATACCCTGAATCAGGACCGACCGCTAACCATAACAAAAGGTCTACAAGTGCAATGTAAGTTTAATATATATAGTTTTAAATAGCTGATTAAAATGTTTACAAGTTTAGTTTAGTTTTAAAAACTACGAGAAATGATGGATAACATTTTTAAAAACCATAATTTTTGTTTTATTTGTGGCAGTATTTAATTTCTCTTTTCTGAAATAAAAAAAACAACTTGGAAATCAAAGTTGGTATTGATAATAATCGAAGGGCACATCATTAGATAAATAATTAAATAAATAAATAAATAAGCAAAGAGCAAATATTCCTTATATTAGCTATAGCCATGGTCAAAGGGAGATAACTCTACATATGATAAAACGTTTTTGAATGTTCACATTTACGGTTTTCTTGTCACCTAGCAACAATAATGCTGTTACTTTTTCATCAGAATAGATCTGCATCTTAAACTTTGTCTCTGTAAAAAGAATTATGATGAATAAAAATGATAGTTTGCCTGTGAACTGTAAAACAGGCTCTGTTACTAGACCAAATGGCTTTTTACCTTTCAAAATGTATATTCTTCGTCTGATCTTATTTTTTATATTGTATATTTTCAGATTCACCCAGTATATCATTTGGAGATTATTCACCTTTAGTTTTACTTAGGGACAGTAGTGCATCCCTTCATTGTAATATAGATGCTAATCCTCGTGTTTCCACAGTTTCATGGACAAAAAATGGAGTTTCAGTATCAAGTAAGTAAAGAATTAAAACTTGATTACTTTATAAATAAAATTTAATTTGCAATGTGTCCATGTACAATTTTTCAAAATATTTTTTTTTATGTTTTTCTGTACATGATTCCAGTGATTTTGTTACATTTTTAAAACCACTTATGGATACTAATCCATGTCTGAATTACAATCCAGAAGCAAAGTAAAAAAAATTATTGGCAATGGCTGTATGAACCCTGTTTTGTAACATTTTTAAAAACACTTATGGATCACATTTGATTTGATTCCCACTCTGGGTGCACCTTCTCACAAAAATGGGTCATCTCCTTTCAGTCAACGAGAGCATTTGACAGCTGATGTCATCTCGTCAGCGCGTGGAGCAATGTCTCTATGAATAGTCGATGTCAAATATTTTATTGAAGCAAAGATATTGCAATTGTAAATACTGGGGTGTAAAACACTTTTACTCCACTCTTCTTGACTTTATCAAAAACAAACATACTAATCCATGTCTGAATTACAATCCAGAAGCAAAGTAAAAACTTTGGAACTGACAAGTCGGGTTAGACAAGTGAACTTCCACCAGGGAAGTGAGGCTGGCTGCTCCGTATCTTGTACATTATATATTGTTCTTTATATTTCAGACATTAATCCCACCTGGACATTTAGCAGTGTTAGTGTGTCAGACGAGGGTGTCTATAAATGTACAGCATTTAACATGATAAACGGGGACCGACGGGAAACCTCCAAATCAATAAATGTGTCTGTGATATGTAAGTATTGTCACATGATTGTCATGTGATACAGAGAAAGATTAATTTACTTTTACTTTATTCTACAGGGTTGGCACAGTCTTGAAAAGTGCTTGAAAAATGAGCCCTGACTGGAAAAGTCCTTGAAAATGAGTAAAAACGTCCTGGAATTCTGTCAGTCTGTCTTGAAAAGTCCTGAAATTCTGTCAGTCTGTCTTGAAAAGTCCTGGAATTCTGTCAGTCTGTCTTAAAAAGTCCTGGAATTCTGTCAGTCTGTCTTGAAAACTCCTGGAATTCTGTCAGTCTGCCTTGAAAAGTCCTGGAATTTTGAACAAATCAACATGAAACTCGCAGTAAAAACGCAGCTGCAACTTAATGATAAATAAAAAGAACATTGAGTTATCCCTCTTTGTCAATATCATTCGTTAGTCTAAGACTTGAAATGGAAAAATTCTGGGTGTTGTTCCAATACAAGAAGGAAACTACAGAGAATAAGACACACAAGTTATTTCCCTTTGTATTACTTCCGACTAACTACAAAAACGGCCAGCAAATGTGTGTTCAACCGTAGGTGGATAAAAATTTACAAATGCGGATTTCAGAGTCCTTGAAAATGGTCAAAAAGTCCTTGAAAAGTCCTTGAATTTTGTCAGGCATTGGCTGTATGAACCCTGTCTTCTGACAATTAACATCCACTGTAATGGCTACAATTCTGATCTTTAGAATTTGTCTTAGGCAGTTGGTTACTTGCTCATTTTAACTCTAATGAGATGTCTTTAGCATGTTCTCTAATGTGATAAAAGTCTACTCCAGGCAGCTCAAGTGAAGGAGATGAAAATTATTTGACAAAATTTACAAATTCCAAGTGAAGTTTAAATCACTAATCAATAATGGCCTAGGGGAGACAACTCTTGTCATAATTTCTTCAACTACATGTCTCTGATATTGGTCCAAGGGAGACAACTTTTGTCACAATTTCTTTCCTAACTGAAAATTTCTAAACTGTTTTATATATATACACATTTTATTCATAAAATATTTGATTTACAAACAAAATAGTTAATATGTGATGAATAGTCTTATAAAGTCTAAATATTTAAATGTTAATTTTTGTAGATAAGCCTAATATTGCTGTCCCACAGACTTACAGTGTTAACGAGTTTGCAACTGCAGTCGTATATTGTAATGTAACAGCCAATCCTGAAGCATTTGAAGTGAAGTGGGAGCGGCCTGAGATTACCATGGCAGCAGGTCACGTGTTACGGATAAATAACATCCAGCGAAGTCACCAAGGAGATTATACATGTATAGCTCAGAACAGATTAAAACCCTCCGGTCAGAGTGAACAGATCGGAATAACGCGAAAAACAACAACTATATATGTGCAATGTAAGTTTATAACCGAAAAGTACAGATGAGATTTGGTAGCTATATAAATTTGTGTTAGTACTGATCAATTGTTAATGCAGGTTTTTTTCCTAAAAGTCCTGAATGGGCAGACTGGTAAAAATAGAAAAATGAAGAAAATAATAAAATTAGCTTTTTATATTGTTATATTGTAAAGATATTTATTTTCACAATGTACTAATTTTCACTTATTTCATAGTCATTTGTTTTGCAGAAAAATTAATACAGAGCAGAAATTATATTATGCTTACTTATTGTGTTAAAGTGCATATTTCAAAAACATGAAAATTTAACTACATGGATATGTCTTAATGTCTAAATTTCTTATACCGCGAAAATAAATACACATGAAATTAAATACCCTTACAGTACCACATTTGAGCAAGCGAATGGAGAACTTCATACCAGGGCTTCGGAAATTTCGGTCCGGCCCGTCGGACATTTTGTACAAGCAAAAAAAAAAAAAAAAAAAAAAGGGTCGTCGGCACAGGGGCAGGACTATGCGTGCAGTGCATGTTGTGGATTATTTTATTCTGACAAACAAACCAACCTATTTTTTTGAGCTACCGCGATTGCCAATTTTAATCCATGTGCGTTGTTACAAGACTAAGACGTTTACTGCTTTTCTAAGCTTCCGCGATATGCTGTTATTATCAGTATTCGTTACTGTCCACGATGCTTGATATTACACGTCCGCCATATTGTTTACTAACAATCGGGAATTTTCGTATTCCGAAGATACACGAATTGTAATAAGAACATTACCGCGAGAGGTTCTAAATAATTCAGGTATCATGAATCACGATATAACGGGCACTGCTTGACGAGGTTCCAATATATTTATGTGAATGAAAGATATTAATGCCGAAACTTTTATTAAAATAAAATTTAATCGCGTTTCTTTATTAATTAATAAAGAAACAGTCACAAAGCGCGTAGTAGGTAATTTTTAACACCCCGCATGGAACCTCTTTGATGACAAACCGTCACCCTTGACCGACACTCGTATGGCTTCCGTAATCAACACAGTTACGACCATGCACTTATTTTTAAACAAACTTACGTTTAAAGAAAGTTATAATGGTTCGGACTGGGAAACAAAAGAAAAAGACACGCGGCACGCGACTACTTAAGTCCACAGGTATTTACTGATTAATAAACAATCACCTGATTATTAGATCTTACTGTTGTTGACAGGTAAACGCGTGGAAAGGACAATACACTTAGTGAAGTCAGGTAGAGTTTAAAAGACCGACAGACAGTAGTTTACTTTCGTCGGACCGAAAACTGATTTGTCCGTTTAATATTTTTGTTGTAAAATTGAAAATGTCCGAAAACAAAAAATGTCCGACTGGCGATTTTTCACGTCGGTCAAAATAATTTTTTGTCGGACATGTCCGGCAAATATGACCGTTTCCGGACCCCTGCTTCATACATATGTACAGTAAAACATTGATTCATCGCCACCATATGTTCAGTCAAATTTTGGCGTTATAAAGAGGTTTGGGGATAAATCGAGGGAGGCCCATAAAGAAAAACATAAACAAAATAGATTTTCGGACTTCAAAATAGTGTGGCGATAAGCGAGGTGGCAAATTTATTGAGGGGCATTATAATGAGGTTTTACTGTATGTCTTTCTGGGTAACTACTTTATGTACTTTTAGTAAAGTAAAAAAAATTACCAGTACTGATAAATTCAAAGTAACTTTTAAATAAAAATGATGAAATTTTGTTTTTTTTTTATATTTGTTGAAAATATTGTATAGTATTTAATATGTTTATTATATTTGTAGATAAGCCAGGGAATGCCTTTATACAGCCGACATCTCCTGTTTTAGTCGGACAACAAATACAGCTCAAATGTATCTTAAATCAGCAAGGTATAGTGTTGACTTTATAGACACATTCTTCTGTCATACTGTAATAACTATATTTTCGCGGCATGATATTTTCGCGATATTTGTATCAAAGTCATTTCGCGGCATGGAATTTTCACGATATCCCGTTGTGAGCCCGATCCCATCATGAGCCCCTCATGTAAATATTCATATTTATTTGATCAAATTTATTTTTGAGCATATTATTTTTGCGATTATTTATGAACTCGCGAATTAACATGCACACGAAAAATTCATGTTTTACAGTATTTATGTGGGGCCTTGGTGGTTGAGCAGCCCTCAAAGTGGGTTTCAAAACTAAGTGGACAGCTGGCCACCAAATTAAATTTTCAGGTGGCCAGTGGAAATTCCAAGTGGCCAGGCAACCTTTTCTCCCAAATAAAGGAAAATTAAGGCATCTTTTAGCTATGGAGAACTAAAATGCTCATTTTTAAAAATGATTTACAATCGCGTACATACATCAGTAGCAATAATGATGATGTAAAGTGTTCATTATGTTGCCTGAAATGGCAACAGTATAATGAAAATTCTGTAACACAAAAATAATATCTGTTCTATAGTCACAAAAGTTCAAATTTAAAGTGAACAAGCTAGCCACCATTTACAAATTTTAGGTCACCAGACACAATTCCAGGTCGATTTGGCCACCATTTTAGTAGACAAAATTGAGGGCTGTCATATCTATGTGGGGTTTTGGTGGCAAAGTGGTCTTAAACTGATAACAGCCTCTCTCACATACAGCTTCAAATATAGCCTTTCCTTGGCATCATAATTGAAGTATTTATAAGTCTATAAAGCAGTCATATCCTTTGTTTGATTTCAAGCTCACTAGGATAGATGACATTAACATATTCTCCAAATTTATGATTACCAGTATCAAGAGGTAGAACATTGTCTATAAATCTGTAATTTGATGACACATACATTGTATTATTCTATGATTATGGTAATTCAATTTTTTTTTAATTATTGACAGATCAAGGTTTTCCAGCACCGACATATGAATGGAAAAAACTGGATACAAACACTGTTTTAAGTACAACCACGTCCACCCTAACAATAGCTAGTGCCTCATTGAGTGATAACGGAAATTATTCTTGTACACCTAAAAATACAATGGGTAGTGGTGGTAGTAGTGTTATACTTGTGGAGGTTTATGGTAAGTTTATAAAATTGTTTTGATACATCTTATCTAACTTCCGGCAGGGATGGAGATTAAGAGGGGCCCAGTAGTCCATGGCCCCCGGGTTTTGTCTGGGCCCCCAAAGTTTTAAAGAGTTTTGTTATGTATTGCTATTGCAACTTCTCTTGAAAAGTGAGCTGGGCCTCTAACTCAAAATAGTTAAGCTTCATCCCTGCCTTCGTAAAATCATGTTATATGAAGCAGATTAAGTACATGTACATAGTTTCGATTTACCTTTTTAAGTTGCTGTTTTGGAAGGGTATCTTAATCATGTGTATGCGTGGAGTACTTCTTACTGAAATAAGGTGCACTCAAGGAGCACTTATTATTGACCCTCAAGTATTGGAAGGATTTCGCATTATTTCAAAGGTGCCCAAAAATTGTTGACGTATGTACAAATGCACATGTTATGACAAGTGGAGCTTGTTTGAATAAATATAAATAACAAGTAAGGCAGTGTTTTATATAATCGATCTTTTAATTGTTTTGATTTTCTAGTTACTTATTAATTTGAAAAATCAATATCAATTATCGTCTGGAGTAGCCCATTGATTGGTATATCGGTATACCGATTTATCATGTCATCCCTTATATGTGAATAGTTTGTGGAATAACAATGTTTAAAATCTGGTAAGATTTTTATTCTCCTTAACATTGTATTTAATTCATTTTGTCTTTCTTTTACTTTCAGAAAAGCCGGTTCTTATAGACAAACCTAGTGACAGTAACACCATTCCAAATACTCGCACTGGCTATTCTTTGCAGTGTATAGCCAGAGGTCGTCCACCTCCGTCCATTAAATGGTTCAAAGATAACCAGCCTTTAGACCAGTTTACCAACCTCTACACAGTTAATAAGACGGTGGCTGCTGGCTCTTCATACAGCTTTGTCACTACAAGTCAAGTTGTCTTAAACGGTGAGTTGTCTTGATAATTTTTTTATAGAAAATCTTAATGAAAATACTGCATGAGGTAGACCTTCAAAATAGACCATATTTTGTTTTTTCTCTAATTTTTTTGAAAAGGGTAACATTCATCGGAAATCATTACAAGTTTCCATCTTAGTACATTTTTAAAGTTTTATTCTCAATACACTTAGTACATTGATATTATCCTCTTATGCTATATTTTAGGAGTTATTGCCCTTTGTTAAAACATTGCAATGATCAGATATATATCTTTTTCATTCCGTCATATTTGATAGGAGTTATGGCCCTTTGTTAAAACATTGCAATGATCAGATATATATCTTTTTCATTCCGTCATATTTGATAGGAGTTATGGCCCTTTGTTAAAACATTGCAATGATCAGATATATATCTTTTTCATTCCGTCATATTTGATAGGAGTTATGGCCCTTTGGTAAAACATTGCAATGATCAGATATATATCTTTTTCATTCCGTCATATTTGATAGGAGTTATGGCCCTTTGGTAAAACATTGCAATGATCAGATATATATCTTTTTCATTCCGTCATATTTGATAGGAGTTATGGCCCTTTGGTAAACCATTGCAATGATCAGATATATATTATTTGCTCATTCTGCCATATTTTGTAGGAGTTTTGGCCCTTTGATAAAACATTGCAATGATCCCATATACACGTTTTTTCTCATTCCGCCATATTTTGTGAGTTATGGCCCATTAATAAAACATTGCAATAATGCCATATATTTGTTCGTATTTATAGGACCAGGCCGGCCACAACAGTTGTTAATGTTAGATGATATTGGAAATTACACCTGTTCAGCGACATCGTCAGCGGATACTGTCTCGAAGCCACTTAGCCACACGCATGAATTATTTATTTTATGTAAGTGATAGCAAAAATATAAGTAACCAATGATTAAGGTGGTCAAAAAAGACAGTGTTTTTGCTTGCCTAAAATTACTACCTAATAAAAATAGTTTCCCCCAAGGAGAAAAATGACTAAAATCCCCAATATGATCCCCAAAATATTCATAACAAACATTGATAAAAAAGCAAATATTTAACAAATTTTCCCAATTTAAACAGCAGAAGATAGTTTTGATAAAACCAAACAAAATCACAGAATGCTTTCCAAAACAATCATCACAAACGTTAAGAGGTATTGATCACGTAGTACAGCAGCTAACCCCATAATGACCGGGATGTTATGACATATTCAATCACTAACTTTGTATCATTACAGAATCTACATACAATAAAACCTCGTTATAATGCCCCTCGATAACTTTGCCACCTCACTTATTGCCACACTAAGTCCCAAAATCCATTTTGTTTTTCTCTCCGTCTCCCCAATTTATCGCCAAACCGCTTTATATCTTTTATGTGTATTTACAGTTCCACCTAAAACAACTACCACAGAGAAAGTAGCAACCTCATTTGGTCATACCACTGAACTACTTTGTACTGCGGAGGCATATCCTATCCCAACATTTAAATGGTATAAAACAACAGTACCAATCACAGCTGGTGGGCGTTACTTGATTGGAAACACACAGATTATATCCGTTTCCAAGGCAACCAGTATACTTCGTATCACCAACGTACGAGCAGACGACTTAGGAGAGTACAACTGTAGGGCCGAAAATGCATATGGTCGAACAACAAAAACTATCATGCTTGTTGTTAAAAGTAAGTAGAGTTATGTCCCTTTATGTGCAATTATGCAAGCTTGCAGAAAATGTATGTAAAAGTGTGAAATCTAGGTCAGAATGTCAAATTTAGTGTTTTCTGTAAGAATTTACAAGTCAATGCAAAAAATATTATACAGTTGAATCTCGTTATCTCGAACTCGGATATCTCGAACTACCGGATATCTCGAACTTTTTTAAAAAGTCCGAACAGAGTTGTTCTTTATTAAACCAAAATCACTCTGGTTATCTCGAACTCGGATATCTCGAATTATCGGATATGTCGAACAATATTTTCGTCCCCTTGAATGAAAATCCTAGGAACATTACACTCGTTAACTCGAACAAAAAATTTAGGAAAATTTAATTTGTTAACTCGAACAAAACATTTTGAGAAATCAAATTTGTCAGCGCCTACAGATTTTTTGGTAGAAAAAACACATTCCGACACAAATAAAATATTTGATTTTGAAATTACAACATTGCACTGACCTCCCAATTTCCTTAAGCCCTTAATTATTATCCCTTGCATAAGCAATTAAACCATCAAGGGGATTAGCAGGTGTTATAATTACTGCCAAGCTGAACATGGCTTCCGAAAACGTGTGATGTGAACATTACTCAATACAACCGGAAGATCAATGTCCGGCCAGGTCTGACCCAAGACTTGAAAGTGGGTTTTGACTGTTCTTTCCCTAAGCCCTCGGCATAATAAAATGAAAGTCATGGTTCTTTTGGATGGGAGCTTAAAATAAACGAGGTCCCGTGTCACGATGGGCTTGGCACGCTAAAGAACCCTGCTGTATAATGCCATCAGTTCAACACACAGGCAAAATTTCTGCATCTTTGTCTATAGCTGGCAATGTCCCGATATAAGTGAAATATTCTTGACTGAAATGTTAAACACCATTACTTACTCATTCACTCACTCTGTTTTAGGTCGGCCAGAAGCTCCTAACAACATATCAATGATATCTAAAACCTGGGAGTCTGTATACCTGAGGTGGATAAGTGGCTTTGATGGTGGAGAAACACAGTTGTTCTACATACACTTTATCAGTATCCCGTTTAATGCTCATGGAGCCTGGAACGTCTCCGTTATACCACCGCAGGGATTAAAATTTAATGTTACTCGTGAGTATACTTTGTCATTCTGCAGTATCAAGGAGCCTGGAATGCCTCTGTTATACCACCGCACCTCACGGAGCCTGGAATGTCTCTGTTATACCACTGCAGGGATTAAAATTTAATGTTACACATGAGTATCAGTTATCATACGGCAGACTGTTTTTTTCTATTGGCCCATATTTTGAATGAAATCATGTATTTTGAAATAAAATAGGATTAAAGCATGGTTAATGGGAGATAACTCTTAATTCTTAAAAATTACACTGTTTGGTTATATATTTTTGTTTAATAGATTACCTCCCTTTGTACTTAAACCTTATTTGTATTGTTAGTATGTGGTGGTTTTTTGGGTTTTTTTTCCTCCACAAGTGAGAAAAATATGCTGCTGAAATTGAATTTGAAAATCCTTGAAAATTAAATATCAATAGATTAATATAATAAATAACTAAAATTTAAATCTATATTACACAGGTTTAATGCCCTACACAACTTACGAGTTCAGAGTTTATGCTGAGAATGCGCTAGGAGCAGGAGAAAAATCTGAACCTATCACCATTAGGACTAATCGTAAGTATTTATTAGAGTTATCCTCGTCATACAGTCTGACATAAGACACATCTATCCCCGAGTCTCACTATATCTAATCATCGTCACGTCCTACTCTCATGACTCCTTGTATTAGGTCATTTTTCACACAGTCCGACATAATTCACATCCACCCCTGACTTTCACTATATCTAATCGTCATCACGCAGTTTTAATGAAGACATGGCTACTACAGTGATCCCTATATTTGGTTTTAGGTATTCTGTTTTTACAGGTAAATTTTAAAAAAAACCATATTAGCAGCATGTTCTCATAAAGTCATTTATTATAAACAGGTTTTAATTTCTCACGAAATCCACTGTATCATAGCTAAAATCACAATTTCTGATAAGTTTTTGTTAAAAAGAAACCTGTTTCAGCTAATTTAAAAAAAAAACTTTAAAAATTATTATATTTTCCAAAATTTAGGAAATTTGACTGGCAATTAATAATTTTAAAATTTGTAAAAACCTAGATATGCATGTATTTGTAATGTATTATTAATATTAAACATAGACTTCAAATCACAAGAAATACTTGTTCTGAAAACTAATACATATCTATATTATTTCAGCCTTGGAATTCCCGTCCATTAGCTATGTCCCGAAGTACAAAGTAGAAGACAGAAGTTTACATTTATCCGTGAATGTCAATGATTCCTACTGTGTTCGTATAAAAGTCAGTAAAGATGGCGGTCGGAACTGGAAAACTGTTGTCATAGAGAACGCTGATTGTTTCGACGTTAAGAGTCAAATGTTGACAATACCAGAAGATGGAGTGGATAAATTAAATATTTCCCTGTGTTTGCTTGATAGGCAAGATGTTTGTGGCTCTCACATGTCAGCACAAATAGGTAAGTCCTTACCCGGTTAAATCATATACACCAAAACAAATCAGTTAACAGTCTGCACATTGGCCTACAGGTCATGTATAGACATTATGCTCCGACAATCATCACAAAAACAGTTTGATGTTTACTACTAGGTCATTCCTTTGCCAGACTAGTGTAGTGAAAACGGTGGGACAACTTGACACCCCATCAGGGATGAAGATTAGCAGGGGCCCAGTAGCCAATGGCTACTAAAAATCAGTCTGGGCTGCCTCATGTTTTATTACTATTAAACTTTTCTGAAGTGAGCTGGGGCCCCTAATTCAAAATAGTTAAGCTTCATCCCTGCCCATACTGTTGGTTTAGAACATTTGTATAAATTGGACATGTAATTAGACTTAAAAACTAATTTAGCAGTTGATCTTTAAATAGATTCTAGTGGAGTATTATGGTATTTTGTTTTTAAGTTTTTGATTCAGTTCTGATATAAAGGAATCTGGAGTGCTCGCAGAAAGTAAAAACCATTGCAAACATTTCACACTAGGATCTGCCTGTGTGTGATTAAAACCCAGGTGGTGAGAGGCACTGTGGTCTGTAAATGGGTACTTTATACCTCTGCCACTATAAAAACTAGAAAAACTGTGAGCCACAAGCTCACAAAAAATACCCCGCTCCCCCCACATAAAAAAATACATCGGATCAAATTTTTAAATAGGAGGTGCACATCTACATTATATCATAAAGATTGTGTGAAAGTTTCATGAAAATCCATTGAAGGGTTTAGGAGGAGTTGCAGATAAGAGATAGATACCCTAAGGTGTAACGAAGGGACGGACAACCCTATCACTATTACCCCCCACCCACCCCCACCCCCCCCCCCCCCCCCCCCCCCCACTTTTTAAGCATAAATATACTGTTTTAATGCTGATACATGTACAACTTTTAATTTAGACTAAAAGATTTTTTTATGACATTCATATTTTGTTTATTTAAAAAAAGGAAGACAAAATTTAATGTGTTATCATTTTAAAGATAATGATAGATTCGTCTTCATTTACATAGGAGTTATCTCCCTTAGATGACCACATCGCAAAGAAAAAATTAATAACCTAAACAACCCATAAAATTATTACCATAATTACTTAAAAAAGAAATACCTGATGTACAGTAAAACCTTAATTCATTGCCACCATTTGTTGAGCAAGATTTTTACATTGTAACTGGGTTTTGTGATAAGTTGAAGGGGACTTTATATACAGAAAAAAATATAAGATTAAAATACTTTGGCAGTAAGTGAAACAGCAAGGTTATCAAGGGGCTTTATAATGAGGTGTTACTGTATAAATACCTCTACTGGTACATGTTTATTTATTTAACCTATCTTGTATATTAGTTCTGCATCTGTTTTTTTTTTTGCATTTTTAATTTTATTTAATTAACATTCCAACATGTTGATATTTTAGGAGACTATAAATATTATTTTATACTTGGTGTATCTGGTTATATATAGACTGGATATATGTGTGTATAACATTACAGGTTGTTTTACCATCATTATCCAGACAGATTTATTTTTCGTATTAAGAAATAATAATGTAAAAATGATAATTATTTTGCTTTATTTATGGAGAGAAAGATTTTTTAGCTTGCTGCGGAATGAATTATAAGCACACTGTACTCCATTACACAGAAAACAGAGAGCAAGAGAGAGAGAGAGAGGGGGGGGGGGGGGAGAGGGAGAGATTGTTGGTTTATTGAACGGGGTTTTACATCCCAGTCAAGAATTTTTCAGTTACCAATATATCAAGATGTTACCAGCTAAAGGTGAAGTAGCATGAGAGAGAGGGGCTATGAGATGAGAGAGGGAAAGGCTATGACAATATGGAGAGAGAGAGAGATTATGATGATATGTGAGAGAGGAGTGAGGCTGTGAGATGACAGAGGGGAGCTATGAGATGTCGCGGGAGAGAGAGAGTATGAGATGATAGAGTTTCAAAATAACGATATGGGAGAGAGGGGTGAGGCTATGAGAGAAAGCAAGAGAAGGGGATTTGATGGGGATTTGTCAAACTGCTGTTTAGTGTTTGTTTGTTACTGTAATATGAGACTGTTATTAACCATCATATTACAGGTAAGAAATATACTGAACTGATTATAATTCTCAAAACTTTAAAAGTAAGAGAATGTTTCAAACTAGAACTATAGGATGTGTGGTAACTTTGTATTTTACAGGCTACGGAATTGTCCCATTGCCTTCCAGTATGTATATTAAATATCATATGGCTCTCAATGTGTTACATCATCAACATCAGCTGTTACCTCTCAATAGATAAATATGTCTCTCATCCTTTAAATGTCGATTCAAATAAGAAGGAAAAAAATGAAGAAGAGGGGTGAAAAAAATAGGGAAGCCAACTCAAGTGAGTTATACTGAAAATTATAGCCTATAGATAAATATGTTTCACTCATCCTGTGAAGATCAATAAAAGTGAAAAGAAAGAAAACAAATACAAACAACAAAAAATAAATAAAACAAAATGAAAAATAACAATTACGGTACCCAGTAAATTTGGTAATAATTGATTGTTTTATCAATAGTTCACAACTGGGAGGAAGAGAAAAATAATGAAAGATAGGAAAAAGCAACAGCAACAACAACAAAACAGCAAAATGATATCAGAAATGATTGTGTTTTATCAGTAATTTTCACAGCTGGAGGGGAATATAACAGTTTTGCTTCAAGCTAAAACTTTTGTCTGTGTGTCATACTCAATAATATGTATTTTGAACATTTCTGGCTGACAATAGTGGATTTCACTATGATTATAGATTATCTCTATATTTATATGAGATAATCAATAAACCAGTGGGACTTTTATGAGAAATCATTTATTGATATCACAAACTAATTATAACATCTTGCGTCAATGGACTCAAATCTGAATCAACTCCGTTAAAAAACAATAGAGGTTGATTCATTTAAAATCAATTTTGTTTCAACTTTATTGGTAACTGACCTAAGTCAAACAAATCTGAATCGACCCAGTTAAAAAAAAAGAAGGTTGTTTCATCTTTAAAATTATTTTTGTTTTAGTATTATCGGAAACTGACCTAAGTAACAAATCTATGTCAAATCTTGATCTACTTGATTAAAAAAAATATTCATTTAAGATCAGTGTTGTTTAAGTTTTAGCTTTTCCTATACCCTTTATTTATTGCCAGAATTAGGAGTCATTCCCAAAGTTTAAAAAAAAAATGAACATTTTTTCTGAAATAGAGAAAAAAATGCAAATCCAATTCCGCTTTTCTCCCTGTTTTGGTTTTTCTGGAATAAAATTCTGTCCTTTACCTTCTCAGAGCTAAGTGCTACCTACTAATGAGAGTCAGAATTAGTGTTTTAATTTCAATAATTTTCCTAATGGAGTCAAATTGAAAATTCACAATTTGTGTTGGAAAAGCCCTGTATTGCGCCTTAGTAACTAGTCTTGTTGATGATGTAACACATGTTCAGCCTTCCTGTGTTTTTTAAAATTAAAATAAAACATTTAATTAACATCTTAATTATGCAGGGTTTTGTACACATCTAACACAGCACATTATGCTAACTGTCCATAATAAAAAGGACATTTTATATATATATAAAAAATCAAAATAATAATAAAGGAAAAGAAGTTATAACTGAAATAAGATGGTGTTTCAAAAGTATGCCCCAAACGAACCCCATCTTGCAAATCAAGGATTTCCCAATCATGTGAATAATCAAAATATGAATAGCCAGTGGCACATTTACTCCACCCAAATAATGTACCTTTTTTAAAAAGTTGTCCCCCAGATGGAAAATCCATATTTTCCAGATCATATGCATGATCAGATCAAATTATGAATAGCCACTGGCACAAAGATTGTTCCAGTTAAGTTTGATCAATATCTGTTAAACAATTTTTGAGAAAAGTGGCAAAATCATAACAGTAGAAATGGAGTAAAAACTATTTGTCCCCTCTTCTCCCCAACTAGTGCTCACTCCTTAAGTGGGAGGTTGTGGGTTCAATCCCCGGCCGGGTCTGACCCAAGACTTGAAAGTGGGTAGTGACTGTTCTTTCACCAAGCACACGGCATTACGAAATAAAAGTCACGATTCTTTCGTATGTGAACTTAAAGTAAACGAGGTCCCGTGTCACGGTGGGCTTGGCACGCTAAAGAACCCTTCTGTATAATGCCATCAGTGCAACGCACAGGCAAAATTTCTGCACCTTCGCCTATAGCTGGCGACGTCTCAATATAAGTGAAATATTCTCGACTGGGTCTTTAAACACCATTACTCAACTCCTCCCCAACTATTTGGGGTTCTGGCATAAGAAAGAAAAGAACTATATTTACTTGGTACCTGTATTTATATATGTATATGGTATAAACTATTTAATCAAGAGATTTTCATGATTTATTTAGAATATTATGCTTATTATTTATTAATTAGATCATTTTCTGGATATGTATAATCATTGCCTGCTTTTCAACGAAAGAGGGGGGGGGTATTAAATTAATTTGAATGTCAATCCTTCCTTCCGTCATTCGGAATTCTTGTCTGTGCCAATTCTCCAAAACTATATGCAAAGTATCAATATAGATAGGAGATGTGCATATTGTTAACCCTATTTGGATTGCTCATTTTCCTCTGGAGTTATGGCCCTTTGAAGATAAGTCCAAATTACAACAACAAAAAAAGAACCTGTTGGCAGGGAATCCTACTTCACTGAATTTGCTTGTGTTTTTTTTTTACTTGTGTTAAGAGTGATAACTGTAAACAAAGAGCACATCAGATGAGATGAGGTAGTTGGTTGTTGTAACGTTTATTGTCACATCAGCAATATTTTAGCTATTTGCAACAGAGTTAGGGGTAGTTTATTAATCTCTAAGGATTAATCTAAGAACAAGTTCATGAGATGTGTGAGTGTGTTTTATGGCCCGCCTTGTACTAGCATGCACTCAGGATGATTCTATGGTGTTAGCTCTCTAAGTCAGTATGTCACATACCACTCCCTTAGTCACATTATGCTCACACTGGGTGAACAGTCAGTAATAAGAGTAATGATAATAATAAATGGAGTACAGTAAAACCTCGATTCATCGCCACTATTTGTTCAGTCAAATTTTGGGGTTATAAAGGGGTTTGGCGATAAATTGAGGAAGGCGAAAAAAGAAAAACATAAACAAAATGGATTTTGGAGTTTCAAAATGGTGTGGCGATAAGCAAGGTGGCATAATTATCAAAGGGCATTATAACGAGGTTTTACTGTATTGTTGTTTCACACCCAAATCAAGATTTATATCAAGTCGATCCTTTTTGGATGATTGAAGAAACCAGAATTCTTGGAGAAAACCACTGACCTTCAACAAGCCAAAAGACAAACTTTCTCATGCTAGGATATATCAGAGTGGGGTTTGAGAGACACTGTAATACCTAAGCATGCATGTGCTTTAGACAACTTGGCCACAGAGGCCCAGAGAAATGTGAAGGTAAAGTTAACATCTGTCCCATCCATCCATCCATCCAAGAAGAAATCTTGTAGTCACAAACCAATATAAACTCACGACTGATACCTCATACATCAAGGTCCTGAGAAATGCTGAGGTTAAGTTAACTGGTATCCCATCCCCCATTCAAGAAGAAGTCTTGTACCCTTGGTCTTTTGCTGTCATGGAAACCAGTACTCAGAACTGACAATCCTATAAACATGGGATAAACTTTAATTTTAACTATAACATAGATTTATTGAGTAATCATTTAAAATCTTCTCTTGTATTACTGGTTAAGTTTTGTTTACTTTTTATCTTAAGATTGTTTATTTACCTGTCACAGGTAAAGGTGATTAGGTTTATAGTCAAACAACATCAACCTGTCTGCTTGACCTTTGATTTAAGTACAGTGTATTTATCATGGACCAGTATATTTATGTATAGGGAACATTGGTGTTCATTTCGTCTACATCATGGGAAATATGTTTATGTATTCGCTGGGAGTCCTAACACTACCCATTGATGGGGTGAATCATCGTACCAGTATATAAATATTCCTAATGAAAGGTCAAGCTGGCAGGTCAATGTTGTTTACCTATATCTACCTGTAACATTTACCTGAGAAATCACTGACTATTGACATTCAATTTACACCCTACTAATGATTTTTACAAAAAATAAATAACTTTTATTGATATAAACTTGCTGTAATCTGTCTTAGTTCTCAACAGTTTCAGTGTTTTCATTTCCAGTAGCCAAAATCTTCCTTGGCGACTTAACTACTATTAATTTCTGAGAAATTCTTACAAAAAGTAATCTTATTTTTTTTTTAGCAATTTTGTGAAATAATACCTTTTTAAAAATGAACACTATATTTTTACAATTTTTGGAAGTGTGGTTACTAATCATTTTAAAGTTGTGGAACCTAGTGGTGATGGTGTTGGTTATCTTTGTGTGGCGGTTATTGGGGTGTGGCGATCTGATATAGCTACTGCAGCCAGTGGTCACATGAGGTTCTTGGTTTAATTTGTGATTTATGATCATAACTTGAGTTATGTAATCCAGATTTAGTTTTGTTGGTTGAATGTTGTATAATGTCGCATCAGCATTTCTCAGCTATTAGTGACAAGAGCATATGGTATTTCGGTACCTTGTATTATTGAGCTCACAGACCCTGTATGCCACAAACAAGCATTGCTCCCAGTCACATTATTTTGACACAGGTCTAGGATTGTGGAGTAATATTGAGTACCTAGAGAGAGCCACTTGCCAAGCAAACTGTCAAACTGCAGTTACTCAAGATAGATTTTAACTGAACAGTCACATTACCACCTGTTTATAAACAAAACATTGAATTATATTCTGTCAAAGTAATTACAAGTAAATTTTTGGACACTCAAAACCAAGTTATGGAAGAGAAATATTTACAAAAATTGAAAACACCCCCCCCCCCCCAAATAATAATAATATACAAATATTTGTTTTTACAGACCATATAAACCTTTCACCATATTTTAAAAAAGATTTTGACAAAATTTTGAAAATAATAAATAAATAAAAATATGTAAGAAAATCTGCCGTGCTTTATCAGAATTTCTTTAACTAAAATCATATGAATTTTTTATCATTACTTAAAATCTTATGAGGGTTTTTACTATTAATAATATTTATTTGTATGTTTGTTATTTATTCCTTGCAGGCAGATTTTCACACTTTGGTTGGTCTGTTGGGTGGTTGGTATGCACTTTTTTCCCCATTATGCCCAGTAACAATGGAAGGCCACAGAACAACAATCAGGGTTGTTTAGATTTCTTGATCAACCCATTATCCCTATGTACAACACAACCCTTTTATCTGTCAAAATGCATACCTTATTTATTTCAATTAATCCTGTCTACCCCTGTTTAAATAATAATTAAACCCAAGGAACTGCAATTAATCCTCTTACAAAGGTCAATCCCATTAATCATATTAGGGGTGGTCAGGTTTTACCTGCTGATCTAAGGTATGGAATAATGATTAGTGCTCTAGGAAATAAGGTAGATACTAGAGCTTAACCAGGTCACCAGGTTTTTATATACACACAAGGAAAAAAGATAAATGGCCACTCAGTATGGAGGAAATGTTTAGATTTACACATTCTGTAGGAATTATTGCCCCAGTGTGAGGTCTATTTATTAATTAACAGGTCGTTATTACACTTGTGCATTATTAGATGTGTGTATTTCTGGTGGAGTCTCATGTGTAAAAGGAATATGTGAATCATTTGTGTATACAGTATATATAAGTTCTCTACCTGGTGTAGATAGATATATAGATATATATATAACATATGAACAGGTAGCCTGAAGAAATGACAGTGTACTTGGTAATATTGAACACCAGATTTGTGTAACACAGGATTTATAAATATCAACAATCTGGAATCAATTTTATATGTTGTAATATTCACTCATCACATCATCTCACCGTGGGATTTATATATATACCTCACAAGTATGAAGATAGCTGTGACTTAGTCCTGTTTTTGTTTTGTACCAGACATTAGAGAGTGGTTTTTCTGAGTGATTTAGGTGGCCATGTTATTCAAAATCTGTGGATGATCAACTCGAGATACTAAAGCTGCTCTTTTGAAATAACGAGCTTGATGTTGAAGTGTACAGATTTTGTTTTTGCGGAACGAAGAACAGGATAAAGTTTCTACAATGTCTGGAGGTATAACTCATTAGAATATAGTCTTTACAATTATTTCAAAGGTGATTTCCATCAATAAATGTCTTTGTAGGCTTAAAAATCTGAAAAATATCTGAAAAGAACAGTTGCTACCTATTTTCAAGTCTTGGTCAAACCCCAGCTGGTGTTTGACCCCACAACCTTCCACATTTGACCAAGAAGATTTACTGTATTATTATGCACTTGGTAGATTGTGAGTTCAGAGAAAATGAAAACTATCTCTTATTGTCACTTTTAGAAGGTGAAATCTTTCCCTTTTGTTTCTGGACTAATTCTCATCCAGTAATAAAGGGCTTTGGTGTAGGAGGGGTCTAAATCACATGTTTAAGGACCAAAGTACCCCGCTTATCAAGCCCAAGGTCTGAATCCCACTCGGGACAGAACCATAGTGGGATCTGGGAGAAAGTTTATCAGTTCACTTGCTGAAGGTTTGATTTTCTTTTTCCTCTGCCATTCCTGAACTGACACTCGGGTAGAAGACACCATTACTCCATTTCAGTTAACAGTATATATATGTAACAGGCGGTGGTTGTGTGTGAAAAACAAACTTCTAAGTTTGGAATTAGGGACAAAACTCGGCTGGCCTTCATTTATTTTCGTCTAGCACCACATAGAAGTGGATGAGTTATAAGTTACAACTTTTAATGTTGTTTCCCCTATACATTCCATTACCAGTAAATTTTAACATTCAGGGATTTATCAAGGGCCTATTTAGGGTCGAAATTCTGCCCCATTCCCAATGGAAAAAACATTTATTTTTTCCCAAAAGGGCTGAGAAAATTTTCAATTAGAAAATCGTACCAGATACATAGCTGAAGTCTGGCCATAAATGTGGCGCTGCTTTTCTCAACCTTCAATCAACTCAATACACTAATAGCATTAGATTTAATCATTAATGACATCAAAGATTTCCCAAAATGAGCAAAAAGTTGATAGTTTTTCCCAATTTTTAGTTAGGGGGCTTTTCCCAAAAGACCCTGATAAATCCCTGACATTCTGGACACTCGTACCATCAACTGAGATGGTCATGTAGTTATATAATCAGGGTAAATCTCTGGGGTCAGTGGTTTTATCTGGGCACTCTGGTTTTCTCCATCATCTCAGAACTTGATACATAGAACACCATTTCCCCAACACACACCTCTGCGTCTTCCTCTGCCTGGTGAAAATTAAGTCTTTGTTTCAGTTTTTAAGGAAATAGAAAAATGCTAAGTCAGGCTAACTGTAAAATATGGTAAAATAGCTTTTCCTGTTCTGTTACCTTGTGTTAAGTAGGGTTTATAATCCCAGTTACACTATATATTTGTGATAAGAATAACCACCTGTGGATTATCCACAGTTTACATGATTATCCTTGATATCTTGAGATTATCTTTTAATTCCATGACATTTAAAATTTAAAAAATAATAACAAATGACATCTTAAAACTTAATGTGAGAAATCTACTACACTATATAGTAACTTAAACCATAAACTTGTAGCAGGTCATGGTGGAAGGGCGGTTAAAGTGCATGTCTTACTACGGAGAACCTTGTCAGTTATATCAAGGTTTCCACAAATTTGAAACAATTAGTAGCCAAATTTCCAAAATTTGTGAAAATATAGTCCTTTTTAAAGCATTTTTCCACAAATTTGCTAAAATAGGTTACTTTTTGAAAGAATTCCTCAGAAATTAGTAGCCATTGGCGTTTTTGGCTACCAGGAATGGAAACATAGGTTATATGTACATTAAGATTAAAGATAGGCTAGGTTTCCACAAATTTAAAATAATTAGTAGCCAAATTTCCAAAATTTGTGAAAATATAGTTCTTTTTAAAGTATTTTTCCACAAATTTGCTAAAATAGGTAACTTTTTGAAAGAATTCCTCAGAAATTAGTAGCCAATGGCGATTTTGGCTACCAGGAATGAAAACATAGAATAGGGTCTGTCCTCTTAGGTACCGTATGGTTCTGTAGGATCTGTACCAATAGTAATACATATAAGAATGGTTTGTAATAACTACTTGTGTTATGTTATAGGGTACCCGTAACCTTTTTTTATCTGAAAATCTATTGAAAGTTTATTAGTTTGCTTGCCAAAGGTCAGTTGGGTTCAAACCCCGGCCGGGTCTGACCTAAGACTTGAAAGTGGGTAGCGACTGTTCTTTCGCTAAGCACTCGGCATTACGAAATGAAAGTCGCAGTTCTTTCAGATGGGGACTTAAAATAAACGAGGTCCTGTGTCACAGTGGGCTTTGCACGATAAAGAACCCTGATGTATAATGCCCAGTGGATTTCACCAGGCACTCGGGTGTCCACCACCATCAAATAACTGACTGCCTTAATTTTAGTAAAAGATCTAGAATCATGACTGGAATTAATACTCCACTCTACTACTACCATTTGTGTAACCTAGAAATTTCTGACAATATCTCCCCAAGGAGAACCCTACAATAATTTGAATATAAAAGTTAGAAAATTAATTATTTAGGCTGATTCACTCCAGTTTGAATGTTCAGTTCTTAATCACATTCAGTATCCTCCCCAGGGGTAGGTCATGTGACCCTCCCATTACTGATTTCCCTCCATGCATCAGAACATAAATAAGAACATCCTGTTGTAGCTTGTGACATGTTGTATTGTCATATAGTTATAGCTAACTTAAATAAATAGGGCACCTGTTGTCCACATAATTTACTTAGTGGTCATCCATCATATGTCCATTTGGTCACTAATTGCTGTAACCTTTTAGTTGAATGTTTATTTATGTGTCTAAAAGATAAAGGTACATTTATTTCTTTGTGTCAAAAATGAACAGGAAATTTGAAAGGGGGTGAATATATGGGTCGGAAAAAGAGTTTATAAATTTTAACATTGTTATGATAATTTGTTTTAAAATAAAACACAAAAAAAACTTGAATTTACTTTTTACACAGTGTCACTTTCAAGGGTCCAGCTCCATTTTTGAAAGCCTCATGAGCTTGGAAAAGGGTGAGAGAGAGAGAGAGAGAGAGTAAGAGAGAGATATTCCTGCATAAACAGTAGTTCTATGTGGTATAGGATTAACAGATAGGAATGATTTTGTAGGGTATATTGTGTATATGTATTTATAACAACCCTGTACAGTACAGACCTATCAAAGAGTTTAACACTTATCTAACGGAAAGGCGTCAAGGTTCAGCTTTCCAGAAATGGAGAGCTAGACTAGTGACAGAAAAGTTGCTAAAGATAGTACACAACTGCCCAAAAGCCATCGAGATATACCATAACTAACGGAGAGTCCAGCGACCAATTCAGTACTAATTCTTTAGCTCAGTGTTAAATTTTCGCCATGTCTTTACTGTATATAGATAGGATTTATACACTAACTGTGTAGATATGACAATGAATGGTGCTGATTTCTAACTCAGAAATAATCTTCTCAGACCGGTCAGAATTAATCCCTTGAGATCAAGTTGTCCCAGTGTGTACTTCTGACTTTATCACCATAACTTTGATATAGTCAAGCAACATTGACCTGTCCATTTGACCTTTGATTAAAATACAGTCCAGTCTGCCTTAAAGGACACCTCTTTATAAGGGACACCTGCTTATAAAAGCCAGTAGAATTGTATCCTAGTTGTTTTTTATTCATATTATTTTAAACTTTTTATAAAGGTCACCTATAAAGGCCGCTTTAACTGGTTCCCTTGGATGGCCTTTACAGACAGGTTTGACTGTACATGTATTTATTATGGACTAAAGCGGGCATTAAGGAACACAGGTGTTTATTTCTTCTATATTACAGAAAACATACATTGTTTATGCTAGGTTTCCACAAATTTATTTCATTATTAGCCAAATTTCCAAAATTTGTGGAAATATATTGGGAGTCCTTTTTAAAGTATTTTTTCATAAACTTGTTAAAATATGTTACTTTTTGAAAGAGTGTCTTAAAATTAGAAGCCACTGGTAATATTGGCTATCAGGATTGGAAACTTAGGTTCATGCTAGGTTTCCATAAATTTAAAATAATTAGTAGCCAAATTTCCAAAATTGGTGAAAATATAGTCCTTTTTAAAGTATTTTTCCACAAATTTGCTAAAATAGGCTACTTTTTTAAAGAATTCCTTAGACATTAGAAGTCATTGGTAATATATCAGGATTGGAAACATAGGTTCATGTATTAAATGAATCCTAACACTACCCATGTATTGGAATAAAGCGGGTAGGTCTATAATTCTGATTTTATCACCATTACTTTGGTATTATCTGTGAATCCAACACTAACCATGTAATCAAAGGATCATCGTAATGAAAGGTCAAGCAGACAGGTCAATGTTGTTTGCCTAATCTACTGATTTTATCACCATAACTTTGGTACTGATTTAATTACACACATTTGTAAACATTAAAAGTAAAATATTTCTGCTACCTAGAATTTATATTAAACAAAAGATAATACTTAAATACAACTGATTACAAGGTGTGTTTGTTTACTTACCTCTGGGTGGCTTTCTGTGACAGAATTATGTGAGGAGTTATCCCTCTTAGGAAATGTTTTTATTTGTTATCTCCCTTGATTAGATTGTCATTCCAGTAACTATGTGTGTTTAAAATTGATTGTTAATAAAGTAGTAAGACAAATAGAATATTTTTGGACTGTAATTAGAGATATAGAAAAATGGTATCATTGTCAGTAAGGTCTTATATCACTTTGACTTAGAAGGATAATTACATGATTATCTCCCTTAGTATTTCATGGGCCCCAGTGGTAGAGTGTGGTCTGAAGTGCTCTCAGCACAGTGCCTGTCACTGCCTAAGTTTGAACTCTGCTTGGGTAGATTCTAGTCACTTGCTGAATGTTAGTAGTTTTTCTCCTGGTAATCCACATCCTCAACCATTCTGGAACTGACTATTTTAATACAAGTAAAAGAATCTTGACTGGGATGTCAAACACCATTACTCCATTCAAATGTAGGACACTAATTTTTACTGAACATTTTTCTCATATATAATTATTGGAGATTATCATAAGTTTGTTTACATTTGAGTAACCTACATATGTTTATATATTTTTTGTTGCCATGGTGATATATATATACAAATGTTTGGATCAAGTAACTCCTACATCTGTTATGTATAGGTTTAGTACATCATATAAAACATATGTACGAAAACAGAAAAAAACTTGTTCTTCATCATATCAGTCACGGTTTATTACTCTTAGTTATTCCAGCTTTCTCGGGATTCTGGCCTTGGCGCAGCATAAAAATATGGCGTATGTTGACCTCAAAATTCTACATCATTTAGATCTTGAGTATCATGTTACTCAACAAATGTTTCCGTCAATGAGAGGTCAGGGGTTCCATTCCCATTCTGATTAAACCTGCAAGTTCTTTTGCAAATCTTTTAACATTAGAATATATAAGTCATATGGCTCAATGAATGAGGTTTTTAATTTTTTTAAAGTAATGAGTCCAACTTAATGACCCAGTGAATGGTATTTTTAATTGTATTTTTAAAGTAATGTGTCGAACTTATGGTTGGTCGATCCCTTTCAACTTTCAGCAAGTAAATATACCGGTAGTGTTTTCAACTCTGAATTCTATTTTAATCTCTTCTAGTAAAATTTAAGGATGAACTTCCATTTCTGCCAATTCTGGTACCCCCTCTGAAATTTTATTGTTGACTGGGAAAGTCTAAACATGAAGGAATCAAATTGTTTGGATAAAGTGTGATAAAATAATTTTTCAAATTTTTGAACATAGTATTTTATGGGTGCAGGGTACAAAAAAGAAGTCCTACCAAATTTATAAGCTGTTATAAACAGTTGAATGTTGTGGAACTCTTCTGGTATAACGGTTAAGAAAATACAAAATGTACCCACTGGCCTTAATTTACCTGTCAATCAGTCTGGATAATACCGAGTACTAACTCACTGCAATATTATACAATAATAACAGTAATTTGTTGTAAACGTACAGAGTCATTAATGAGATAATTATTCATATTTTGATATTAGTAACCTGCCTGTCGGTAGGTAATGTTTTAGCTGTTTATGTCATAATGATATAACCACTATATACCGTATAGACGTTTCTATCGTCAAATCAATGGGCGCATCCATCTTGAAACCACGTGACCGTCCGCCATTACAAGACTGATTTCTATTAAACATCGATAGTGTTTTCATACAGTTTGTTTTTTCTAATTAGCATTCGTCGCATTTTATTTAGAAATAAAGATTTCGATATGATGACTGATAAACATCAATGTATATTTAGTACTAATCCCTATTATCAGATTTAATTGTTTAACATTGGTGGAAAAGTAAAACCGAAAGTAGACCTCCAGGACATTGTAAGTCGGCACAGGGTAATCAACGATTGGAATGCACTAATTATATAGTTAAATTTAATTAAAAATATATCCGATAACATTTGATAGGTGTTGAAAGTATACACAGTACATCACAGGCGCTGCCTGTAGGGAATATAATTTATTAGAACATGCTCCGGGGCTACTTTCGATATTAAAAAATAGAATTGGTTAATAATCATTTGTACACTCGATTCGAGTGATACACTGCCACAGAACACGGAAAATTATCAGAACCAAAATAAAAATGTTCACAACTGCACTGTAAATACCATTGGCACAGTTGTACATAAACATTTCTCTCCGATCTGCAAGTCCAGATGGAATTGTTTCAAACGAAATATTGTTGGAGATAAAATGCCCATTAAAACCAATTAGTGAATTGACCAGCGATTCGAAGAACTATGACATAATAAAAACACAACAGGGTTATGAAATTAACAAAAAGGAGAGAAAAAGGTTATTATCACAAGGTTCAGATGCAAATGCACTGCACCAATATAATAAAATGCAAGTTTTGTGTATGGAATTCTGATCCCATGAAACATGTCACAATTGATGTGACTTGATTATGATGAGGAATTCATCAATCAACTCTTGCCCAGAGTAAGATCGTTTTACTTTAAACATATGTTTGTCCGTTTAGTGGATGATTTTCAGGCGGGAAGGTTTATTCTCTGTGATGAATACAAGAAATTTTGTACATAATCATATATTTAGTTTTTTAACTTTTTTATATTATAATCTGATTGAAGATGCTAAATACTCTTCTAGATAGTCTTTATGATGTTATTGTTCAATTTGAATAAAGAATTTCAAATTCTTAGCATATGAGAAGTCGATCAGGCCAATTACTTCTTGAACGTCTTGAGAGTGACAGTCCATGGGTTGAACCCCGGTCAAGTCAAGAAATTTTGCTCCCGGTTCTTTTGTCAAATACAGGTACATGTTTTTTTCAGCAGCAATTTCTTATATGCATTTGTAAGTAACATGATGAGTAAAAAGTGAAATAATCTTGACAAGTGTGTAAACAAGCATTTCTGAACTCAAGACATTAAAAATTACAACAAATGTGATCTTGATTTACTTTATTATTATTATTTTTTAAAAATTTTAAATCAACATGCAACATGCTGACAGCAACTTTTAGTCCTCCTCTAGTTCGGCACATATTCGTTTTTTCCAATCGTAGATCTTCTTTTGGTTGTTGTGACAACCTACGATAACACAGCGTTTTCCTCCTCCAGATACGTAAGGCATTTTAACAATGAAATTAACTTGCTAAGAGTTACAATTAAGTTTCGATTTACACACATGTATATATTACGTCGCTACTGTAAACAATGACTGAATCAGTCTTGTAATGGCTGACGTAATAGCGCCCTCTAGTTATAAAGAAAGATAACTCCACTTGTATCGAAAAATAGAATCGTCTATATATACATAGTGCTTGTGAATCTTCATGGGATTACTGGTAATTGAAGAATTGAAAATCTGAATTGAAACCTAATTTATTGTCAATGGATCTAGGTTACCCTTAGATAATTATTGGTCTGATCAAGGTGGCCACAAATCAAAAGAAATTATTAGTGGTCAAATTTCCAAAGTTTGTGGAAATTATAGTCCTTTGAAAAGTATGAAGAACACACCATTAGCCCCTTATCTGGATTCAAACTTACAGGAGTATAACAATTTCAGTACTCAGTCATGCATCTCCAGTGATTGTCAAAGTACAGGTTGTCTCCAGTCATATATACCTATAGTCTGTTACATGTCATACATGTCTGTGTGACCATCTGATTTATATAAATGACCCCCACATAGACCATAGAGCATTACGGTCTGAACATTTTCCAACAGGCCACATATAGACATTCAACTCTTAGAACATTTGTTGCCCTGACAGATGGGTTGATGTTCGATGGATAAAAATAAACGGAATAGTGTTAGATAAAATGATTACTTACACAGATGAATTTTGAGATGATGTAACTGGTGAACAAGTTATGTACCCAAATGTAAATAAAAACAGTGGAGTGGGACACACACACACACACACACACACACACACACACACACACACACCTTCCTATGTGGTCAAATGAAATACAGTAACATCTTACTCTACATCAAAGTCTCATCGTGTTGTCATTTTAAGGACATTTTTCATATTACTCTAATCTTATGTATATATGTTTGAATTTCTAGCTTTTGTTTGTTAGTTACTTGCCTTTCTATCCTTTCTAACTGATCTCCCTGAGAGGAGGATATATATATAGAGAGGGGTGATTTTTCATTGTGTCTACCGGTTATACTCAAGTCCTGTAATCAAATGGATGTGCATATGTGAAACTTTTTGTGGCCAAATGAGATTTCATATATTAACAATATAAACAATTAATCAATTAATTAAAAACAATCTACTGTCATGCCCTTACTCCTCTTCAGAGATAGGGGAAGAGGGGATATGATTTTTCATTGTTTCTTCCCCTTATGGATTTCAAAAGTTAATATGGTACTTTCTGACAACTGTAATATAAATACCAACTGTTTGAAATTATTATTATTATTATTTTTAAAAAAACCAATAAATTAAAAACTAATCAAAAACAATCCAATGTTATATCCTTAATCTTCTCCAGAGAGATGTTGTTCATGTGCCTACAATTGTAGGTTTCAAAAGTTGTGATATTTTCTCACAATTGTAATATATAAACCAACTGTGTACCAGTAATTTAATTTCAAAATCGTGTAATTCTTCATGCATGTAAAGTACTACATTCCCAGGCCTAAGGACACATGTTGTACACAGCCCACACTGGGATGTATAATCTTCCTGGATTCATACTCCCTTTGTCTAACCCAACTGCTGAAGCTGTGAGATGATAATTAACAATCGAGGCCATCACAAGGGGGATTATTTTCTTATCACGATTTGACACTCTGATATGCTATATTCTAATTAATTCAAAACATGCATTTCACACATCGACACTGTAATTATTCCTGTATATTACACCTATATATTTTCAATATCAAGGTACGGTTACAGATTCTATTTATGTTCTTAAATACCCACATCTGGCTAATGTCGCTAGTGCATGGTTGTGACTTGACAGAAATATTACTCAGGTTCTCCATTAGGTAATTACAAAAAAAAGTGGCTTATACACAAAATTTATGATGATAACCTAGAGTGATTTTAATAAATAACACATTTCTAGCTGGGAAAATACTGTCTCTAAAATGTCTTTTCACAAATTTAAATGGAAAAAGGGAAGAAAAAAAAAAAAACAAAGTCTAACCTTTTTTGGCATTTTAAATTTTAGTATTGCATTCAGTAAAAATTGTCAGCATTTTGCATGATATCTATAATGTTAACTCCTGTCATGTAGCCCTATTAAGAAAAATTGAATTAATTTTTTTTTATACCCTGTATGGAGCCCCATGTTTTATGGTAGCAAGGTTGATTTTCTCCCATTAGAAGTTGTAGCATAATAAGGAGATTTGAACATTTTAACATTTTCTCTGTGTGAAGAACTCCTCTACTATACACAAACAAAGATGTCTTCCTCAAAGGCAGAATATTCAGTGTATAAAACTGGTAAGAATTTGATTATTTTTAACCCCCAAATTGATAATTTTAAATTTCATAAATTGGGTATTTCCTGTATGCTAGTGTTTTTGTAATGTAAATTGAATTATTTTCTCCTTTGTGGGAAAAATTTTAAAGTTTAAGGTGCTGAGAACATGACATGAATGATGTCAGATTATTTTTGACAGGATCTATAACAAATTATTATTGATAAAGGTAGAACGTTTGTTCCTGTTTATAAATTGTAAGATTGTACTAAGAAAAAGTTTGTAGATACAAACATAGCTTTCTGTTAAGTCTATTTCTTATGAGTTCCATTTCTGGCTTGTGAAAAGCTTTTTAAAACACTGATTTTAGAAGCTTTATGTCATTTCTTATGGGTTCCATTTGACCTAAAATTAAGGGTTTGTGTAAAGATGTTTAAAATAATATTGTTGCCATGGTTTCAGACCGATGTGCTATTAATATAAAAAGTAGAAATTTTACGTTGACCTAAACTACCGGTAAAAATTGTTAAAAGCTGTTGGTTAGCCATGAATTTCAGGTCTACTAGGGTTCTATCCATTGTAAGAACCTGGCAATTCAAGGTCTCACAGGCTAAGGGTACAGAACAAAGATAAGGTCTCCCTGTATCAAATTGAACCCTAAGGTAATAACAACCCTGTAGCCAAATTGTTCAAAGTTTGTTTATTTCATGTCGTTGCACTTTAGACCGTGAAACAAGGATAGTATTCCCATGTATATCTAGGGGCTCAGCGGCCAAGTTTGCAGACCACAGTGCCTCTCACAAGCAGGGTTTGAATCCCACACATGCACACCCTAGTGCAGAAAAAGTGAAAAGTTTTCTAGTTTATTTGTAGAGTGTCAGTGGCGTTTTCCATGTATACTCTGGTTTCCTCTACCATTTTAAACTGACTGCCTTGATATAAATAAAAGAATCTTGAAGAATACATAAAAAACACCATTACTCCACTTCAGTCCCACACACATGTATATCTTTTAGATGTTTATGTTTTGTTTCATGATAAGGGCTGTACACAGTGATTTGGCAGGGATTTCTTGATTCTGTACTTAGTGTGTCTGAGTGTTAATTACGAGTTAAGAATCCCAGATATGTTACAATGTACCAGGAATAATCTAAAGTTGATAGTTACCTGCTAGTTATCAGTACTTACAAGTGTTGATATACTGTAGTCAGGTATGGTTTGGGTAAAAAGCTGAGTTATTGCCATGATTCTAAGGCTATGTGATGTACATCTAAGTTTTCATCAGTTACCCTGGATATAATTGTCCCATAGTTCTGTGTTCCTTTCATTCTCAATTTTGATACACATATGGTGGTGTAGCTAGATATACTTGAAGTGCTGCTTATCATTCCAGCACACCTGACCTCACTCAGGGGCGGATCCAGGATTTTTTGAAAGGGGGGGTTGAGAACTATCCAGGATTTTTTTAAAGGGGGGGGGGGGGGGGTTGAGAACTATACAGGATTATTTTTAAAGGGGATGAGAATTATATAAATGCTAGATGCGAGCGCCAAAGGCGCGAGCTTTCAGAGACGATGGGTCTAGGGCCGATGGGGGCCAAGAAAATAATTTTAATCAGTCAATATCATACTCTCTCTCTCTTCAAATTTTTCAAAGGGGGGGGTTGCAACCCCCGCAACCCCTTCCCTAAATCCGCCACTGTCACTCCCCTGGTATAAGTGCACTTGTTTAACAAAATTTGCCATTTTTCCAAGTTTTTTGTGTTAGGTTGTGATTGATACATGGATTGGTATGTTTGATTATAGTCTTTATTTGATATTGGTGGAATTAGATAGAGGAGTCTCTGCCATTGTCAGTAGCAGAGTGGATCTGTGAACGTTTCACGCCCTAGTCAGGATTGTGACTTTGAACCCCTGCATGGTTCAGCAAATGACCAGACTAGTGATACTGTTAGGCAACATAAAATGTTAAATTTATTCACATAGTTACATCTTGATGTTGGTAACAAATACCCAGCTATTACTAGTGTTTCTATACCAATTATACCACAAAGTCATATATTACCTAATAGTTGGCATAAAAATCTTAGTTTCTCCAAGTACTGTTATGACCCCCTGTGGTGCCCCCGTTATTTATAAAGTAATAAAATGATAAAATATTGGAGATAGTTGTGGATGAATTATAATACATGGCCTGCAGGTATTAATCCCAGATCAACATAAACAAAATTACCCAGTTGAGGCCCTCGTAAAACCCCCTCAAGGGTGTAGTAAGACCCATATGAATATTAAAGACACATAAATAATGCATTTACAGTCATAATAAGAGAGAGTATAGTGTGACAAGTTTGACCTGATCCTTTGACCTTTAATTTGAATATTCAACCAGACATACCCATTGTGTAATTTAGAGGCTATATGAAGTTCAGATTATAGTTATACTGGGTTCCAAGTGTTTATTGTAATGATAAATGCTGTTTTACCTAAATCACACAGTCTATTAGCCCAATCCGATATTTGAATTAAGGCCAAATGGCCAGGTCAAACTTGACACACTATACTTACACAGAGATACATCAACCTGACAGCCTTACAACAAGGTATCATAAATTGTGCTGCATTTTGTAATAAAATTTCAAGATTAAAGGGAGGTAATAAAAAGGTCATTATAAGATTAAAGGGAGGTAATTTGTAAGTGATGTGTCACCTTATAAGTTTAGATAATTGATAACCATGTTTATAGTGATGCAACTGAAGTGTGCCCAGTGGTTATTTTAAGGATAGAAAAAAACTAAAAAGACAGAATTTTTAAGGCATTCACGTATGATTGTTTATACATAAAACATACAGAAGTGTCGGTCATTTGAAAGTGATGAAATTTTGTAATTTTGTGTGCAATTTAAAGAAGTGGAGATATTTTGTTTTCATCGTAAAATAATGACTTTGGACATTGAACTCGGTATGTAACTTTTGGGAACATCAGCTTGAAATACTGGTAATGTTAATGTTTTGTTTAAATTAAGATGTAGCTTGTCAGTACAAATTATGGAAGAGCTTGTTGTCAGCGTCACCAATCTAATCTTAGTTTTTACAGCCCACTTGACATTTCTGTCTAACTAGTTCAGTGAACCAAAAACAGAGTTATTGTCCTTGTGGTTTATTTTATATAAGGATAAAATGTGCTTTCAAACTAACCTCTCTGGATAAGATATGATCCTTGTTCTGATAGCTCAGTGTCATCAGAAAAACATATAAAAGTGTTTTTGCATATGTACTATATCATTTGTTAGTGTTTAGTAATTAAATGAAACTTGTAAGTTAACTATATAATTTCAAAAAGTTTAAAATTTTATTTTTGTTTTGTATTGTAGAGCAACAAACTACAGCAGACATTCACACTGATTTCTCAGTTCTAATTCTTGTATTTTATTTGTTGTATTTTAGTTGCTAAGTTAACCACATGTATATATTGTATAAAGTTTTTTTTAAAATATTTTTGTTTTTATATTGTAGAACAACAAGCTACTGCAGACCTTACAGAAGGACAGGTTATTATTATCGGCTGTGTGTGTGCTGCCATCTTGATTATTTTGCTGATTATATTAGTAGTAGTGATATGCAGAAGGAGAAGGTTATGTAAGTATTCAGGAATACAATCAAACCTGTCTATAAAGGCCACCCAAGGGAACCAGTAAAAGTGGCATTTATGGGCAGGTGGCCTTTATATACAGGTTCAAATAATGTGAATAAAGAACAATTGGGGTACAATTCTACTGGTCTTTATAAGCAGGTGGCCTTTAAGGCAGGTTGGAATGTAGTCAAACCTGTCTATGTAGGCCACCCAAGGGAACCAGTAAAAGTAGCCTGAACAGGCAGGTTGTAATTATGTTAAGGCAGGTTTGGCTTTGTAGTTAAAAACATGTTTTGGTAAATACTTGGGATAAAGGGGATTTGATGCTTGTCAAGTTCTAATTTCAATTTAGTAACAGTATTTCAAAGTATGTGATCATTTCTGAAAATCTTTAATAACATAAAATTCAGACGAAAGAACTAATAGCTTTGGATACTTAGATAATAAGGCTTTTAAAATTTATGGACCATATTTAACTTTATGTGAATTTAAAAATATTGATGTTATCATATGGTCTTTTTGAGGAAAATTTTTGAAAATGTCCCTCTCTAAAAATTCCTTGACTGAACACTGACATTTCCGTAATTGTGAATGAAAAATATCGATTAAGATGTGAAACATATTTATTTAATCAGATAATCAATTCATGGAGGGGTCCCAGTTGTTCAAAGCTTGATTACTTTAATTATTGATTACCAGTTAGTCAATATTTATTTCTTGTTTATTATCAAACAGGTTTTGTAACATTTGTTGACAAGATCGTAAGTGGATAGAATTTCAATCAAAACTAAAGCACACTTGTTTTACGACTATTGGTGTGATAAAGATACAGAGGCTATATTGATGTTTTATCATTGATTTAACCAATCAAGCTTTGAGCATAAAACTGGGCCCTGTTGATCAAGCTTTGATTAGTTTAATAAATGCTTAACACAAATTCAAATCATGAATATACATCAAACTAGGTTTCCATAAATTTAAAATAATTAGTAGCCGAATTTCCAAAAATTGTGAAAATATAGTCTTTTTTTAAAGTATTTTTCCACAAATTTGCTAAAATAGGTTACTTTTTGAAAGAATTCCTCAGAAATTAGTAGCCAATGGCGATTTTGGCTACCAGGAATGGAAACATAGATCAAAATAACATGAACAAAGTGATAGTTTTATAATAATTTATGGTTTAGAATTCTATTTCTCTTTCAATATTTTCAACATTAATTTCATATTAGTTAGAAATTAAATATGCAAAATTCCAATTTTGACTGATCAAGATTTGAACAACTGGGCCCAAGTTATCAGCATTCACAACTACACATTGAATTTACCCTAATGAAGGAAGTTTTAACTGAGCTATTACAAGCCCAACTTATGGCATTTCTGAGTGTCTAAACTTAAATCCAATTCTCAGAAACCACTGAGCCAATTTCAACCATATTTGGTGTATAAGATCCCTAGGTGGAGTAGACTATAGTTTCTACTATGAAACTTGTGATCGACCTCAGTTGGTGTCTCCGGGGATTTTTCTGACCTTTTTGGGAAAAGGACCTTAGGATGAAATTGGGAAAATGCTCAACAAAAATGTAATTTTGGGAAAAATCACAACAACATATTAGAAATTCTAGACCACTAGAATACTGGTAGTTGAACAAATTATATCAGTGTTCACAGCAAAATAGCCCTGTCTCTTTTGTCTCTATATAAATCATCCAGCAAAATGTGGGTTAATATAGACTGAAATCGTTATCAGAAGAAGATATCTTCCGAATATGATGTTGATGATCTTGTGAAATTTTTTTTCTCAAAAAATTGATAAACATAGCTAATTGGGAATTTTTTACTACAAAATTGGGAAAAATATATGGTTTTTTGCATTGGGAATGGGTCCCTTTACCGGACCCTGTGGATACCCAGAAAAATCCCTGGTCTCAGTCAGATGTATCACTTCTGTAGTATTTAGATGAAAAACTTGTTAATTAGACAAAAGCTGAATGTACATGTATTTGCTATCTCCAATACAGTCATAACTCGTGTTTCATTCATTGCAACCTGCCAGTCCCTAGAAACCTGAAACTTTTAGTATATCTACATTTCCTATATTAAAAAAAACAGTCACTGAAATTTCAGATTCAGGCTACAGGTAGTTAGAATATCAGTTTAATTTCAGACACATGTTTACCAAATGTCATTTTAATAATGGTGTTTTTTCTTTTCCAGCAAAAGACTATGGAAGTCCTTCACAGGCCAAGTAAGTTATATAAATTCAGTTGTTACAACATTTATAGAAAAAAGTAAAGTTAAGACAAAATTAGTGTTATAGAAATATGTGTTCAAAACATAGGTATAATACCATTCCTAACAAAAATTTACTAAAGATACTATCAACAACATGTTGGAGTTTTTGATAGACAACATAATTGGTCTGTTTGGTAATATAATTTTCCAGCAAACAATTGGTATACCAATGGGTACAAACTGTGCACCATTGTTTGATAATTTGTTTCTTTATTCTTATGAAGCAGAATTTATGCAGGTGTAAAAAATATAAACTTATTAGTCCTAGAGTAGTTGACATAATTTGAATTGGCCAAATACATGTAGAGTCCATTTAGGTTGCTAGATAATTTTTTTTTAAAACTTAAAATTTCTGAATGATCTGAAATAGTTTCTAAAAATTTTGACTAAAAATTGTAAACTGTAAAGTTTAGAAGAATAAAGGCACGATGGGACATAAAGAACTATAGATAAGCTTTTATTTCATATTATACCAATTTTAATTTACAGTATTAGATGGCTGTTGTGGAATACAATTCCTCATCAGTTTTGGAACAAAATTGTGAAACCAAATTTCTTTTTTCCAAGATGTTGAAAAGATACCCAAAAGAACCAAAATATGTAGCTAAGGAAATAATTTGCATGAAGGGTTATACCTTAGTTTTTGTATTAAAAGTTTTATTGTTTAAGTGTATGAAATGTTTTATCTTATATGATGTTCTTGTTTTAGTCATCGGCCACAAAATGTAAACGGTATCCCTGCCGCTAACGCCAAGCGAGGGTTTGACAACCAAGGTATGGATACGCTAGACTCTCTAGATCACCGTGCTCAACGCACACCGCATGGCAGCATGCCCGAACCATATACGCAAATACCTCACAACATTAAACATACTGCTAGTGAGTAGTGTACTAACATAGTGTAAGGCTAGTGTGAATTGTCACATGGAGTTACCTCCCCTGGCTGCATAAGTTATCTCCCCTTTAATTTTTTTTTTTTTTAAATTTCTATTTATGATTAAAGTTTGATATCTGCAGCAGAAAGTTTTATTTATAGATTACAGGCTTTCTGTAAATTTGATTAGGATTTATGACATTACAGGGGTAAACTACCGCATCTTTTTGATAACCAAAGTAAACTCTCTTCTTGACAACCAGCTGTTTCAGAAGGATTCACATGTTGTTTTTGTGCAGTCTCCATCATATGGACAAGGGTCTACTTTTCTCATGGCAAAGTCAAATGAAATGAGGGGCATTGGTGGCTAAGTGATCTAAAGTCTGCATACAGACCACAGTGCCTCTCATTGCGTTGGTTCAAATCCCTTTTAGGGATAGATCCTAGTTTGAGAAAGCTTTTCAGTTTGCCTGTTGAAGTCGCTTGGTTTTCTCTAGGCACTTTGGTTTCCTTTTACAATTCCAGAACAGAGTATTTCAATATTGGCTAGAGAATCTTGACTGAGGCGTAAGATACTAGTACTCATCATATTTACAATGATTATGAATACCCCTAATCAGCAAATTTGGTATTTGGGTGGAAAGGAATAAGGTTTTCAGTGTAAATATTTACTCAGAACAGTATACTAACAAAAACCCATGTGACAGTTCATGTTAGCCATTTAATAACTAAATAAAAACAAATATACAGTAGAATGTGTATTCTTTAGTGAATTGTAACTTAAGGTTTGTTTGATTCTTAATGCAAGTATTTTAAATCTTTTGAATGAATTTTGAAACTTAAATTGTTGTAGTTTTATTGTATTTAAATGTGTTTTTAAATTGTGTGTTTTTATAAAGTAATTCTCTGCATGGTTACAGTATGTGCTCTTTGTGCGTGTTTTTTACGATGTATATCTTTGTAACATTTTAGTAAAATAATCTTAATATATAGTGCTCGTATTATATGCATGGTTTTAGAATTAACATTTGTCATTTTTCATCAGTTCCCTGATAAGAACTTATATTTCTTCTGTTAATGAAAAGAGGCAGACGATTAAAATAATAGAGGGGAAAAAACCCTGTTTTGCCAGGTGTTTACAAATGAAGAAAACATCTGATATTTTTTTGTAGTTTATACATTTGATTCAGTGATTATGTGCTGTTTGTGGTTTAGGCCATCATGGTTCATGGGTCAAGCCCTAACTGAACTCTGTGATGCTATGTTTCCATTCCTGGTAGCCAAAATCGCCATTGGCTACTAATTTCTGAGGAATTCTTTCAAAAAGTAACATATTTTAGCAAATTTGTGGAAAAATACTTTAAAAAGGACTATATTTTCACAAATTTTGGAAATTTGGCTGCTAATTATTTAAAATTTGTGGAAACCTAGTGTGATGTATGGGTTGAGCCCCAGTTTAGGTCTTGTGTTCATGGGTCAAGCCCAGCTCAACTTTGTGATTCATGAGTCAAGCCCTAGCTCAAATCTGTGGTGCATGGGTCAACCCCAGATGATCTTTGTGGTTCTTTGAACCCAGGCTAAATCCTTGATAATTCTACACATCTTTCACCAAAAAGTTTGCAAGTGGACGAGTGGGAGTAGACTTGACTTACTGGCAATGGCTGATAGATACTTGGAACTATATAATGTCCAAAAAACAATGATCTGTTGAATGTATAAACTCGGGATAGATTTTTTTTGTTTAATTCTTTATTGTTTACCTTGCTATAGCCCAAGTTCTAAAGTTCAAGAATTATCAAAAAAGAAAAAGAAAAGAAAAAAATCTACTTTTATTAAATGCAAGTTTCATGTGTTTATTTCTTACAGATGTTTTCTTCATTTGTAAAACTGACAAACGTGAATCAGAATTATTATCAAAGTAAGTTTTAGGAATTCTGTAACCGTAAAAAAAAATGCACCAGATTTATATCAAATATTGCCATGGTATTTATATATTAAATGACTTTGATTTATAAGTTGCCATGGTAACCTAGATTTTGTCCTCCTGATGTTTTCAGATTCAGTTCAGGCAGACCGGAACGGTTACACAGGTAGCCCGGGGATGACACGACCCAACGGAAATATCCCTCAGTTAGATACTTCCTATGATTCACAACTAGAGAAACATTTGTTTGAGAATGAAATGAATAGAATTAATGCTGCTAGTAAGTAGTTCTGTTACTATGGGAACCTATAGTGATGATGACCTTTATAGGTTAGAGGTTAAAGGTAGTTCAATAGATAGGGGTTAAAGGTCAATCTTAGTTGATTAGAAATGGTGATGAAATATTTGTTTCTTTGATTCGTAATGGTGATGAGATATTTATTTTTGGTTTTTAAGTCTTATATATCTACTGAAAATTATTTTTGTTTTTGATGAGGTCTTCATTTAATTTCTTTTTTTAAGTGAACATTTAAAAAATACAAGGAAAAATACCATAATGCAGCATTGTTGCATCTGTGGACCTTCAATCACAGGACTTGGGATTTATATTTCCACCACGTATATGGCACATAATAAAGTGACATCTCTATGGTGGTGTTATGGTATATGTTTAAATGTTCCCTAATGGGGTTCACTACTATGTCATGTGATCAACACCCCTTTGTTTGTGTGGGGCATTTTGGAAAACCTTTTTGTCACAATTTCTGGTAAAATGTCGTTTTTACAGGTATGATTCCATATCCAATGGAAATATTTGTTCCACACAAACATTAGGTATTATCATGTGGTACAGTGGCTAACCCCATTATCAAATATCGCATAGATTTAAAGGTCAACATGCTGCATCATGGGAACATTTCTATTTTTCCACCATCATCATCTTCATCATTCATCATGGAGTTACATTTATAGTCTTATATTAATCTGTTTTAAAGTTTGTTGTGAATTTTTGGATGTGAATTGTAAACTTATATAACAAATTTTAAAAATAATAGCATAAACATTTTTATCTCTGTTTGCGAAAGTCATCAGGCATTGATGATTCTCTCTCTCTCTCTCTCTCTCTCTCTCTCTCTCTCTCTCTCTCTCAAAATGAAAGAAATCAAACCAATTGCAGATATATTCATTTCTTGATATGTGTTGTCATTTTTGCATTTTATGCATACAGTAAAACCTCAATTTATTGATACCACCTGTTCAGTCAGATGTTGGCGTTCTAAAGAGGTTTGGTGATAGCTCACTAACACCTGGATAAATCAACACTATTTGTTCTGTAAGATTTTGGCATTATAAAGGGGTTTGGTTATAGATAGTACAAGAAAAAACCCATTAATCACCATCATTTCTACATTGATTATGAAGATATATCACAATAAAATCCAAGAAAATTTGAAAAAAGGAAAATTTAAAAGAAATAGAATGAGATTTCAAAATACCCTGGCTATAAATGGAATGGTCAAAGCTATCGACTGGGCATAATATTGAGGTTTTACTGTATTTTGTACTACTACAAGTCACATTTTCACTTGCACCGCTCTGTATGGTTGATTGCATCCTTAAAATTTAGATTTATATCAATTGAAATATTAAAAAGTTGCATACATATCAGACTCAGACAAAGTGTACTATTATTGATCAGCTACTGGATACACACTCGGTGCTAAAGGAAGACAACTGATGCAATCATGTACTTTTGAGGTCAGGAAATACTTCCTTTTCTACATCCACCATGATGATAAAGGGACACTGTTTACAAATTGTAGTTTACCTTGTTTTAAACAGAGGGTTGATTTATAATTATTTATTTTGCAACTTTATAAAGATAAAATTATTTTTATTTTTGTAGATATGAGAGGAAATACATATTATGACAGTAAAACTGAAGGTAATTATTAATTTCTATATTTTTCCACGAAATTAAGCAGTACTTTCAAAACTGCCATAGACAATGATCTTTAAATACAAAATGAAAGAATTTTTTGTTGGGCTAGATATTAGAAGAAATACATAAAATGATAGCTAAACTGAAGGTAACTATTGGTTTTTGTTCAGATAAATGTGTATTAAAGCAAAGCTGGTTCTCAAATTCCCCAAAATAGAATTCATTACAAAGTATTTCTTCATCGAAATAAGTTCCATGAATGAGCATTGTTCAATCTAGAACTGTAGTTTGTAAGCACATGATCCCCAATTCTTTCACTTACACTGAGACTGTTAGTTCTGAAAAGGTGGAGGTAAACTCGAGGATCCACAGATCTTTGGCAAGTGAACTCACAAACTTTCTCGTACTTGGACTTGCAGAGCGGGATTAGAATCTTGGTGATGAGAAGCATGTGCCGTAAACCTACACTTTAGAACACTTGGCCACGGAGACACTCTGGACCTGTTTATTGTTTCATGTATAATTGTTTTTTGACTTGATTGATTGTTCATTAGACTATTTTTATTATTTTACAGAAATTTCATTTAATGGAACACCTAGAAAAGATCCTCAACAATATATAGACTTATCTCACGATGATCATAAAGGTGACCTTGGACCAGAAAGCGGATATTCCACCGCGGAAACCTCTAAACCAAAAAAGGTTATCTATGAAGTTGTTGTATGATATCTGCCATGTTGTGCTTATTGTGTCGTGAAATCTCTAAAGAGGATGGACATCTTTTCTTGGACATCCCAAACTCACTGCACAGTGTTGTGTTTTACATCCATGACCTCTGATCTTTGACCTACTGTGCTTCCATAGTGATCTCCAGGCATGGTTGTACTCTCCAGTCTGTGCCAATCTTTAATGGTCCAATAGATATAAGATTTGATCATTGTATTGTGTAATCCATCCTTCCATTGGATATTGTGACTATCATTAAGACTGTTCTAACAGCTATTCTGATTGGATGTTTCCATGGATATATGATGTTAATATCAGGACCTCAGTATTCTCTGTTTTCATTGGATGTTATGTAGACTGTTGACAGCACTTATCTCCATGGAAACAGAATGACCATATTTGTGCTTATTAGTAACTGGATATTTATATTTTATTATATTTGCATGTTGCATGCACATAAAACAGCAAAATATGAAAGTTATTATAATATAGTGCTTCCATTTATAACTTTTATCTGGATAAAACTTATATATATATTATTGGAAGATATATATTTACCCCCATACAGAGAAATGGAATATTCCAGAAATAGAAAAACTTGATCTATTTTTAGAGATTTAGGGGTGAGTGATTGGTTTAATGTGTACCGGTTGGAAATTAAAAAATCCAATACACACACTTAAAAATCCAATCCACACACTCATAACACAGTAATAGATCGGCAAATGGAAAAATTGTGGAAAATTTTTGTTTTTGAAAAAAAATGATGATGAAAGGACCAAAGTGTTATTTGATTGGAAGATGGAAAAATAAGTGTATGTGTGACGACAAAAATATCCAATTTGTGATGTCTCAGATTCATTTATGTTATATATATTACTGTAATTGGTGCATTATATATATAAATATTACATGGTTGAGATTACCATATCAGCAATAAGAAAAATATAAACGAACATAATATTTTATGTTTATATTGTAAACTTTATTGTTAGTGATATCATAATGACATTTTTATACGAAAAAATGAAATAATGTGATCTCTTATATATGTTATTAATTCATCAAGTGTAGAAAAACTCATAAAGTTTTTGTTCAAATTTTCACAAGAATTAAAAAAAAATCCAAAAGTTTGCAAACAGTCCATACATTGATTCATAGTAACACTGCCAAGATTTATCATTAAAATCTAACATCTTAAAAAGTGAAAAAACTTATTATAGAAGCTCTTTTAATGTGTATGAGTGATTTTAAAGGCAGATAAATCATGTCTTGTTATGAGAGACAGGTGTCCTGTCCATACATTCTTCCATCTAGTGGAGCATGTCAAAGGGAGATAACTCATATCGCTTGTCTTTTGGAAAAAATGTATTTGGAGTATTTATTTTGGAATATTGCAATTGGAATAGATTATCCACTAGGGGAAGATGGTTTTTATTTGACCAAGGGAGATAATTACAGTGCTGGTCAATTGACCATACATATGTATTGTCTCATGCATAAATAGTGTATATTAAAGTATACAGGACAAAAATTAATACTCTTAATCATTTCTAGAGTGGCTTTCTGTCAAATTTTATACAAAATTTGTTTCTGATGATAAAAAAATATTGTATTTAGCTTTTAAAATGAAACATAAGAAGATTGTCAATTGTTGGGATCTGTTTAGATATAACAAGTATCACCGTCAGCTCACATGTAGATTGATTCTGCTCTACATCAGATTGTTCTGTCTCTTCATCATTACATTATTTAGGCAAAGACAATCCCCATCTACATAGATCGATGTTTCATAAGAGTTAATACAACTTCATTTCTTCTCTAAGCTGAAATTTCCTAGTCTAAAATATATCTTGTAGCTTCAGGTGAGCAATCAGGCCCTTAGTCTATTTTTCTGCTTAACATTATTTTATTTTTATTTTTCTTGAATAAACTCGTGAGTAAATATATTACAATTTGAATGAATTCCATTATTAATATATATTTGCCTTGAAATTTTTACCCACCGTTTCTGCCTTACAGCTGTTGCTATGGAAACATAACCATATTTATACCTTCATAAGGCAGCAAATGCAATGCATGAAATGTAAGGTAGCCATTTTTTGTTTTCTAATTTCTTTGTTAGTTTGTTAACGTATGTTAAGAATACATTTACATCTTTGAAGTCTCTTACTGTTTTGTCTGTTCTCATGGTAACACTTAATTTTGTTGTCATGGTAATGGTAACGCTTGATAATATCAAGTTTTGGAATATATGAACAAGTTCTGAATTTCTGAAAAATGTTTGAATTCATTGCAACATTCAACACTCATCTAAATACTTTTTAATGATTTGATATAGTGTGTGTGTGTGTTTGTGTGTGTGTGTGTGTGTGTGTGTGTGTGTGTGTGTGTGTGTGTTGTACTGGAAAATTGAATACCAGTTTTTATTAAGAAATAAGTTCATTAACTCAATGTCATATTCAGATCAGATATACCAATAGTCATATGTCATACATGTATTTCATATCCATGTCATACGTTGGTGTGTAAGGACAGTAAATGGATGCTTGTTGTCATATAGAATGCTGTCATATATTCAGGACACATGTCAAGGTCATATGTTAAGGTCATACAGTTGTGTATATGGTGATGTCATATCCAGGTCATACATTGGACATCATACCAACATGTTATGTTTATTAACATTATGTTGTCATATTCAGGACACATATGTCAAGGTATCCAGGTCATACATTGGACATCATACCAACATGTTATGTTTGTTAACATTAAAGTGTCATATTCAGGACACATATGTCAAGGTATCCAGGTCATACATTGGACATCATACCAACATGTTATGTTTGTTAACATTAAAGTGTCATATTCAGGACACATATGTCAAGGTCATATTTTGACGTTGTGTTTGTCATGTTTGAGATGATTGCCATTAAATTTCATTTTAAGAGTACATGACAGACAAGCATTAATATGTCATTATATATATATACTCCCAGAGGAAAAGTATTTACCTTGCATAAAAAGATTTCCTTAGCTTCAGGAAACAGTAAACATTTGCACAGGTAAAAAGGAAATTATAAATTATTTAGCTTCCCTTTTTAAATTAATTGCCCATTCAAATTGATGGCCCATTAAATTTTAAGTAAGTATTAGTTTAAGGTTCCTGGTGGAAGAACAGCAGGTTACTATATATCAGAATAATGATGTTTGTCAATGCACTGTAAGATCAGTATCTTAAACATTTGGTTGTGACTGTTCTTTCACCAAGCACTTGGCAATTTGAAATGAAAGTCACTGGGTCCTTCAGAAGACCTTAAAACCCAGTGCCCTGTGTCATGGCAGGCATGGCACTTTAAAGAACCTACCTGCACATTGCCCTAAACGCACTGCATAGGTAAAAATATGCCACTTCAGCAGATGTCATCTCGACATTAGTGAAATATTCTTGACTGGGACATAAAACCCCATGCAACCCATCAATCTTTGAATTTTTAGGAAGTGTATGACTTTCCCAGGAGTTTGTATGACATTGATGCTTGTATGACATGTACGTCATATCTGTGATAAACGTCATAGATGAAACGTCATAATGTGTCAAAATTGTATGTTGATTGCAATGTTCATCAAATTTAATTATTTTTCAAACAAGATATCGTTCATATTAATTTTTATTTAAAAAAAATTAAAACATTTAGATTTTTACGATTGTTTGTGAATATGTAACATAGATTAAATAATAATGTAAATAGAATATTTATACTGCTCTAGCTGTGAGATACATGTAGATCAATTTTAAGTTAGCCAACTTTATATTTTGAGATAATCAAGTAGCTCTTTTGACAGAGATTCTCAGGTTTTGGCATAACAAAGTGCAGGTGCTTCATGTCTTGTGTTTCATATAAAATTCCAGTGATTTTGTTTGGCTAAAGTTACTACAGAATAAAATTTCCTCTTAGGAAAGTGACTAAAATTTCCCAAATAAATAGTTGACCTTACTCACAAAATAAATTTCAGATTATAACATATTTGCATTAAGGAACTTGGATATTGTGAGCATGTCTTAATGCAGTTTGCTGTATTTTAGAACTTAACTTTCCCAATCTTAAAGACAGATGGCAATTTCTAAAAATGTAACAAAATAGCTGAATTCTTTTTATGATTGAAAATTAGTTTACATGTCATCATGTCGTTTGTAAGAAAAATATTTATTTGATCCAGTTTAAAAGTAAAGTTACCTCAAAACATCTGCTTATTGTTACGACAAATCCCAGAAATTTGTAAGATGGTGCCACTTGATTATAATATCAAAATAGAAAAATGGTTAACTTGGAATTGTAGTATAGGTAATGAGAGAAGTTGCTGTATATATGAGAGATTGTACATAAAATACTGCTTGAAATGAGAAGTTAGATTAGTAGTAGAATCATCAACAACATAAACAACTTCATTATTTTCATCTCTGTTAAACAAGTTACACCCATAACCATGTTGTACTCGATAAGTTTGACATGGCCTTTTGACCTCTGGCCAAGACTTTTTTTATTAATACTTGGTGCCTGTAAGTTTGACATGAGCTGTTGATCAATTCTGGAATAATTTTTAATCTGACCAAAATTTGTTAATGGAAACATGTAGAACTGTATATTTGCTACTGTCTTTAACAATTTTCCGAATTTTTAAATTCAGACCATAATTTTCTGTAATTACTGTCAAATTTGTGGATTTGAAATAAAGGAGAATTTAGTTCAACTTCAAACTTAAGTCTTTAAGACTTTGAAGTTAAAAATGGGCATACCTTTCCAATTTCACCACACAAAATATTGGTTGAAGCAAAAAGGCTGAGCAACATTTCTAAGCAACAAAAATAATTGTTATTATTTTAATTAATATTCAGATATTGGGTTAAAAGGCAATGTCAAATTTAAAATCTTGCATACTATAACACAAACATTCAAGTAACAGTATATTTTTAATTTTTTTTGAGCTTGTTCAACTTATTCAAGAGTTAAAACTTTATCAAAGAAATATTTAAAAATATCAAAATGCTATGTACAGCTTTTAACAATATTTTCAAATTTTTAAAAACAGAAACTAAAAAATATATTTGGATGTTGGAAAACCCAAGGATTATGATATATATGTCTATATACAGCATCATATTTTTTCTTCAGAACAAATATTTACAACTAATTTAACATCAGGTAATGGTTTTTCAAATTTCTGAAAACTTTTAAATTTCTTTACTAACAATTCATTAACTGGTCATTATTATAAAAAGAGAAGAAAGAATTCATGAAATAGATACGCAATGAAAATCATTTACATTGTATACAATTTCATTCATAAATCGGATTTTAGTGGGTTTTTTTTCTCTCCAAAATTGAGAAAACGAGTGGGGCATTTTATTTCAAATAAACCAGTTTCAAATTATGTCACCATGGTTATACAGATTTTTACTTCAAATATATTAAAGTAATGCAATTTTATAATTAATGTATATTGCCAAGGTAACCTATACACAGATTTTTACTGAAATATATGAAAATAATGCCAGTTTATAAATATGTCGCCACGGTAACATACACAGATTTTTTTTCTGCAAATATATGAAAATGCATGGAATGCCAGTTTATAATATCAAATATGTCACCACAGTAACATATGCACTGCACAGTATACCTGTTATTTTATGATGCAATATACCCAGACACTGAGAGTCTCCTAAATGCGAGACAGCTTGTTCAGATATTATTCCCTACACTGAACCCTTTATAAAGGGAGATAACTTGTTCATAGTCATGTTATTTTATGTATATAGTTGTATATTTAACATTGTAAATTACATTATTTTGTATACAACAATTGTTTAATAAAACAAAAAAATTGAAATGAAAATTTATTGTTTTAAGTATTTTTTGTAGTTTTGTAAAATTGAAATTTATAATTTTATTTATGAAAACATTGGTAAAATACATGTGTATATTAATGTTGGTAAGAGATTCATTCAGACACACATTCAAAGACAATATAATACTTCATTTATAAATGAACAATGAGTATTTATCCAGATGATCCAGTAAAAGAGGCGTAATGGATAAGATGCCAGTCTACAAATTCAGGGTCTCTCACAGCTGTGAGTTCGAGTCCTGCTCATGCAACATGTGGGAAATTGAATTTTCCTTGTAGTTCGCCCTTACTGGTTAACAGTGTCATTATAATGTAACTGGGGAGTGGTGCGCTTGTCTACAGAATACTGACTCACTGACTGGGTGAACTAGCAACTTAAAATCATCCCGAGTGCAAGTGCAAACTTATCCATAGAGATTAACAAAGTGGTTCTCTTCTATTGCTGATGCAACGTTAAGCAACATTCAACAACAACAGAAGTGGTAAATGTGCTTTATCTATCAGTCATGCATGATGATTTCACTTCTCAGAAGATGTCACCAACTATTGTCGGTATAATTAGTGAAATCTACATCTATGACAAGTGATCATGAATATGAGCTGTGGTTTTGGTACCATACTTCACCTAATTTCACTTCTCAGAAGATGTCACCAACTATTGTTGGTATAATTAGTGAAATCTACATCATGAAAATGAGCTGTGGTTTTGGTACCATACTTTACCTAATTTCACTTCTCAGAAGATGTCACCAACTATTGTCGGTATAATTAGTGAAATCTACATCTATGACAAATGATCATGAAAATGAGCTGTGGTTTTGGTACCATACTTTACCTAATTTCACTTCTCAGAAGATGTCGCCAACTATTGTCGGTATAATTCTATGACAAATGATCATGAAAATGAGCTGTGGTTTTGGTACCATACTTTACCTGACACAGGACATGGCTATCTCACAAGATTCCCACAGGAGACTAATTTCACCAACAGGGTCTTTGGGGGATATTAGTCTCAATTAGAGACGGCTCTAATTTTTTATGCCTTTAATATTCATGGCACATTGTGTGTGGAAGTTGTTGAAATAAAAAGAGAGTATGTTACCCATCACACACACACACACACACCGGGCCGAAATTGAGCACAGGCATCTCATTTCACTAACCACTGGTCACTTTTGGTGGTTCCTGGGAGGAATCAATATTCAATCCTTACCTACCACACGCACCCCTCAGTGAAGATGCAGAGTTGGTTATGCCCTATTTATATAGCTTGATACTGCAAACACGATATTGCATTAGTCTGTAGAAATTTGAGCAGTTTGACTTTGACTTATTTTCAAGGTGACAGTTAAGTTTAAAGTTTGCCTTGTGTAAGATAAAATACTACATGTATAACATATAAGGCGGACAGCTATGGTAGCTCAATATGTATAATGCTTGCTCTCTATGTTCCAACATTGCTGATGTCTGACCAACACCTGAAAATACAGGCGGACAGCTATGGTAGCTCAGTTTGTATAATGCTTGCTCTGTATGTGTGTGATCGTGGATTCCAGCATTGCTGGTATCTGACCACCTGTATAACATATAAGGCGGACAGCTATGGTAGCTCAGTTGACCAACACCTGAAAATACATGTACATTGTATAACATATAAGCCAGGTCACTATGGTAGCTAAGTTTGTATAATGCTTGCTCTGTATGTGGGTGATCGTGGATTCCAACCTTGCCGGTGTCTGACCAACACTTGAAAATGCGTATCGATTTTTTTCGGCAATTACACGGGATCCTTTGGAAGAGATCTTTAATTTGATTTGAAAAAAATGAAAGTTTTAAAGTTTTTACTTTGCTTTGGGATTGTCATTTGGAATTGGATTGATATGTTGGTATTTGAATAAAATGGAAAATTTAATGCACTATACAATCAGTGGTGACGAACCGGCCAACAATACAAGACACCTTGCGCTTGCCACAGCCATTTGCCGGTTTCTATGGTACCATTAGAGCCATGTTTAGTTTACATATTATACCAGTTTTAATTTTACAGCACTAGACTGCCGTTTCGGAATACAATTCCTCATCAGTAGTGCTTGGACCAAAATTATGAAACCAAAATTATTTTGAAGATGTTGAAAAGCTACCCAAAGAACCAAATATATTTTACCAAATTAAGCTAAGGAAATGCTTTGCATGAGGGATTATACCTGAGTTTTTGAGAAATTTCAAATTTTAACTTGCAGGAAATTTAACAATTATAGTATATATCTGACAATAATACGAAATCATTGCCTACTGAGTTTGTGATATCCTCGGGGCACCAGCCACCAGTCTCATTCAAAAAGCGGCAAGTCTCTGTATCAAAGTACCAATGTGTCTCAAAGTTTACTATATTCGGGCAAACAGATCCAAGTTTCACAATCATTTCTTAATCAATGTCCATATCACAATCCAAAAGCAAAGTGAAAAACTTTAAAACTGAAAAATTAGGTTAATCATGTAGACATCCTACAGGGAAGCCAGTGCTTCGGAAAGGTAAACACTTCTTGTTTAGCAAGCTAATCCGCCACGTATCTCAAAATTGAGAGTGAAATAAACACGGAACTATGGAACGTCAAATATATCCTTTTACTGAAATCTTGTTATTTTAAATCTAAGGAATTTAGTTAATTTTCAAGTACATGTACAAGTTCAAGAACAATATACATCTATTTTCTAAGTATTATTTGTAATACCCTCCTTAAATATTGCCAAAATTTACCCAATTTTTAAGTGACTGAATAAAAATCTTTGACAAGGAATGGTTGCTAAACTGGACCAGGTTAATTCAAAAGCTATAATTCTTCAACTTAATTCATGTTTTTACTCAGATTTTTTTCTCTCGATGATGGACCAATATGTTTGTGTTTTATTTTATCCTACATTGTTGTGCCTGAAACATAATTAAGAGTGTTGAGAGTATTACATCACAATTTGAGTTAAAACAGATATCGTAATCTATTGATTTTCAGACGGAATTGGTGCCTGCAAAAGTAATCAAGATATTGGATGCGTTCGTAAATATGCCAATTGTACCATAGATAAGGTCGCCGTGCCATTGATTACCAGTTTGACATTTCTCTTGTATTGCAACTAGATGTTAATCAAAAACTAACATACTAATCCATGTTCCAATTACAATGCAGAAGCAAAGTAGAAACTTTGGAACTGACAAGTCAAGTTAGACACTTAAACTTCCACCAAGGAAATGAGGCCGGGTGCTCTGGAAGGGTAAACACCCTGTTTAGCTAGCCACACTCGCCTCGTGTGTAATCAAAATTATGTGAAAGGAAAATGGAACTATGCATTCATAATGTTGAAAGAATGATACGACGAATCTTTTTTGTGATAGCCATGGCGATCATCAAAAGTATTATTTTGGTTACTATTGGTTACCATCTCAAAATAAAATTAAGGATATTAAATAAAATGTATTTAAACTTTACAAGTTGCATTTTATTTGCTCTCATTTGAAAACATTAAACATACGAAGTGTTATAACACTTTATGTGCAATACAAATTGCTACACATTTGGGCTTTAGATATGTTACCTTTTAAATGTCGTTTTTCCAAACATGTGTCAGGTGTTATTTTTTAAATATGTTATTACATTAAATGTTACACAATATGTTTTTTAAATTTCATAAGAAAATTTCGCGAAGCGGTAAAGCGAAAGCCAGATGGGTGGCTTAGTGAGCAAAGTTAACCTTCATTCTTTGATAAACGCCGGGATGAAAGCAAAATAAAAAAATTCTATTTTGGTTTCGCTTTTATGGTTAATGGTCAATACTTATGACAACTGATTCAACTTATGTTTGTTTTCAATGGATTTATTTTTACATTTCAGATCAAACCAAAGCATCGACATCATGACAACTCGTTTTATTATGACGACTTCGTCCCTTTTGCACACGACCCTCCAGGTCACACGTGTGGATTACCATGCTGTAATAGTGACCTTCACATTCACCTCAAGGTCGGTCGGAGTCATGGCGGCTGTATGTCGGTACCAATGCAACATGACATTCCAGCTGATAATTTCACTCTTCAAAGGGGACATTTGGGATTATTCAAAGGCCAAAGTCAGCTTCAAAATCGGCCGGGATATAAAAGTGGGTTTTACTCCGTTCAGCCTGTTCGAGGAAATGCTCCAGCGCCTCGGACGTTGCCGAATTTCGGAAGTGTCCGGGGTAAAACGTTACCGTCAGCCTTATCTGGTACAACGCCGCTTACTGAGCAAATGCATTTTTTAAGAGGAAGGGAAATAACTCTACCAAAAATAGCGAGACACAACCCAGCAGCGTTTAAAAATCTGCACCATTCATATTAGCGGATGCAAGTGTCGGGGAGACGGCAGATACGGATTCCGATATGAGTTCGGATAGCGACTTGGATTATTACATGTTGTCGGATTTTAAGACTCATGTGCAGGTTACAAATGGCGATAAAAACATTTTGAGAGTAACATAGGGGACAACCCGGTAAACCAGGGGTTGATATATCCCTGGAAAATGTTAGAGGAGACAAAAAACCAAAAATTTAAAAGTGGATCGTTAAGTGAAAGCTCCACTTACTATGATGTCATAGAAGATTTGAAAAATGACTTGAAAAATTATTCATGGCCTCGGGAAAACAACCAATGGCCACGTGACGATCAAAGCAAAGTAGACGAGAGATCAAAACAATATATCTCAGAAACCCGACCACTTGAAAACCAAAACAAAACAGAAATCAAATATGAAGAAGAAGAAAAAGTGCAAAGTCCTAAATATCGAACATTTAATTTTGAGAGCAACCTTTCACCCCGGACCGCAGACACACGCTTGATACATCAATGCGGTATAACCCACCAGCATTCGACGAACGTAAACACAGGTCACATGACGCCAAACACAGGTCACATGACAAAAAGAAACACAAGAAGCGACGCCGACAGAAACCACCAAAACCAAAAGGCAAACCCACTTTTGCATATGCTCACGAGTTATCGGACTCTTATAAAAGTAGGTCACTGCCACCTGTTTTCCCAACTATCGAAAACTCTCAGGTCGAAGAAGCTAGATCTAGACTTCGAAAAGTCCCCGTGCCAGAGAACAAAACCCGGACATCAATACCAAAACCCCAAGCATCCATGCCGTTTGGAATCCAGACACCATTGTCGCACGAAGCTCAGGTAGCAGCTTCAAATGACACCCGCAAACCAGAAACCCAGAACCAATGACGTTACCGAAGAAAATACAGGCCGCTATGTCGAATGAAGCTCCGACATCGATGTCTCATCAAACCAAAACACCAATTCCTACTCCACAGGAAACTCAAAAACCAATGGTGATGCATTACAGCCAGAGACCATTACCACAAGTAATACAGACACCGATTCAACAATCAACCTGGTTACCAATGAAACAAGAGCTGGAAAGATTGAATCTTGAAATATCAAGGTCGCAGTGTGATATCGACAGTAGATATAACTTCAACGAACACGATAACGCAACAAAATTACGTCAAACTGACGTCAGCGATATCGATAAATCTCGTTCTTTACCTCCAAATACGACGTTTGGATATGTGAATAAAGGGTTTGTTGCAGAACCAGACGACAAATCAATTGAGACGCTTAAAAGACTTGTGCATGATTTTAAAAGTCAATCTTTACCACCAATGTTTCGGCCAATCGGTTTCGAGGCTGCACGGGTTGCTAGGAGCAGACTTAATTCAGTGGACAGTAATAACGACGACAGTGTCTTTTATACACAAAGATTGGAGACTGTGGAAGAGGACCCGATAACTCTGATATTGTGATCATGCATTTATCGTGTTTTTCTGTAGTAACTGAAATTTGACTTACATTTACATGACAACAGAAAATACTTTTAGCTTAGAAATTAGCAAAGATTGTGTTTAACCTATTGGTGAAGGCGTCTTTGCACCAATCGCAGATAATGTAGATACAGTCTGTGACGTCATTTGTGTCATTTGGACCCATGTCATTTACAACGAAACATAGAGTAAATCATCGGAAGACTTATTTGACAGAAAGACGATGTATTGTATTGCATTCGAAATCATAGCTCTAGAGTTCTATCGTGAATGCAAGTTGATGTCATGAGACAACACATTTTAAGTCTGTTATGTGTAGTCAATCATTTACTTAAGTTCAACATAAATAATAATAAACACATTCCGTTGCTATTTAACGAAATCGGAACCATGACACTTTCTTATATTGTAATCTTATTTTTATAAAACTAAATTGTAATCGGGTAAATGCTGGCTAGTTTCCATGGTTACAGGATCATTTTTGTATATTTCTATGCTTTATTGTAACTCGAATTCCTCATTTGTTGATTGTAAAGTTATACGCCAGATTTCCCAACTGAAGGGAGATAACTCGAACGAGAATACATATTGTTCCCACTGTAATTGGGTAAATGCTGGCTCGTTCCCATGGTTACAGGATTGTTTTAATTTTTTATATAGTTTCACATTGTAACTAGTGTAATTTCAGTCATAGATAATTCATTAATTCTAAACTTTTTATTGAAAAGGGGTAAGTTAACGATCCCACTGTAATCGGGTTAATGCTGGCTCGTTTCCTAGGTTACAGGATTATTTTATTTTTGTGTATTTTTATGTTGTAACAAATGTGATTTCAGTCACTCTAAACTTTTTTTAAAATTAAAAATGCACATTGATAAGGAGGAATAACTCTAACGAGAATATAATTTCAAGTATCTTCCTGATAAATGTATTTTTACAAATTATCTTTTTAATATAACTTGCTCAATAACCTTTCTAGTCTTTCTGATACTGTGGATGGTTTTATTTTCGTTGGGTTTAATTTTCGTGGAATCTGTAAAAACCAATTCGTTTGGTAGTAACTTGGCGGTTTTATACAAATGTCGACTGCCCACTAAAACCACGAAAATTAATCACCTACAAAAATGAATAATTCCACATAATTCGTTAATGCTCATTTTGTATGTTGTCATATATAGAACGTTGGATAATTTAAGATGTTTTATATGTTATAACATTATTTCTAAAGTTCTTGTTGTTGTTCTTGTTATATTGTTAAGTTGTGGTTAAAGCTCAAACGTTATATGTATGTATCTCTAATTGTCATTTATTCCATATATAATTATTGAATTATTATTACTGAATGTGGATTTTATTCATTCTTATTGTTAACCAATACTTTGTTAACTAATATATACGTTTATATCCGGAGCACCCGGTCTCACTTCCTTGTTGAAGTTCACGTGTTTAACCTTACTTCTCAGTTTCAAAGTATCTACTTTGCTTTTGATTGTTATTCGAGCATGGATTAGTATGGTTTTATATATACTGAGAAATCATTTATTTTTGTGAGGTCCATTTTTTTAGTTTTGAAGAAAAATACTTGTGAGGACTGGTAAATAAGTGGTTTGTGATTTCCCTTTTAATAAATTTAATATATACAACACTAATATGTTGACATGTTAAAAGATCAAGTTAACCACAAAAAGAACGAAAATTTGTGATTTCGCCGTATATTTTAAACTGCATTAAATGTGAGCTTTCAATATGTATAGATGAAAGAAAACAACTGAGAACATGTACCAGTATTCCATTCACTGTAATGATGTTCCATAGGAAGATGCTAGGAACAAAAAGGTTTAGTTACTTTAGGTATCTACTGAAATGTAATGCGCTGTCATTTTTAACTGCGCAGCATAAAGGATACCACAAAGTCTCAGTGTCCGATCTCCAATAATCTGAAACTTAACGTTTTTATGTGTTGTACCTCATTAATTGGCAATATTTGGTTACTATTTGACGTCACGTTATCTAATCGCAAATCTTTTTACCGAAACAAGCAACGTTCTTCAACTAAACTTAAGATTTGACTTCAGTAATACACAAGGAAATTGCAGCACCCGGAGAAAACCGACGACCCCCCAGAAGGGGATTGACAAATCTTCTCGCACTAGAGTCTGCCAGAGTAGGAATGGAACCGAGACAATTATAGGCGTCAGATTTGTATGTCACTACTCAGCCACTGAGGCACCTATAACAAAATTAAATTCTTAAAACTGCAAATAATGCAGTTTGATTTTTTAAGTACATTTAAATAATTGTCTTCTATATTAACCGTATCCCTCATTGCGGGTTTGGTTTATATTTTGCAGGAGAAAACTGATGTACCATGATGTTTCCATGAGTGATTGCACATCTAATATCGGATTGTGATTGGACATGGGCCGGTACGTTTGTATTATGTCGAGTCAAATCTTAAGTTTTCTTCGAGACTGATTTCCTTTGTCGTATTGTTGTGAGATAATAAGTGTAACTATAGCTTTAGTATGCATATTATATATCGACGACGTGCTTATTTTTACCTGGTTGCTAATATAAATATCCGGGACATCATTTTATATATATCGACGACATGCTTATTTTTCCTGGTTGCGATATCAACATCTGAGACATTATTTTTAAGTCTGACAATCGCAATCAGTCTGCTTTTTAACCAACGAACCGAAAAGAGCATCAAATATAGACAAGACTATATTATATTTCAATAACAGACAGAAAAAAGAAAACGATTCGAGTGGGCAGCGCAGTGCAATTTTACTTTTTAATATCTTTGACAAGCTTGAAATGTTTTGAAACAGCAAAATAAAATACGGCACTAAAAATGTTTTACGTTTTTTAAAACTATTTTTTCGTCATGTACATCTGACGACGCCGAAAAAATTCTGTCATAAAAGGATATCATAGCTGGTAAATTTTACCCAGAATCCAATGTACGTTTGGATAGACATGGCTTCATTTAATTTTTATATCTAAATAGATATAAACATTCTAAATATTTCAACATGTTTTATAAGAAGTAACGAGTCTACATATAGCCATTTTAAAATTCGAGACAAGTAAAATACAATTAACTATAGGGAAATTTCTAATAAAAACATGGTCTGTAATTATTGTTGATGGTTTAATGTGCGGTACTGTTTCATCAAACAATTACTAGAACCTTTGTTTTATTTCAATCATTCTTTTAAAAAGTTGATGTACAACATCAAGAGGTTGAAGATGATAACCCTTCTGGAGGACCTAATGGAAATTCTTGTGATTTCACTTTATTTGCCAGTTTTCAAAGTTTTTACTTTAATTGTGTTTTATTTGTTTATTTTTGATTCGAACATGGACTGATATGTTTTGTTTTTATTCTTACTTTGCTTTTTTGGATTGTGATTTGAACGTGGACTGGTATGGGTATTTTCTTTGCCCCTGGGATTATAATTTAGGCGTCATATGAACCAGTTTGTAACTTTGTGTTTCATTTGCTTCATATTCAGTTTTTTTGCTATGACAAAGCTTTGATACAGTGAGGCATCTTTATAAAACAGCTAGAACTGCCTCTTGAGAGCCAAATAGCCCCTCCAACTTTTAAAGTTTTCCTGTGACCTTGACCTTTCCGATATGACCTTAGTACAAGGTCATGACACACCCTCGAACCATGAAGATTATTCATCACGGTGAAGTTTCACGAGAGTCATCCAAAGCATTAATGAGATATGGCACGATTTTACACGGACAGACATACATGGCGATTCCTATATACCCCCTCACACTAGTTTGCGGGGGTATACTAGTAATTATCACCTAATGATTACTGTATTCAATAACCTGGTTACAGATACATGACATAATATAATAAGGTGTATATATATATAATTACTAGTGATCCGTTACTGATGCTCACCAGATACCACTCATAACTGATAATCTATAATCCGTTATGACAGTGATATTCTATTAACAACAGCAATGTTCTATCAAATGGGTTTGATTACTTAGCAGCTGGCGATACCAGAACCTGAATACTCTAAAATCGTAGTTTCATTCATTAGTTGTTTGTTAATTAAACATTGTTATTATTGTAGAAATATAACTAAAGAATTACAATACATTGTGTTCTATTTTTCCAGTTTCAGCCACATTTACCCATAAATCCTGTCGCAAAATAACTCCTCTTTTCCCTAATTGTATTTACTTTTTTAAAACCAACACAAAGATACTGAAGACATGTAACGGCATCATCACAAAACGACTTGGGTTATTAAACGAAAGGGTATCAACGCATACTACAGTTCATGTACCCATAATTCGTCGTTACACTGTCGACACATTATTGAGCAACTGGTCTCTAATACAGTGAAGAGAATGTCCATAAACTGTTATTCATAAAGATCCAAGAAGCAAATTGATTTTTTCTGTCCAATATTGCAATTCCTTGGAAAGTTTTTGCCACTGTTCCAGCAAGACCTTGATTACAAGAAAATATTGCTTAAACTTGTTGATCGTTATGCGCTTTTATCCATGCATGTAACGAGAATCTGTGTAATTTTACCGCGAATCTACGGGAGTTTTGTAATTACTATTTGCATTGTGTTGAGTGTCCATGTATTGTGTGACACATACTTGATAAAGGACAAAGACAAGAACAAGAACACATCACAACAAAACGCATTATCGACTTTGCGTTTGATCAATAATTGCGCATGCGCTAATTTTTCCGGTTACTTTCGACCTGAAGCTAACAAAGAATTATGAAGGATTGAAACTTATTTCTTAAATAAAATATTGAAATATCAAAGATATCAAATTATTCCTGTTATCATTAAAAAGTAGAAAATGAGAGGAATTTTATGGTATTTTTTAATCTGAAATATTTTAAGAAATTTTTGGGGCTTTTTTAGTTTGAAATTTAAGAACTTTACAATATAGATAAAGAAGGAAATATGTTGACGTGGTTGCTTAAAACAGTCATATCAATAATTTTACTTTCATTTTCGAAAAAGTTCCTGTTATAGCTAAAAAGAAGACATTTTGACGATTCCAATGGTGTATAACACGAGAAAATAAATAAATAAACAATTGGGGCTTTTTTAACTTTAATATAAAAATAGGCACTATTTTTGACCAACTATAGCAGTCATCTTAACCCGTCACCGTATATATACAGGTGATGTATAATGGTTTATATAGGGAAAACGTGCACCTGGTTTAATAATTTACTTATTTTGACTTTAATGTGGATATTTCTTAAAACTTTCAAATTATTTCATATTCTACAATTTTTTCTGCATCTTACTATATTTTTTTCATAATTTTATGATATTGGCAAATTACTTCAAAATTACTTTGAAAATAACCCTTAAAGTAAATAACACATATATTCGTATGGTCTTATATAGAGTGATATAGTAAAAAGGTGATCATTT